>VXBZ01006784.1:85558-237975 GCA_013399135.1 Heliornis fulica
AGTCTTTGGACCTCGGCGGTTTTGGAATATCTACATGCTGACCCTCTTTGTTGTGGCACATCAGCTCGTTTGGGGAAACCATCTGAAGACGGCAAGATGTTTCTCGCTATCCTGTACTTCGCTTTGCCCTTAGTGGGTAAGTTGCCGGCGTCTGATCTCTCTCTGTGCATCGCTTCATAAAGCAAAGCATAGGGATCGGGTGTCTGACGGCTGTCAGTTTATTGTTTAGGCTGAACAGTGAAGTTTCCAGTAGTTTTTATGGCTCTGCCTTGAATCAGTTAGTCCGGACTACGTTTAAAGCTCTGGGAGATTACAGATTTAGGTACTTGCCTCCGTAGCTTCTTGTTAAACTGGCTTCTTGCAAGTTACAGGGAAACTTTTCATTTTAATAAAATAAAGCTGCTTGGGGGGTGGGTGGAAAGAGCCACCAGAAGGATTACATCTTCACCTGAACCTGGCAGCCTGCCCAACTGTGAGTGGTTTGCAGCCCAAACTGGTTTCTTTTCCACAGGAGATGTTTGTGTTTCCATCTGTGTGTGTCTGAGTGAGCGTGACAGGGGGCACAATGGAGAGGAGGGAGTTAATGTAATTTGCTTTGTTCTCCCGCAAAAGCATTATACGTGGAAAGAAATGGGGGGGTGAGAAGTCATAAATTCTACCTTTATACATGTAGAATAAGCAAAAAACACATACAGCTTTTAAAAAGTGAACTGACGCAAGAAGAGGCTAATATCAGTCAGTGAGGATGCTTATCTCTGAGCGGGTTGTTCGTGGATGTAATTGAAATTACAGCAAAGCTGTTGTGGAAAGTGAGGCCGAATATTTAACCCCTCAGTTAAACACTTGAATGGGAAGGCTATTTGTTTCACCAAGTGGATCTAAGGAATAATGGACGCTTGTTTTGTCAGGCACATTAACCCCTGTGGGTTTTCTTCCTTTGCTGTATTTTCTCATAAATCAACCAGCAGGGTTAAAACATGCTGTTTCCTTGGGCTCCCCCAACAGTGAATCTAAGACCATGAGACCATCACCCCCGCCCCCCTCTCCCCGAGTGCCCTTTCCTAAGGTGTAGCATGAAGCCCAGAGGTTTGCAAGGTGCTGCCCATAGGGCTGTCTGAATGTGCAGCCTTGCGCTTCCCAGATGTGCCTTAGACCCCTGGTTAAATCAGCCCCATCTCTCAACAAGAGCTTGTTGGTTTGTGTCTCCTCTCTAGATGTACTTTTGTCCACAGAAGCGAGTGGGCTGCCTGGAGGGGACCGCCTTGACTGCGTGAAAGCCAGCGATCAGTGTCTCAAGGAGCAGAGCTGTAGTACTAAATACAGGACACTGAGGCAGTGTGTAGCCGGCAAAGAGAGCAACTTCAGCCGGGCAACAGGCCTGGAGGCAAAGGACGAATGCAAAAGCGCCATGGAAGCTCTCAAGCAGAAATCTCTGTACAACTGCCGCTGTAAGAGAGGCATGAAGAAGGAGAAAAATTGCCTGCGCATTTACTGGAGCATGTACCAGAGCTTACAGGGTACGTTGCAAAGCACCAAAACGTAATGCAGCCCCTTGCATCCGCAGCTAGCTACTGCCACTGAGGCTAAACCGAGGGTCTGGCACTGCAGTTCACATTGTGCTCTTCAGCTGCACACTGAGGACCTTTCATCAGGCTGAAGAACAGCTGCTGCTCCATCTCCTGTTGTTGGGAAATCCACAATGAGGGTTTCCTCCAGGGGACCCAGCTGACCTTTCTAAATCCGAGTCAAAAGATAAGGGCACTAGCAAGTGCAAAAGCTACAAAAACACTCATTTGGAGACGTTTTCCTAAGAATATTTAAATTACTTAATTAAGGCTCACCTAATGAGATCACAGGACACTGGAACTAGTTTCCTAGCTCTTTGCTGAAAGTTACAGTTAGTATGAAGAGGAGCATTGTTTTATGGAAAAGTTTATTCTTTACTTATTAGCAATAGTCCCTGGGCATGCCGAGTCAGGAAAAAAAGGTTTGTGCTTTATAGTGTGTGTAGAAGTGCCAGTTAAAAGTGATATGACAGTGATTAACTTGGGACTTCTTTTCTTGATGTCCCTAGAAAATTTCCCATATACTAGTGAGAACCATCAGGTCCTTACATGCAATACACCATTTTTAGCCCCATTTTGCTCTATGGAGTTGAAGAAATCTTTTGCTTCATTGTGGTCCTCATTTACCTTTTTTTTTTTCCTGTAGCTACTTCTGCAAAAAGGGAAGTGATCCCTTTCTGTTCATTATTCCAAACATCAACTGGAATGTTTTAATGAGTCTGCATGTATTTTTATTTTAGCTTTCATAATAAATTAAGCTACTCTTGGACATTTTCTGCATTGTAAAAAAGTTTCCCTTCTGACAGCATCTCATTAGAAGTGTTTTATTGCAAGGATGCTAATTTTTGTTTGTTAAGCTGGGCTGCTTCTCTAAAACAACCCTTTGCTGTTTAGGGTGAATGAAGAAAAACATCACTGCTGCAGCTCCTTTCCCACTGGGATGGTCCCTGTGATGTCACAGGCTGTCCCTGCAAATTATGACCTTATGTGTGGAGGAAGGAGAGAAAAGAACTACTGACAGGGATAAACAACTTGTTTCTTTCAGGTGTTTTTGTAGATAATGCTTTGAGAAGTGATAACTAGACAAATTAGAGGGGAGTACCTTCAGCTGGGAGTACCTACAGAGTAGCTTCATTTCAGAGGAAAAGTGAACAACAGAATCTTATCCTGAATTCTTGTATTAAAAAAAAAACAAACAAAAAAAACCCCCAAAAACCCACTCAAATATTTTTTGTCCTTAGGAAATGACTTGCTTGAAGATTCCCCTTATGAACCGGTTAACAGCAGACTATCAGACATATTCAGGCTGGCACCAATTGTATCAGGTAAGCAGACTTAAAATTCTTGACCTGAAGCACGATTACAATCTGCTGCTTTGTAGCTGAACTACATTGAAGCAATGGTCTTATGTTAATGACTTTCTAGATTTAGGAAGTTCATAATAATAGTTGCACAAAAGAAAATACTACTTGGTTTTGAAATAATAATTAAACCTGAAACAGTGCTTGGCAGGATAGTAATCTGTATTCTTTTTGAGTCATTCTTGACAATAAATGCTGAATTTTCCTGTAGGTGGCAATCTGATTCCCTGTGTTCCTAATTTAAAAATCAGTTACTTTTTGGGATTGTGGTCAGTGCAAGTTGCCTCCTGTTGACATTAAAGAAGATCAGAAGATAAATCTTTTAAATGTTTGCATAAGGGAACACTTTATAGTTTTATACATTTTTGTTTAAAAAAGAAATTTCAGAATTCAGACTTGTCTTCTTTTCTGGAACTGTTGGCTGTTTAAAGAGCCTATTCACAACTTCCTTCTTTTTAAAGCTTTTCTCTGAACATTTTATATGGCTGTGTGGTTGCCTTTCAGAACTTATTTGTAGCAATTTGAACATATTGCTTGGTAATTAACTGTGCTGTTTGCTTTCAGTCAGCCTAATGCAACTAAGTTTTCATAAGATCCTATGTATTGAAACAAATAATGTAGGATGTTGACAGGAGTTACAAGTTGGAATTACTTTTCTGGGAGTTTAAGAGAGTCTTACAAGGATGCAGTTTGTACCCAGGACCTTTGTTTGTTTAGTTACATAAAATTTACACAGTATAATGTCTAACAAAGTGTTGAAGCTGTAGTTAACTGACATGTTATGGATAAACACCAGTAGATTACTCTTCAAAAGAAAGAAGAAAAGACCAGAGAGAGTGGCTTGACCAATTTTGAGAAGTACTTAACTTTTTAGGACCCCAAGTCTCATTAAAAGCCAGGGGGACTTAGGTGGTTAAGTATTCAATGGTACAGATTTTCAAAGGCATATAGACACATAAAATGTGGATAACTGCCCATTGGGATTTTCAGAAAGGACTAAGTGATTTAAATAGGCTCTAGATGCCCAAGCAGTTAAAAAAAAAAAAAAATCTAAGTGCTTAATGCATCTTTAGGTATCTTAATGCCTTTGAAAATCAGCCCTTTAGTCACTTTTCAGAATGAGTCTTCAGATCCAATTCACATACATCTTCTGAAAGCATTATCCTAGTTTGGTGAGCAAGGAGGTTGGAGAAATAGTAGAGAGCAAAGATTTATTTCTGGAGAATCTTCATTTATTTTATTGTGTATTGCTTAAAAAACCCAACTTAATACAAAACAGAGACAAAATCAATGCAAAGGGAATTATAAACTGTTTTCTTAACTCATATGAACAGCCTGCTGAGGGCCAAATTCTGACCTACTTTAGCAGTTCTGTGTCCTCGATAGGAGTATCCTATGTATGCTCTGCCTTTCTGTTATTTTTTTTTTTTTAGATTCCCCATCTACTTGCGAAGTAATTATCTTTGAAATGTAAATTTTTTTTTAACCTGTTTTGCACAAAAATGAAATGGCATATTTGCCAACAGGTGACTATCCATCTTACCAACATCATATAAGATGCTGTTGGACTGGTTAGGAGTCCATAAATGTTACTCAGTGCACTCCAAATTCCTGTTAACTTTGTCAGAAGTTTCAGGCATACAAGGACATACAGGCCTAGACTCACTGGGAGCAACAAACAAAAGTTGTAATACAGCAGAAACCCATCAGTTTTTGGAAGTATTGTCATGTGGAAGAAAAAGATTAGCAAAAGCATTTTTCATATCGTCATGGTTACTACTGCATGGTACATTCTTTAAAGCTGCCTAGTCTTACAGCTTTTTTTGCAGGGCTCTGCAAATACCCCTAACAGCAGAGCTTGGTAAGATTTTTCTATCTTGATTAAAACAAAACAAAAAAAAGCCCTGTGTATGCAGTGTTGGCAGGGGTTTCATAACTGGTGTTTTGCTAATGTCATCATTGTGTTTATAGATGTTGCTGTAATATTCAGTCTCAGTATAGTAACTTGGGTGTAATCACAAGCAGCAATTAACCCTTTCATCTCATAAAGGCCATTTTGTGGTACTGTGTGGCTTTATATATATATATATATCAAGTATAATGCTTTTGCCATCTTTTATTTTTGAGATTGTATAGGGAATCACAACAGTTGACTTTTATGGTATGTAAAAGGGGAAGACATTGACTAAGATGACTACTGTGTATGTTACGTAAGTCTCTTGTGGCATACATAGGTCTAAGAAATTGAGGACAGTTTTTAAAAGCAGTTAGAGTTTACCTAAGTCTGTAGTGAAAGATGCTCAGAATTGTATCCTCTATGGAAACAAGGTCCCACTTTCTCATTAATTGTTCAAGTATCAATAGGCTGATTTAAAACCAAAATCGGGAAAAATATTGCTAAGCCTAAATTTGTAGTTTTGCTAATGGAATGAGTGATGCAGTCATGTTGCTAAAGTAGAGATTTGGTTCATACTTTTAAGTGATCTTTGTTATACTGGAGTTATGGATGTAGGTTGCCTTGAACTAGAAGGGCAAGCTATGTGTTCTCTATAAAATGTAAACCAATGTCCAATAACACAGATAAATCTAATCCCACAAAATTATTTATAGTATTACTAGCTGTTAAACCCAGGTTATTATATATTTAGATACCAGAAAGCATGAATTTTGCATCTGAATCAGTACTACATTTGCAAGGAAAAAGTAATTTATTAAGAAAAAAAATAATGGCTACAGTAGGAATGTGACTTGAGTGTTTGATTTACTTGTGATGATTTATCCTGAGTATTCAGGGGTTCAATCTTTTCTTTCTGCACTTTAAGTTGATAATTCAAATACTTCTACAAAGCTAGTACTCTGACACCTCACATGGCCAAATCCAGGACTGTGAGTCTCCCCAGCTGAAGGACAGGGCTGTCAAGTTGGTTTTTTAGTTCTTTTTGGGTACGTCTAGGTCTGAACCTTTTTCAGAACTACGATGTCTGATGTGGTGCTTCTGCCTCTAGGGTGTGAGTTTCTTGCTCTTAGGCAGTTCTTCAAATTGCTGAAGACTTGTGTGTGTATGTGTTAGAGTAACAGATTTGGGTTAGTTATTATGACGTAAAGATTTTGCTTAAACAGACATTTTTGCTTAAACCTTAACAACTTCTGAGAGGTGAAAACATTTTAAGGCCATTGACTTCTGTCAGAACTACAGTAAATGTAAAATCTGTTGATTGGATTTCAGAGGTGAGTTTCACACCAAATTAAGGATAGATGCTTGAATTAGTCACTTGTTAAAGCTATCTACAGCTTCTTACTACCTGGGGAACAGTTTGCCTCTTGAATTTGTATTGCATTTGACATTGAACCTTGCAGCTGGAAGATAACTTATTATTTTGGTATCAACTGACACAGTATAGTGGTCATCTCTGTGGTACATTGTAAGAAAATAACCTGCTAAAAAATTGTAGCTTCACCTACCTGTAGAAACACTTGCAAAATGAATGTTTCTGAAATGTCTCATTCATTTCAACACAAAATGGAGAGACACTAAACCTGAATAAAATGCCTTAAGCCATTATCTGTGAAGTGGTGTAAATAGAATACTTAATGTTACAAAGAATTGACTGTTTAGATCAGCATATTTAGGATGATATTATGTTCTTCTCTCATGGATTCACTTTTAAGTTGCCTAGTTAATCAGAGGCTTATTATCCCAATGTTCAGTTTTCTGTTTATTTTCTGCTTTCTTTCACATCTATTATGTTCAGAAATAATCTTAACTGCCTCATAAATATTTCTTAAAACATGTAGGTTTTGCTGGTTATCTGTGGAGAATTGGTTGGTTACATGCTGCTAGTAATGGCTTGTTTCTAGTTGCTAAAACTCAAGACAGGTAGAAATTAATTATTATGCTAATATTTCTTTTAAGTGTAGTGAACTGTTTTTGTAAAGTGCCTTTTTGTATCATTGAAAAATGAGAGAAAGAAACTGGCTTGTATGATTATTTGTCAAAAGGAGTCTTTCCGGGCTCTTCTTTCTCAAGAGAGGCTGTTCGCTCTTTAAAAACACTGCAAACCTTCTGTTGCAGAAGGTATCTGGAAGCTTATATACAGAGAAAGGTATGTCTTATGGTATGTTTGTTGACTAAACCTAAGTGTTCAGTGGACAGCACAGCACATAGGGCTTCTTTTTGGAGTAGATCATTTCATGTTAGAACATAAGTAGCGCACTGCATGAAGTTAGCATGTTTGATTTCCATACTGAATAAGCTATAAGCACAAACACCAAGAGTTATGGTCAGTAAGATGGCCTTTTAAAGTATTTCAAAAGTTAAGACTACAGAAAGTTGGTTTCTCCAAGGGTACTGTGTGCTGGCGGCATTTAAATTGAGCAGTCTCATCTACGCTTTGTAGGATTTCCTGAAGGTAACCCTCTCTAGGATCTCTTAAGTTGTTCAGAAGGAAAAAGTGGGTTAGTAGTTTTCCCTTCTTCTAAGTTTTTCAAAATCTTGTAGGCATCCTGTATCATTGGCATTGAGAGATCAGAAAGTCAGTGCTGGGAAAGAACATAGTCCGGCATGGAAAGCAGTTCCTTCATGAATTGGCAGATTTTATGTGGAGAGACTTCTCTCTCTGTGGCATAAAGCCTGGGCTGAGTATTGACGACAGCTCTCTGAGTCCTCCACATTATTTTATCCATCCTTCCCGGAGGTGGGGTGGGGACATCACAGGGAATGGACTGCAAGTGTTTCCTTTGGAAGAGCTGGTACAGTCAGAGGCAGGGGAGGAAGGCTGAGTTTCTTCAATATGACTTCTCAGGATCCAGAGAAACAGAGCTTCCTTTGTCTGCGTGCTTAAAGTCCTTTAGGATCCATTATACCTCCTCCTTATGCTACTTCTGTAAAGGAGGGACCGTAGAACAGGAAGACACAGTGTTGGAGGGAATTAATTTTGCCCGGACTTTTATAACTCTGAAATTATTGAGTCAAGAATTTAACGTTTCCCATTAATTTTCCCAGTTGTTGAACAAAGGTGAGAGCTGTGTTCTGGGTAGCACGTCCCCCCACATTTTAATTATCACTTACTACTTTTTTCCAACTGGGTAAATTACTTTTCTACTGCAGAATCCATATGTAGCATTTTTTAATTGTTTATTAGAAAAATAACTTAGAGTCAACATCCCAGACACCAGATTTACTGCTTTTTCCTTTTGGGGTTTGTAGCATGCGAATTTGTGGCTTTTCCCATGAATTAATTCTGTATGACATCCCCAATTCCTGTAGCCTGAGGCCCCTAATCCTGGGTTTACTCTTAAGTCTGTGTATATTTCAAATGCTACATACTTTTCTAATTTAATATTATGTCTTTTCCTAACATGTCTGTAAGAACATTTGAGATGCCACGTTTCAACAATGGCAATTTAATTTACATTAATTAAATGCAAATTAATGCAAAATACTAAAAATGGTGATTTTTCTTTATTTACAATGTTCTGTTTAGCTCTGACCTCTGATATTGTTGCATTTCATTCCAAGAGAAAGGTATTTCATTTTAGTAACATTGCACTTTCACACGATTTCACAACCAATAAGCCAGATCTTTTTAAGTCCGTAGGAGTCTTGCAATCTGATTTTGTTTCCATTGAAGTAAGCATAACACATCAAAATCTCTTTATTTGGTTATGATGTATTCTGTTTCCTGTTGTAATTTTTTGGCTTAGTTCTGTCTTTCTGATGTGAAGTTGAGACTTTGCTAGCAGAAAAGTAAACCCATATAATTGTGTCCACACTAGAATGTGACATGCAAAACTATGTTTTTCCTTGGTGAGGTAAATATTATAGTAGTAGTCCCTGGACCAATATATAATACTGGTTTTACAGTTATAATTCAAAGCTAAATCTTCTTTTCCCAGTGAGAATTTGTGGCCCTTTGCCTGTTGCAAGAAAAAACCCAAACAACACAAGCATCTATTTTAAATGCATTTAACAAAATAAAAATAGCCTGACAAAAATAACACTAATGCAAGCATGTACAATGTTTGTGTTGTTTGACATTTCTGTCTGCAGATTTTCTTTACAGAGATAACCAGGCTGGCTTCCAGTTAGATAACAAGTTATCCAGGGTGCATAGATTCTAGTTGCTGATTTCCACTTCTGCATTTTCATAATCAGATTGGACTTCACACAAAAGAAAATCACTTTGGTGACTGTTGGCTTGCAGGAGCTCTTTGAATTTCCCGTTTTCTACATTTCTTGAAGCTAGATCTGATTATAAGAGGGGAATTAAGTACCTTGCTGAAGTAACTGATTGACTAGCTTATAAGGGCAGTGCCTATGCACTTTGACTTCAGCAGGAATGCGAACAGGCCTTGAAACCCCAAATAGGAATATGTAGATATGTTCAGCTTAGTCCACATTTCTGCCCTTGGTGAGATTATTTAAACTTTCCTGCTAATTTTTTTGAAGATCTGTAAAACAGAAGAAAAGATCTTTGTTCCTTGAGTATTTAAAATGCATAGCTTTGAGCAAATCCTGTCTCAGTAGTCTAGGCAGGCTTTGTCAACCTGTTTCAACAAGGGAAACAAGATGAAATCCATTCCTTGGCATGAGGAAGCATCTGATGATGCAACACAAAGCATTTATGCATGAATATTTAGTATCTCCTTGAATACCAGGGGTAGTAAGAGATAATATGTAGGAGTCTTGAAGGAAACTTGGAGAGCAGTGTTCTCCTGAAGCCTCAAAGGGAAGTATTGGGAGAATGGCCAGGCATTATGCTTACAGTGTATAATGTTTACAGCAAACCATGGCTTTTCTTTGTCTAGAGTAGAATCCTGGACTGGTTTAGGTTGGGAGGGACATGAAAGCCCACCCAGTTCCAACCCTCTGCCGTAGGCAGACACCCTCCACTAGCCCAGGTTGCCCAAAAACCAATCCATCCTGGCCTTAAACCCTGCCAGGGATCCAGGGGCAGCCACAACTTCTGCAGGCACCCTGTGCCAGGGCCTCTCCACCCTCACAGGGAAGGATTTCTGCCTAATGTCTCATCTAAATCTCCTCTTTTTCAGCTTTAAGCCATCACCCCATGTCTTATCATTGCATCTTTGTAGTATCTTTGTAGAGTGGATTAATTTGCCTTTAATATATATCTTTGCAGGAAAGCCTCAGGTGTAGTGTGTGGTGGGCCAGATATTAAATAAATGTGCATGTGTTTTTGAGCAGAAAATTGCACATTCCTGTTTCCAATGACGGGCCAGCTTTATGGTTTGTGTATGTGCCATACTAGGTCTCTGAAGTAGGAGCCAAAGTGTGCAGGCACTGCTAGTAGTACTGGTGGGATTCTGTGGCAACATTGGGTTCTTAATAGCCACTGAGGAGGGAAGCAAAATCTGCTTTGTGCCATTTCAGGGACATGGTGAACAGGACCAGGCCTGGGCTGCCAGGGGACCTCAGGAAGGTAGAACTCACCAGGAAGTGCCCAGTTCTGTTGGTGTTTTTGGTTGGGTTTTCACCTGTGTGGCAGGGGTAGGCTGTTTGACACAGCTAACCTGCTAATAAATCTGCTGAAGGCATGACATGGCAAGAGTGGGAAAAAGCCTGTGGTACCCGTGGGCCAGCTTCAGTGCTGTGCTGAGCATCCCACCGCTAATGTGAATGCTGTGGTGATAAACTGGCGTGAGGACTGATGCAGAAGAGAAACCTGTGCCGAGCAGGTTTATTTCTATGGCAGCCTTCTTCTGAAGGCTCCTGAAGTGCCTTGCCTGCAAGCTGTGTCCCCTGGTGAAATGCAGAGAACTGTGCCCCAACCAGCAGCATCCTGATGCTTTCTGTCTCTTGATGGCACAGTGAGGTGCGGTTTATGGCAGGTGGTTTACACTCAGGCTCTTTACATTGTAAAAAAAAATGCAAAACTTTATTTTTAGAACCCTGTTTTGTATTTGACTCTCAGGGGTAACTTTGACAGTGTTGGAAGAGCTGGTGGTATCTGTCTGGAGCTGACAGTGTGTTAAAAAAGCTGAGTAAAATGCCCGTGTGTGATGAAATAGAAATTTTTTGGATTGTAAGGCAGATCTTTAGTTGTAATAAGTATCCAGTGTTTCTTATTTTAAGGTGTACATTATCTTTTTTTAACCTTGGCAAGGAACATGTTTACAGCTCTGCTTTTAGAAAAGTAACCATTTTATGTTTCTGAAAACTAATTCTGTGATTTATTTTATATATTTTTGTAATTTTTTTTATAGTCTTATGTTTTCTGTGGATGAAACTAATACAGCAACAGTGCTGTCAGTATAGTTAGGGCATTAACACAATTAAGTTATTTTTTGAGTAGTTCTACAGTTACTATGATGCTTTGACAATTTTCCTAAATGTCAGGCTATTGTCCTGTACTCAGCCTGAAATTTAGCATGAGATGCATGACACAAAGTGTAATGGCATAGAGATAGCTCTTCCTGCATAGAAATTTGCAGAAATGATGGGTTGTAAAGAGAGTTGAAGATATCAAACAATTTGAGTAGGAACCTATAAATAAAGATGAATTTCTGCATTCACTGGTTATACAATTTTATCACTGTCTGGTGTCTGTAAAAGGCATCTTCCCATTAAAGTTTTGTCATGCAGCTGATGAGGTTCAGAAGTGTTAAAAGCTTCCACTTTCTTCCTTTTAAATTCTGCACCCTAAATTCAGTACTAAAGCTCGGTTCAGCAAAACTAGGGATTGATGCCTCCCTGTTCCTCCTCTGCAGGAGGCAGTAGCTGATGCTTCCCAGTCCCACAGCCTCCAGCCTAATGCTGACACTTCTTATATTTAGCACTCACTATCAGGCCAGCACTAACCACTGTCGCTTCCTTGAGGTAATAACCACAACTCGTTCCTACCTTGACGTACCTTTTTCATACCACCACGCCTTGTTTCATGGTCAATGTTGCTCTTCCTGAACCTCAAGTCCTCCACCAAGACCTTTCTGGCTACAGAGCATTGATGGTCTCAGTGAGGCTCCACAGCTCACCTTGGCTACTTGTTTCTGAGAAATCTGACCACATTTTTGCCTTTCCTTTTTATGACAGGCTGGTCTTTGCTCTCCTGTCTGTCTTCACTTTCATGTCTGCTTCAGACCTCCAAACTGCTCTCCTCCATTCTCCCAACGTCTCCCTGTCCTCCCTTGTCTGGTACCTCTGCTGAGGCAGCATCTTTGCTGTTCCTTGAAAACTTCCCTTAAACTCTGCTTTTCCCAGCATTCCCAAGTTGTTCTCTCGCTCTCCCTGTAAAGAGTTTGAGATGTGGTTTAGTAAACAGAATTGTTCCTGAATAGTGGAACTGGTAAAGCCTGGTTTCCAACCAGAGCATCCATCTCCTGAATACTCACCTTCTGCCCAGACAGAGATCTTCTCTCCCTTTGCTGTGACCTCTCTACATTTGCTCCCTCATCTCTCCACCAATAGTTAATTCTGTGTATCTTGTCTCTGTGTGACAGTGCATCTGGTGCATGGTGTGGTCTTACGGGTTGTTGCATGCAGGACTGTACGGGTGGGCAGGCACTAGCGCTCTCCTGGTCTGGCAGGTCTATGTGGGTTTAAAACTTTTATAAGAACTTCATTTGTGTGTCAGATTTGTTCAAGTATGTCCTGTACAATTGCAGGGAGCTGCAGAGGTGTGGAGAAGACAGAGCAGACTAGTATTCAGTTTACCTTAGTTTCCTTGAAAAACTAGGAATAAAAAAAATCAAGTGTTGCTCCTGTCATATCGCTAAGCATTAGACTGTGACTTACCTCATCTTATTCTAGTCTCATAAAACATCTAGTGTGTTGTGCAAGTGGTATAAATAAACATGCAGTGGACTTGAAACATACAGACAATTAAGTACAGTTGATGGCTGACAGTTGTATTAGATAATTGAGCATCTCAGGATTCTCAAAATGGGAAACAATTCATGCATTTAGGTTAGTTGGCATGAAGATTATTTATTCAGATTTAGAAATAAAACAAGAAGGGAAGGGCTCATCCAAAAGTTTTTGCATATGAGCACATATATTGCATTTGACTATTTGGATACCACATTTTATTTACAAATGACACTGCTCTTTTCAGAGCCATCTTCTTGAAGTGGAATATTTTTAGGATTAAGGATTAAGTTTTATTGATGTTTGTCGTGGTAAAGTCATAAACAAAATTAAGAGAGGCAGTACTAGCTTTTAGTAGTAGTTCCAAAGAATTCATGTCCAAACACCCAGACTTCCCCAGGCTTGCTGCTTGCAAATAGAGAGGAATGTATTCTGCACAGCAGTGGCTTTGCATTAATGAATGCTTAAGCAGAAGATTAAAATGTCTGTTTAAAAAATAGGATAGGATTATATAATAACAAAAGTCTGGTATACTAATGACAGTGAAGATAATTTTATTGAGCAGATTAAGTGCAATTAGATCTCAACTACAGAATATTTCAGTACAATACCAGTTCAAAACCCAGCCTCTGCAGCTTTACACTCTTTCCTTCACACCTACAGGATGAGCACCTCACAGCAAAGTAAATTATCATTTTTATTGTTGTTCATTTTATATTGCCCTGTGAATGTACCTCATGTTCTACATTAGGACCGAGGCAAACAAGTATTTTCTTCACATACACAGTCATGAAACAAGATGTAATTGAAGACAACGAGGTGTCTGCACTATTTGAAATTCTACTAGAAATTGATAAATTTGCTTGCCAGGATTTCTTTAAAGGATTGCATAGATAAGAACTGCCTATAGTATTCTTGTATGAGAAGTCATGAAAATGATAGCCTTATAAATAAACCCATTTAGACTGAGAAATTCTCAGTTCTTTTTTTCCTCATCTATTTACTTAGTTTCCTAAAGAGTGAAATAGAGAGACAGACTTGCAGCTGTTGATAACACTTACGACCTGATGAAGTAAACTGCTTTGATCCTTTGAGAGGTCAAACTGTGTGTGTTTCTAAGCAAACATTCCCCAAGGCTGCTGATGCGTGAGATGTCTCTTCCCCTTGCCAAATGTCCCACCTTTGCAATAGAAAATTAAGTGAGACTTGCAAAGAAATGTGGTATGTTAGTATATTTAATCTTGTCTATAAATTGGTGTGAGAATTGTTGAATGCAGGATTTGGTGTTGGGTTGGTTTTTTTTTTTTTAATTTTTGCAGAGTTTAAAAGTGTCTGGACATCTCTCTGGTGGATTGCATAGAAAATGAAGGTATTAACTCTAACTACACTTATGTTTAGGAAGAAAGGCATACAGGGTTTTTTTCCCCTGTTTATTTAGTTAATAGTTATCTGAATCTGGCTTGGAGCTTCATTTAGATTTTTAGTGCAATTTCTGCTGTATTGCTAAAAATATCTTGTTTTCATGCCCTTGACCTTTCTATAAGAGCTGTAGGAAGATTAAAAAGTATAAATGAGAATAAATTTAGAATGTGCATATTTGAAGAAGAGTAGTACCAAATATGCACAAAATAGTATTAAGTTGTCAGTCTTACGACATGTCCAGTCTGACAGAGCTGGGCAAAGCAACTTGCTACTTACTAGATCAGGGCTCTCATAGTCCTAGAAATGAGAAGGTAGTTTGTGTCTCATTCCCTGCTCTGTCTTTCCCCTCCTAGTGGAAACTGGCAGCAAAGGTGTCAATTATAATGGTGATTTATGTAGTTCCGATATTTAACCCTTAACAGCAATACCCCTTTCCCCCCAGCTTGCTCAGTGTAGTTCACCATGGAGCATTATAAATACTTACGGTCGTTAACCCTCTTGGACTGTGATTGAACTAGCAACTAAAAGGTGAGGTTATCCATATATTAAAGATATAATTAATGACATAACCACAGCCATAAAAGGTGAATAATTGTGATGCTTGAGTTTTACGTATTTATTTATGTATTTTCATTTAAAAATGTGTCATTGTCTGGACATTGCTGCTGTTACGGGGATACTTTGGAAAAAAAGATTACATTTAGTGATATCCAATAGAGAAAATATTGCTATAAAAGTCTGTCAGATATCAATACTTTGTCAAGCTAAACACCAAGAAGCATTATTCTATTTTGCCTTTCAAAGTCATATTTGTAACATTGCAACATTATGTACTGAATTTTAAATTTATTCGGTGATTTAAAAATGTATTTAATTCTATACAAGAGACATAATAAAACTAAACTTATACCTAAATATAATCAATAAGTGACTATAACTAGGACAAGTGAATTCATAATTGGTAGTGTTTTCTCTAAAGCTTTTCTCAGCAGGGTCTTCAGGAAAAAAATCCCAGATTTCTGTAATGCAGGCAGTTTGCAATATTTGGTCTAGATGGTGAAGAGATGTAATTTACAAGTTACAGAATGAATTATTTTGTTGCCAAACGAATAAAATAAAGCCAATAGTTAGCTCCCCTTGAGCACTGATATGTGTTAATTGAAGGACTCAGGATTGATTTTGAAGAGTCAATATTCAAGATTGTAGAATACTTGAAGTGACTAGTTTCTGTCTTCAGCCAGAACGAGAAGTACAATAAATGATTCCGTATCTGGACTGTGGTGAGAAGAGCTACTTCCCACTGCAGCTATCAGAATGGGAGACATGTGAAGCACTTGTAATAGATAGCTCCTCTATCTATGGACCAGGTTGTACTTATTTTTTGGCAGAGTGACACTGATAGATTAGGGTGACAATTCGTAACGTTCCTGAGCATGAATTCTACATGATGAACAAGATCAGAGTCTCAAGGAGCATATCACGGAGAATTAAGGTTTATTACTTATTCTTCCTCGTGTTTTTCAGAATTTTAAAGGGATTCTTAATATTTGAAATACACTTAAGCCAAGGAAACCTTGGTATTTGAGTAATACTTTACAAATCATCTTTTGCTCGGATTATAGCTGAGTGCAGTGGTCTAATTCTGGGTAATGATTTTTTGTTGTGTGACATGATACCATAACAGAAAAGTATTTTAATAAAGTTCTATGATTACAGTGCTTATTAGGAGTTCCTGACTACTTCTACTCTGTAACATGAAAGCTAGAAAGGTTTTTTAAAGGTGGTAACTTCTCAGGTATGTTCTGTCAGCGTGCAGTAACTGCATTATTTTGAAATAATTATTTTTAAAGAATGGCAAAATATTAAAATGCATCTCTGAATCACTCTGCAGCTATATGGAGACAAGGTTTTGGGTAGCTGCCCAAATTACTGCCAGTTAGGTATCGGAAAACATGACGAGGTTTCTCTGAGGTGTTTTTACCACTGGGGGACTCCTGCTGTTCTTATTTCTTTGTATAGTCTTGACTACCCCAGATTTGCTTTAAATGATTGAGTTTGCCTGAAGGGTGGGGATACAGGTCTTGGAAGAGGGGCAGCCAGTGTGTTTGTTACAGATCATGTTAGTTTTGATTTCACTAATGAAGTGTTTATCTATTTGACATGATAACACCCAAATATCACCTGGGTGGTAATTGCCTTTACATCTAGCACTAACACAAGAAGCTGCTTTGTTTGTAGAGGTGGCAGAGTTCATTCTTTTGACTGTTTTAAGACTTGAGTGAGTGGGTGCTGGCAGAACTCTACTTTTTCTTTTCCTCCTCTTAAATGTAAAAGCTGAGCTAATGTATATTTGGCAGACACAAGCACTCAGAGGTCAGGAAACATATGACTTTAGCTTTTTCTCTTTTGTACAATTCCTTTCTGACACAGGCTTGAAATTACATTCAAACACTTCCTTTCCAGTATGTGATGTGAATCAATGTTGTACCAGTGCCTAAGATCACCTTTGCTGATGTACTTAAAATCTGACTAATACTTACATTAAAGGGAGGGTGAAGGTACAAACACATCTTTAATTCTGGGCCTGTCTGACTGGAAAGTTTCTTTTCATAAGTGATTCAACAGCAGGTTCACTGAAAGGAAGGTTAGAAGGTTCATATGCATAAACTTCCAGACCTCTCCCCCAAAATAGCTTTTTCCATTTGGGGGGGGAAAAAAAAAAAACCACCCTGATTTTCTGACCTCACTCGTTGAGAGTCATTCTGTGACTGCATTTTTCTCCCTGGTAGGAGTTTACAAAACCTTTGCGGTTGGTATCAGAGGGGCCATCGTTTGTGGCCTAGTGCTTTTCAGAAAAGACTATATAGAAGGGGAATGTCTGTACAAAGCTGTTCATACAGCTGAACCAGTCTGCAGTTTGTAAAGTGCCAGACCTTTCTGTCTGTAATGCAACGTGGAGTCCTTAAACCATAGGATGGTAGGTCAGCATGGATTTAAAGATGCTAGCAGTGTACGGTCGAGTAGTCTCAAAGCGGTACTCGTGGCTGTTGGATTGCAAACTACGTCACAGTTTATTTACTTGCACTAACTGTCTGTTGCATCACAGTGAAGCGAGTCCAAGGGTGTTAGCTGGTAGGGAACAAATAGGCAGTAGTCCCATCTCCCATCTGGCTTTCAGAGCCCGTTTATTTTATTAAAGTCTATAAAGGGAATTGTACTTCAGAGAGACAATCATGTCACTGTTTTATTTAATAAAACAAATAAGGAACAACCCAGTTGCATTTGCTTCATAAGGAAAATCTGTCTTTTGTTGTTTAGAGAATGTATGCTGTGACGACTGTCACACAGCATTAATTTTTATGCTGTACTTAGAATTTAAATACTTGAAATTCTGGCAGTTTCTTTTCTTCATTGCTGACAAGTAAGTGTTGACTAATTGATCGAATATTTTTTTTTTTTTTTTAAAAGTAACATCTGAAATGAGGCAGATTAGTAGAAGGGAAGAAGGCAACATTTTGCATGGAAATAAAACTAAAGTTTTGTCAAACTCGAAATCGAAGAGCTCCAGGTGGTACAGAAGACATATTTAAACGGAAATTCCTCTGCTCATTTTCACTTTCCTTTCATGTGTATCAAAAAAACTACTCCACTGGGTAGTTGAGAATTGGGAACATCTTCCTGGAGGAGAATGTGTATTGCCTCTATTTGCCGTTGGAGAGAAAGACACGACCAGTTTGCTTTCTAACATGCTAGAGTTCCATAAACTCTGGTGCTATGTTATAGTCCAACAGGATCAATCCTAATGTGTAATGAAGCACAAACATTATTCCATTTGTTGCTGTTTTCACTGGTTGTCAGTTGGGTGCTAATGGGAAATTTAGAGATGTGTTACAGAGAAATTTGGTTATATGGAGACCAGTCAAATTGCAGCAGCCGTTTTGCAAGCAAAATAGTTGTTCTTGGTATTTGCATACTTAAACCTGTTTATTTCAGCAGGTAATGTTGTTCTTTGAAGAATATATGTTGCAGTAATTATAGTAGTATGCCAATTACTTTTTTAATTACAGATTTTTTTTTTAAATGCGTGGGTTAGATTAACTCCTGTGAAATTAGCTTCTCATTGTTTTTTCATTTGTGTTTGGAGGAAATTCTGGGACAAAATACATGTGTATGATTTTGTCTTTTTATCTGGAAATAGGTTTGTTGTGGGTTTTTTATTGTTATTATGGAGAGCCCATATTTATAGCATTAAATTATGTCAAATATTTATTGTAGAAGATATTTTATTGTTAACTGCAGAAGGATGTTTTCCTTTGCTTTTAGTCAAAGGATATCCATCTACATTCTGTTATCGTGGTCTCATTATGAGTACTGTAAGCCCTCAGCTAACACCGAGTCTCCAGTTGTTTTCCATCAGAACTGGATCAAACTCTGGCTCACTAAATCAGATTTTTAGTCCCTCCTTGGGCAAAATTTTTGTTAAGATCAAACAAAGTTTTCTCAAGCAAGCTGCCGAATATAACCCCTGTCAAGAATGATATTTCTCTGTGTATTCTGGATTGCAAATGTACCTCGGCTGTGCAACCTCGAGGTGTTTTGATTAATTGCATCGTTTGGATCTCCGTATGTGTGTTGTCTGCCTTATTCACACATTAAAGGGACGCAGCTATTATCTCCCTTCAAAGTTATGTGAGGAAAGGGGATTGTGTTTATTCTTTATGGTGTGTTTCTAAGCTCCGTAACATTTAAAAAATATTTGTCACGCCTTTGGTCTAATTCTAAATGTTTTTTTTTCATTAGTCATGAAAAATGTGGGTTAAAAGCTCTCAGATGCTTTATGTAGGCTTTCATGCAGCAGTCTGTTGCCTCTGACAGATAATCCTAGAGAGATCTCTTCCACAGAACAGGACTTGTTCTTTATAATTATTCTCACATTACAACCACTGTTTTTTTTTGCTTTGAGCAATCTGATAAGGACACCACATCACCCAGTCAGGAAAATTCCTTCCAAGTGGAGATTTTCCATGTGGGCAGCTCTTGAAATTAAAGGTCTGTTATTATTTCCAATGCATAGGATGTTCCATACTATGTGTTACATTGCTAAAAGTTCAGCTGATAGTGACACGTGTGTGTCACTCTTTGGTACTTTTATTTCCTGATCTTCCATCTCATACTGCTTAAAGTTCTTAAAGACCCTTTTAGTGACAAAATAGGTTTTTGTGGAGTGCTTTAATGTCCCATTTGAGATGCTTGTCATGCATCTTTTGTGTATTTTAAGCACTGCTGTGATCATCGTCTGGCTCTTAAAATTGGTATTCACTTCAGGAGAGCAAGCAGGCTTTAGACAGTAACGGTGTAAAAGCTGTATGCCTTGCTCTTTCAGGAACAAATAGTACTGAGACCTTGTATGAAATTAATTCATAGCGATGATGCCTGCGTTTTGCGGAACAGAATTGGTGGCCTTATGTTTTTCCCCTAAACTTCATGCTACAGATGGAGAGGATTATTTATGTGGAAAACTCAGTTTATAGCTCAGCAATCAGATAGCAGCTGTATTTTCCTCGATTGCCAGATCCTCAGCAACATCTTGTCCTGTTTGTAAAGCCATCTAGTTTATGAAAGTTAGGAGGTTCCCAAACACAACAAGCTGCTTGTATTTGTAAAATATACAGCTGCTAGATCCAGACCTGATGCACTGGGAGAGCAGTATTCCCATCTTTTTTTAATTGATAATGTTGGCATTTCTCAAGCTGCCACGCTGAAAAGACTGCAGCTTAAGGGTCAGTCACTCCTGTCTGGCTTTATGCTGGCATGCACCCAAAGAAAAATAAGATAGGTCTCCTATGGCCACTTCAGTTCTTCAAGATGCTTTAGTCAGTTGAAGTACACTGCTAATGAAAAATCTGAATGACAAGGAAAAGGAGAGACAGTAACTGCTGCTCCACCTTCTGTCTCTCTGTGTAGAAGCACTGAAAGTTAGAGGTCATACATATAGCAATACAGACCGTAGGGTCCCAGGGCCAGACAGTTGAGGTGCTTGGCCACTGGCATATGTTGTAGTCCTGTCTCATTGATCACAGTGTGGCAAAACCCGCAAATATTTATCATACAATTATTATTTTTCATGTAGTAAAGCAAAATTTGGTGTATTTGTCACAAATAGATTAAGTACCTAGAATTTCCGGTATACAAATGCTATTGATAATATATTTCTCTTTGATACTGGTAATTTTTGTCACTATAGAACTACCATTCATCATTTCAAAATAGTTTGTATAAAACTTTGATAATTTTTCAATGTTTGATTTAAATTACAAAGTCCAATAAGCTTTCTTTTTTTTCAGCTTATCTGTAGAAAATATGTGCTTTATAAATACCCAGTGCACCAATATTTAAAAGCCCATGTGTTATCTGAGAAAACTCATGCAGAGAATCAACAGCTCTACCGTAGGAATCAATCAGCGTAGTACTGCAAACAAGGGACCTTTTGTACCACTACAAGTGCAGAACAGCATGAATTTTACAACTGCTTAGTGTACTCCTAAGTTAATTACCATTTAGAGTCTAAATAAAATAATTCTCTTAAAAAAAAAGTGTTGAAAAAAAAATAGTGGCATATAGCATTCCATTTATTATTTGTTCAACTATAGTGTGGCCAGCAGGACCAAGGCAGTGATTGTCCTCTCTACTCAGCACTGGTGAGGGCTGCACCTTAAGTCCTGTGTTCAGGTTTGGGCCCCTCATTGCAAGAAAGACATTGAGGTGCTGGAATATGTCCAGAGGAGGCCAATGAAGTGGTGAAGGGTCTGGAGCACAAGTCTGAGGAGTGGCTGCGGGAACTGGCGTGGTTAAGCCTGGAGAGGAGCCTGAGGGAAGACTTGATTGCTCTCTACTACTACCTGAAAGGAGGGTGTAGTCAGGTGGGTGGTGGTCTCTTGTCTGAGTAACAAGTGATAGGACAGGAGGAAATGGTCTTAAGTTCTATCAGTGGAGGTTTAGGTTTGGTATTAGGAAAATTTCTTCACTGGTGGTGTTGTCAAGCACTGGAACAGGCTGCCCAGTAAAGTGTTGGAGTCACCATCCCTGGAGGTATTTAGGGATGGTCTAGATGTGCTTAGGAACAGGGTTCAGTTGTGAAATTGGTAGTGTCAAGTTAAATGGTTGGACTTGATAATCTTGAAGGTCTTCTCCAACCTAAAAAAACTCTATGATTCTATGACTCTGAGATTTTAATCGGAAGTCAGATTTGAATCACAAGATACAGGGAAAAGTGCATCTTCTCAGTGGAGTTAGCACAAAGTTCTAATGCAGCCATCTGGAACCTGAGTTATTTTATAGACACAGTCTATGCTGCCAAGGCCTTATATTTAATAAAGGGTTGAGAGCAACACAACGGGGTAACTTTAGGATTTCATTGAAAAGAAGCAGCATTGCTTAGGAGTTGCTTAAAACAGTGAAGTATATAGTGTGCACAACATTGTATAAACTATAAATAGCAAATAGTCTATGTAGACTGCAGAAATTACCATTTAATGATGGATGTGGGATTCCAAATATATTTTTTTGAGGAAGAAGAGGTGCCACAGGTGGAAGAAGGTTTCTTTGTGAAACGGTGAACTGAACAGATGAATTGTGAGGCTGCGGAGATGCTGTGTTTTCCCTGGTAGTTTGCAGGCTGCCTGGTGAGCATGCACTGTCAGCTTGCTCACTGTGCAGTTTGCAACACCTCCAGTGTCTTTGGTTATGTTCAGACTTGATTGAGATTGAACACGCCAAGTGTAAGGACAGAGGGGTACTTTCTGTGAGGTATTTGGCAATTGCATTTCCTTCCCCCATCGACTTTTAATTATTATTATATTTTTGCCAATATTATTGAGCTTTCCAGTATTTTGCATGCGTTGGTTCAGAGGAGGTTTGCTTCCATATTAAATTAAATAAAACTTGTCAATAAAGTGCTTGATTTTTTTTACTCAGTGTAATCACTGCTATAGACTTATCAGGTTGCTAGTATTCAAATTTATCTTTTTCAAAGCATGCGACCTTCTCAATGGTCATTGTCTCACTTCCAGAGTTATCTTTTATTTTTTAATTTTTTTCCTCAAACAAAAAGCTTTAGAAATACTTTTGGTTTTTCTTTTTTTTTTTTTTTTTACTTATATCTACTTTTTGGAGAAGTTCTATTTCTCTCAAGCATTTGACTTGCTTGCTGTGTAGTTGAGGACATTGTATTACACCTTGCCATGTAAAACCATGAAATGTAACTGAAATGGACAAATTGTTCATGCTGCAGTTTCTAGGGCAGTGACAATGAAATCAGAGAATCATAATAGAATCTCAGACTGGTTTGGGTTGGAGGGGACCTCAAAGCTCACCCAGTTCCAACCCCTGTCATTTAAATTCAGACTTACTTGCTGTAAACATTAAAATGAATCTCTGAAATACCTCCTGTATTCTTCAGGGGGAATATATAGGTGTGATTTAATTATCAGTTGACTTGTAAATGCAGCTGAAAGGAAATTTCTCAGCAACTTAAAAAAAAACTGTGAAGCTTGAATCCATTTACTTGGGAATTATCAGTTGTCCTGGAGAAGTATTTTCCTTTGGCCTGTGATTTTGGAGAAAGAAATGGAATATCGCTTTCAAAGAGCAGGGTGCTTAAACAAGGTGGCCTTATTACAAATGTATGTTTATATCTGTTAGGCTTTTTGTGTGTGTTTTTATTTTCATTGAGGATATCACATTGCATTTTATCTTTTAATGAAACACTTGTGTCTTCTTTTTCAATGACATAACTTAGATATAGTAGTGCATGTTTTGAGAAAGATCTTAATCACAGTACATGTGCTTTTGGGGGACAAACTGGGCAACAGTCTGTGTTGGTGAGCCGCATCTGTTATCCTAGTGAAATTTGTACTGGTTCTCAAGCAGTGTTTAACTACTTAGGAAAGTTGCATTTACAGAAGCTCTTTTCATGACAGAGACTGTAAACTATTGTCTTTCTGTCTGATGTGCAGCTGCTTCACATCTTCTTTGTTGGGTATTTCTTTGAACCAATTTCAACAATGATCAAATTTGTTGGTCATACAAAACCAGATGGGCCAAGAATGCTTGTGGCCAGGCCAGTATGCAATGACCTTGAGAGATTACAGTGGCAGAGGTCATGAAGTGCAAAGGGAGATTAACTGCTTAATAAATATAAAGTTCTGTAAGGCAAGGGTGAAGAACTGGCAGTGGGAGGACCTGGCCACATTGGTCACATTAGGAAAAACTAATTTTCTAGATTGTTGTCTCAGTTCTAACTTAAAATGTCTTTGTGGGAAAACAAACATTTCAGACTGCACAATCCTAAAATAGCACAGTTGAGCAAGGGAAACCTAATCCACAAAATGAAAACTTTGGAGGATACTGCTGTAGTATAAGTAATTTACATTTCAGCTCTCAAACAAGTGACCTTGCCAAGGTATTTTGGGGAAAAAAAAAAAAGTAATCTATATTGCTTTGCTAGACTCAGATAAGTCACCAGCAACTGCAGAGGGCTGGAGTTTAATATATTTTTATGTCACGGAGAGTTTAAAAATACAGCCGAAATATTTGTACTTGAATTCCTTATGCCTGAATTATGTGTATTGTAATTAAAAAGTAATTTAAGAAATTCTAAATGGATATAAATTGTGGTATTTGCGTACTTCTACTAATAACATGTCCTGTTCTGAATTTGTCTTTTAGCTTATGAACTGAAAAGAACATTGCACTTAAATTTATGCATTGAAAAACATCACTCTTAAGTAGTGTTGTCTTATAAATTTAGTATGAACCATAATAATGAAAACCTTCCATAAAAACTGTAAAAGTATCACTACTTCAATGCTCTTTTTATTATTTTATTTCAAAATATATAAGCTGTTAAAAAATCGTGGCTATGAAACATAGTACCAAACAGCAGTCCATGCAACATAAGCAAGTGTATGAGACCCATAGAACAGTTTGGGTTGGAGGGGACCTCAAAGCTCATCCAGTTCCAACCTCTCTGCCATGGGCAGAGACAACTTGCACTAGTCCAGGTTGCCCAAAGCCCAATTCAACCTGGCCTTCAACCCTGCCAGTGAGCCAGGGGCAGCCACAGTTTCTCTTGGCAACCTGTGCTAGGGCCTCACCAAGAATTTCTTCCTAATATCTCATCTAAATTTCCCCTCTTTCAGCTTAAGGTGACCCCACCACCTTGTCCTATCACTCCATGCTCCTGAAAGAGTCCCTCTCCAGCTTTTCTGGAGCATCTTCACTTACTGGCAGACTGCTTATGGATCTACTGGGAGCCTTCTTTCTTCTGGGCTGACCAAGCCCAACTGTCTCAGCCTGTCTCCATAGCAGAAGTGCTCCAGTTCTCCATAGCAGAAGTGCTCCAGTCCTCTTTTTGGTCACGTTTTCTCCTTTATTCTTTGAGCTTTTGAGTTGCACAGCTAGCATTTATAGCTATTGTAATAGATAAACATACCTTCCCCTTCTTCAAATCTTTAAAGCTAAACTATGGCAGAATAGCCTTGTATTTTAAATTCTATAGAAAATGGGAAGTGATCTAGTTCTGATATTCTGAAACTTGTGAATTGTAAGGGATGCTAGCAGCATGTCTAGATGAGTCCTGACAGCACTGGACTGAGATAGTGGAAAACATATTCAATTGTATGTACTAGTTTGAGACAGAATAAACACTGAAGGAAAAGAACATAGCAAGTAGAAGTTTGTTCCTAATCATAAAAAATGGGATATGAAAAGCAGAACAAATGGCTGTCATAGTTTAACCTGGCATTCAGCTGAAACAACCACACAACTATTTGTTCAGTCCCCCATCTCCAAACCCCTGGTGGGATGGGAAGAAAAAAAAACACAAAAAAAAAGTAAAACTTGTGGGTTGAGATAAAATATGCAAAACAAATGATGTACATGACAATTGCTTACCTCCCAAAGCTGAAACTCAGCTAGTTTTCAAGCCTAACTACATCCTGCCCTCCACACACACCACCCTCCCCCCCACCCCAGTTATATATCGAGCATGACATGATGTGGAATACCCCTTTTACCAGTTTGGGTCAGCTGTCCTGGCTGTGTCCCCTCTCAGCATCTTGCCTGCCCCTGCTTTCATGTTGGTAGGTCAGTGTGAGAAGCTGAGAAGTCATTGACTGCTTGGCAACACTAAAATACTAGAGTGTTATCAGCCTGATTCTCATTCTAAATCCAAGACACAGAACTATACCAGCTGCTAGGAAGAAAATTAACTCTGTCTCAGCTGAAACCAGGACACTGGCAAATATCTTTACAACATGCATAAAAAACCATGATAATTTAGTGGAGCAAAAGTAGAACAATACTGTCATAATTGGCTTCCACAAAGCAGAACAAAAGGACCTAGAGAAAAGAGTTGTACATTTCTGACCAGAACCTTTAGTGTTATCAAGAAACACAGGCATCTTCCTCAGAAAAAAATGTTTAGGAAACACTAAATATCACAGAGACTTTAAGCCTATCAGCTTGGTAAATGCAGATAAAACTCAGATATAAATATGTACTTCTTTTTCCTTCCTTCATCCAGATTTTTTTTTTCTAGAATGGAAAAGCATTCTCGAATTTCTATGTTTTCTCCTAAATAAAACATGAAAATACAATTACTTTGTTTTGCTTTTGTACAAAAGACTGATCCTGGGTGGTTGTATAATGTATTTAGCCCCTTCTTTGTAGGGCAGTAAGAGTTCTGGCTTTTTAGTCTTGAAGACAAATGGCCTTCTCTACAGTGGAGGGAATAGATTCTTCTTCCAAGGTGTAAGCTGCTGTGAAGCTGGGATGTGGTTTGTAATGCTCTTTGTGTATAGGGACAGTACTGTGCCACCTTTTGCCATGCTGTACCAAATGCATAGAGCTTCTCAGTCCCTCTGTCTTCCTGTATCTACAGAAAGATACCTATATCTACCATACATACCTATATGTCTGCAGACAGCTGTGATTGCAAACTGAGCAGGGTGCAGGCAGGGGGGTGCAAGGCCCTTCGCTCCACGGTGTATGTGTCTGAACTGCCCATCTTTGCAGCTAAACTCTGCAGTTGGCTGCTTTGCAGACTAGGCAGTAGTTGGAGCAGGCCAGGCAGGAATTGGATGTCTGGATCAGAGATCAAACACGCCAATCTTCGACTTTTTGGTGTTAAGTATCATAAGTACCCATGCCCCTTACATAAAAGAAATTGCTTCTCCTTCTTCACAGCCCCTATCTCTCATCCCTAAATTACATCATTACCAATGAATTCCATTTAATGCAGCTAATTTCTGGCAGGAACCCCATAAAGTCACAGTGTAATGATCTGCAACGGGTTGATCTTTTCTCTGTCGTGTCTTGTTGTGTTATTTCCTTCTGCATCTGATTTTCTAAAATGAACTGAAAACGTGGTTGTCTTTTGGGGTTCATATTTTTATTTTATTTTGTTTATAAATGCATCCTGTTCCCTAATCTTTCTTCAAAATGTTCTCGTGGGTGGAAAAATAGTTGAACATACTTATTAAGAAAAGATGAAGCAGCTTTATCAGTTGCCTAAAATGTTTTTAATGTCTGGATATTCTATCCTGTCTTCTTAATTAGTTTTACGAACTATGCCAATTTGCACACTGAGGTTGTCTGGATATTAGAAAGTATTCAAGTGTAAAATAAGCATTAGGCTGATGCTCCTATGTTATTATTTTAGAAATACCTTTTGGTTTATTCCAAGAAAAGTGGTTGTTTGGATTTCTTTATCTCAAGTTACAGCTTTTATGTCCCTGTACTCTGTGATATGATTTGCCATCAGGGTATGTAGACTACTAAATAAATGACCTAATGAGTGTAGCTTATTTTGGAAGGTGGATTATCATCCGGTTTTGTTACCTCTTTAGATGATTTCCCATATTGCAGTCATTGAGGGACTTCTGAAATAGATTTAATGTATATTATGTTTATATATTTGAGCAATGCTTTTCCCCCAGATCATGTAGAGAAGGAATATAAGCATTCATTCTGATGCAGCCTTTAAACATAAGGAATGGTCCCATTCATGCTAAATCAGGTTTTGGCCTTTCTGTGGAGACAATCAATAAAGTGATGGGATTCTTCTTTTGTTGCATGCTGTTAGCATTAGAAACTCACCCAGGGATACAGCTTAATGCTTGCTTACTTGGCAAATGCGATTAAACTCTGACTTAGATAAAAGGAGAATGAGAATAATTGTACGGTAAAGGAAACGAGGCTTGGTGCGAACTACACAGAATACTGTGAAAGAGCACGTAGAACTGTGAAATTTAGGAAAGCTCAAAATAGGGCAATTCTGGAAATGATCAAAAGTCAGGACAAAGTATAGTCTGGGATTCATATCATTTTGGAGGAAGAGAAAAGTTTTATTCCTTTGTCCTTGTTTTTATTGCCTTGTTTACATGGTAGAAAGTTGATATTTGCTTGGTTGAGAGAGAAAGAAATGTTTCAGTATGGAAAGAGGAGAGATACTCATTAAGCAAGAGCGTGTCCTTTTATTTCATCTGATCACAGAAATGAACTGTTCTTGCCCAGCATGACTCTTTCCCTGTGCCACTTCAGCTTCTTGTATCTTGTGGCTTAAGACAATTTATCAAACGTACATCAACTGAATTTTCTGGAATATTTTTAAAGTTAGAGAGAAATCTTTTTGAGTTGACCGTACTGATTGATATCATGGGAGTCTTCTCTCCTGTGACAATGCGTGTCTAGGGCAGAGAAAATTGGATCTAGTTTGTGGGGTTTTTTTTAATATTGCAGTTGGACAGAGTAGGTGTAGTTTATTGAGAGCTGCAGCTCTGTTCCCAAACATGAATGACCTGGGATATTTTTTTTTCCATAGCAAATACAAATTTTCATAATGTGAAACAGCTTTAAATGTTTAGGTGTTTTCTTGGGTAGTCTTGATCCTTATGGGAATGAAAAGAGCTTGGGTGGGAGTGGAAATGAATTACTAGAGACAGAATAGGAAGGTGCAAGGGTGAAAGGTCTTGCAGAAAAGGGAAGTTACTGTATTCCTTGAAAAGAGGATACAAGTGATATAAATATTGCATAAATTTCTGCAGACATAGTATATCTACAATGAGGAATAGGAATTAAAAAAATAACAAACCAACAGAACACCACCCACGTAATCCTTACATTAAAAATCTCATGACTGTGTTGTGTACAAGTGTTTGTGGATCACAGGACATATGTAAAGGAAGAATTCTTGGAACAACTTCTGTACAGGAACTTTGGGAGAGAGTCCAGGAATAGATATTTTGTTTTCAGAAAACCCATATACCTAGGCCTAGGATTTAACTTTCATCTAGATTTACTTATGGTTACTTGCTGCTAAGATCATTGAATTCACTCTTGTTTCATACTTGTTTGCATTTGTTTTAGAGAAAACCATTTATAAATGCTTTAGTCATTATGCAGTAAAACCTTGTGCTTGTGCTTTCATGCTGTCCTCTTTGGTTTGAGACCAATAGTATTATGGATCTTTGGGCAAAGTAATACTAACTGATCTATTTATTCTACTGATATTATTACTTTGTGAGAACAAAGGAGGAAGTTCTATGGATCAGGGTTTGGTGTCCACTTAAAGGAAGATGCAGAAAGAAAAAAAAAAGTATTCTGGATTGTTCTTGTATAAGGCTACCCATCTTATTTGGTCACAATATTATAGGACATTCTTGTCAATAGCAAGATACTTTTGTAAAAGCAGAGATAAAATTTTGTAGCACTGGTTGTAATTGTACTCAAATCTCTGACTTTTTTAAAGACAGTTTTTTGTTTTTTGAGAGGTGGCCAGTAGCAACATACAGCAAGTGTTGTCTTGCTATGCAAGGATCGAGGTGACCTGTAGTGCTCACAGAATAAGTAAGACAAAATCTCACAGAGATGGAAGATGCACTTTGCTATTAAGAAGGACTTGAGCTGTACAGGCAAAGGAACTAAATTTTGCTCCCCAGTAAACCTCCTGGCTGCCCTCTGACAGCGTTTGTTAAGCCAGTCATGCAGGTTATCTATTTACTTACATCCCTGCAAACTCTACAAACTGCAAAATGTACAGTGTGATGTCCACTCTCTACCCTTGGAAGTTTCAAAACTTGTTACTATAAGCCCTGAGCAACTTGGGCTGATACCGCAGCTGATTCTGATTTTAGCAACACTTTTTAGAGAGACCTCACGAGAGACTTTCCAACCTGAATTATTCTATGACCTTATAGATGAACAATCAACAACATCTGAGAATACATGTATACTGCATTTGTTAAATAATGCAAATCCAAGTTTTTCCTAAATGGCACCGTGATGTAATATTCAGATCTCATAATGCTGTAACATGGCATTACCTCTTGTATGAATAACAGATTGTAATGGAAGACCAGTTCTTCATGGGTAAAAGTCACTGAAAGTTTTGCCATCCACAGAGGGGAGGTTCACAATTCATGAGTCATATTCTCTACTGCCTTCTGCTTTATGGAGTCACTGCCCCTGCACACAATGGGCAGAAAACATTATATCAAATCAGATTGTGCCTGAATGTTTTCACTGCTTTGCAAGGATATTGCGGGTTAGAGGCACAGAGAAGGATGACTCATGTTTCTCCTCTGCACGCCGATTTGCTTTGTTTCAGAGACCCTTGAGAGAAGGGCATATGCTGTTTTGGAAAGAACTGATCCACCAAACGAGTGGTAAAGACTTTAGTGCCTCCTTGCTGCTGTTGCAGATTCATGACATCCATTTCTGATATCCTGCTAAGATTAATAAATGAAATACTGAACTTTGGGAATGGAGAGGCATGTGATGTTTTCCCAATGATTTGGGAGGCTGGCATATTAATTAAATTAATTAAATAGTGAGTTCAAGTTTCATTTATATAGCTATCAAAATGCAGTCTGTAGTAGTCTATTTATTTACACAGTTGCCTGTCTGTCTCTTGAATGTCAGGATGTATTAATGATTACTGGGGGCAAATGGTAAGGGAAAGAAGATGCTTACTGTTTGTAGGCTATCTATTATTTATTTCCAGAGGCTATGTTATAATTTCTTTTTCCTACAGAGACTTTCTGTGTAATGCGTATAACCGAACATGCTGTAAGTTGCATTAGAAGTTATATTTAGTTGAAGTTGAACAAACAAAACTGAAAAGGGGATGAAGCTGTGTTTTTAATTAAGTATCTGTTATGGGAATGCATTATCTATTGGGAATCTTTCTCATTGGCCTGAGCCATCTAGACAGCCTTGACTATTATATATTTTTATAATAACCACAACCAAGAGTATACATTGTATTTCTCATGTTACAGCACTGTCTGTTTATACTGGGAAAGTCTTTCTGTATGCAAAATACAAGACAGATTTATCACTTATGACAATAAAATCCAAGTGTTTTATTGGTGAGCACCATTGAAGTGCAATGCATAAGTTTAGGTTTATTGCTAAATAGCTTGCCATACCTTGTAAAATTTGCCATTCTGTTGTCAGGATTCGCCAGTCAGTAACATGATAGGCCGTTAAGCGTAATCTTATGAAAATGCCTCGTAACTGGAAACTCAGTAGTATTCTTTTTAAAGACTGAGGTAGTTGTTGCACTGTTATTTCCTCACATTATGTTGTAAGAACAGTTTTCTTATTGGGATCAGTTGCTAATATTGAAAACACTAAAATACTAAAAACATTTTCGGAATACTTTCTCCATGAAAGGCAGTGTATAAAGGCATAGAAATTCAGTATTTATAGTTTTCTTCTTTTTCCTGATGTAAGGCAGTTAGAGTCGTTGGGCTTGATACATGGTTTATTGCTGTCACTATTTTAATTCAATCTTTGCTTAGAACATTGAACAAAGACCAAATAAAGTTAGTGTTAGGTTCAGCGAGTGTAACTGAAAAGTTATAAATAGAATTGCTTTCTGAATGCCATGTTGCATAGTGGCATGCTGGATGTTTGGCAGTATCATATAAAATCCAAACTTTGTAACAACAACTTAATTGTGAACTTCTGACAGAAGAAATATGAAAAAAAACCAAGGAAGAGTGGTGGTGTGGCTTGTGTCTGAATGGAAAGGTGACAGGCCCCTGAATACTGACGTGTTTGCACATACATCAAACTGGCAGATGCAACATCTAGTATTTTTAAGAGGCTTTCAGTGTGGAAAACCAGAACGTTTTAGGTGTTTTGTAGATATTTGTAACTCGTTAATTTTGAACAAATACTGATGAAACAGTGATTTTGTAGTGTCTATATTTGGGGTCTCCCATTCCTCATGGCAATTGGTGCAAGTTAAATAGGGGGAAGCCCCGCTCAGCACTTTACCTGTAGGATGTTTGCTTTGCATCACCTGCGCTGTGGGTTTGCAGGGCTAGAAAACGAGCAGTGTGAAAGTCACTTCAAGAGTTTTCTTTGGCTATAAAAGGAAAAAAAATAACAATATAAAAGATGACTGTAGCCTGCTGAATAGCATTATCAAAGGTCCAGTTGCCTAAAAATGCTGAGTGCATACCATTTTCAACTGCAGTATCTTCTTCACACTTGCTTCAGAGACAAGTCAGGGATTGAGCTTTCACAACTCTGGCCACTGAAGGCGGAGCTCTCTGCACTGGTGACTCGATTTCTGCTTTAATGTTAGTGAGAGACCGGAATCAAATTACAGAGGGGAGTGCTTAATGCCAGTATGGAATCTTCAATTAGATGATTTTGTCAGAAAGCTACGGAAGTCCACATAAACATATGTGCAAGCCAAATTTTTTTGTTAATGACCTTTTGTACGATAGCTGTCAAGTGGATGAAGGAGTCCAGATGGGCTTGTGCTATCTGAATCAGAAAGCTTCATGAAACTTCTTTTGTCTCTTACTCTCTGTATGTCTCCTCCTGTACAAAAGAACCAACCCACTTGGGTGCCTATTTTTACCTTAAAACCTGTCTTCAGAGTATCAGGAGGATACCATTTGCTTTCTCTAATTCAAAAGGCTGCTTGAAAAAGTTGTACTCTCTACTGCCAACAGGAAATGTCACTTTTGCTGGAATTTTTTTGTATAGCTCTGTAGCTTGAACAGTGCCTGCTATAAAAATATAGTAAAAGTTATGTCGGTATTAATTAAAATTTTTGTTACCAGCCTACGCCAAAGACCTAACAGTTATGGATCCTGAGATTCCAGGGAGTATCCTAATGTATCACTGATTCAGCATCCTTCATTTATAGGTGAGGAAGGATTGAGGAAGTTGTTGGGTGACTCTTGCAGTCAGCATACGTGCATCTGCTGCAAAGGAATGTCTCTTTGGGTTGGTTGCCTGCCTTTGGTGAGAGAGAGTCAGTTTATAGTCTTGTGTGTAAAAAATGGACAGAGAAATGCTGAAACTATATTGCAGTTTGGCAGTATAATGGTTTAGAGTAGAAAAGACTGGGAGCAGGTTACCTTTGATAAAACATTATAAAAAGTTTCCCCTGAGTAATCGATATGTATTTACTGCCTTAATTTTGTCTCAAGCTTTTTTTGGCACGTCTCCAAAAGTTTGGCTCCTCTCATTTTTCAGATCTCCTTTATTTCCCCAATGTGTGTCTGATTTATATTGAACAGGTTTGAGGGGGGTGGAGGGAGGAGAATTAAAAAATAAGAATCCTAAGTCCACATGCCACAAATGAGAAATTTAAGACAAAAGATTTTAGTGAAGGAGGGAGGAAGGAAAGCAGAGTTTTACCAGTATGGCAATCGGAGGGAAAAAAATGGAATGTATAAACTGTTTAAAAGTTAGCAGTGTAGGAATACATTTATTAATTTACTGTCAGATTGTTACTTGGAGTGTTATATCATCGTTGGGACAAAGGAGGAAAAGGCAGGCTAATTGCATCACCATCGTGCTGTGGAGAGCAAACTTGGGGCGGTACAGTGGAGCCTGCGGCGGGGAGGAAGGAGCTGCCCTGGATGGGAGCTCATGCATCTTGCTTCCCCACTGGAGGAAGGGACTGAAGCATGACTCTCCCGAGGCAGCCTATCTTGCACTGCTGCCAAATCTACTGCTTTTGGCAGTAGTCTAACACTTTTATGAGTCATCTATCATCCTACCATTTTTTCAGTTTTTCTATCACCAGTGTGAAACAACAGATTTTCCACTCCTCATTTTCTGAGCCTGCCCTTGCTGTCTGTTCCAGGCTGCTGTATGAGCAACATGCATGTGCTCATCCATTGCTGCCCAGTGATGGGAACTTGTCTCTTTGTCACCCTCCCTAAGTGCTGGATGAGCTCCTTTCTGCTCAGCTTCTTCCCCATTCTTTTTCTAGCTGGCAGGTTGAGGTGCTGGAGCTTGTGTTAGGATATAGGTTAACTTGTACTGCTGTGAAATCTATCCCAGTCTGTATGTGTGTAGCATCCATTTAGTAGGGAAGGGGGCCGTGCCAAGGGCAGGCTGGCACCTAGCCATCACATCGGCTACTGTATGAATTTCAAATATTACTAGGTAGGGGCATGGCTACTGAATGTACTCTGCTCAGGTCTCGGGCTAAAGCTGTAATCTTGCCTTAAAGCACTACGGGAAGCTGCCAGTGCTCCTGCGATTGTTAGTGAAACTCTTGTTTTGACACACATACAATATTCTTGTAAAACATCAAGATACAAGTTCAGTATTCATTTCAGCAAACAGGAGAATTGAATTCTCTCTTCATTAGCAGTGCGTGAAACAGTGTCTGCTGGTTGGTTCAGGGCTTTGATTTTTATTCTAAACCCAGATGGAAATATTTGCATAAGTCCTACAGTAGTCCTTTGTGGGGGCTTTTTAGTTCTTCACCCCAGTTAATATTGCAAACTTAAGAAATCCTCTAAAATTAATCTTTTCATTATGCCTGTTTCTGAGTATTACGAATATGACAGAAGGATCTAGAAACGACAGCTAGTGCTGCATTCCAGCAGGTTCTGAAGCTGCAATGATTATTCCTGTGTCATGTGTGCGCGTGTTTATCTCTTTTGGCTAGTGAGACCTTCCATGTTTCCCCATTTTTATTTCCCCTCTCCACACACTCCTTCCCAGCTGCCATGACCAGCGCAGCACTCGCCCTCTGGCCAGTACGTGGAATAAGCTGTTTGCGAGGCTGCTGGTAATGCCTCTCAGTCTGCCACTAGACAGGACACACGCAGAGATGCTTGGCATCTGTGCTCCCACTCGCTGTCGAGCAGCCTGGTACCACCTGGTACCCTCTGGTCCAGAGTTTGCTGCTGTACGTGGTGCTGAGTACTCTGCAAAGAAACCCTCTGTGGGCCAAACGCATCCCCAGAGCCGCTTCTGCTGCACTTGTAAAAATGCAGACATTTGGAGGTCTTGGAGGACATTTGGAGGGTTTATGCTTTTCACTGCTGGAGAAGCAGGAGGTTGAATAATATTTGTTGTTGTTTCATTGAAATTCTTACGGCTGTAGCTACAATACTGAGCCTGCACGGAAAATATCATTGATTACTTGGTTTTTCTTTCTTCACCACAGCAGATCATGATTTCCTCCCCAGGAGCCACCATGCTTGGGGTTGTCTTGTCTCCCACCACTGTCAGTGTGACAGGGGAGTCTGCACACTTAGTGCTCCATACAAGGGGGAGAAGCAGTGACCAAGGCCTGAAGGATTTTGGGGGTGATGCGGGAGGGATTTTTACACAACATACTTCCGAGCTGGTATTTATTTTACTGTGAAACATAAGTGAATTCCCTTCTCTCTGCTGCCTGTTTCTACTCTACCAGTGATCTACTTTCCATTTTCATGTTAAATAGTATGGTGCCTGTATCGTATTTGTATTTGATTGTGTGGTTTTGTACGTATTTGGTGTGCATTTGTATGTATTTTACTGTTGAAAATATGTAAGCCCAGCATCTCCCCATGTTAGAAATTCTGCCATCTAGGCTGTCACAGAGATCCTTCCATGAGCTACATCCTTAGCTAACTGCCTGCGACTGGTTTCTAAATGTTGGGGTCAGGGGGTTGTAAGTTTTAGAGTTGCCTTTCTCAGAGATGCCATTTTATGTTCACTGAGAAAGTACCATCACATTTTGACACCATTTCTTGTTGTCCTGTCTCCTGTTTTAGACCAGCATGGAATGTACTCGGAGATGTGTTTTCTGAAGTGTAATAATAGGTACATAATAGCCTAAATTCCCAGCCTGCTTGCTCTGTACATGTGTTTCATAAGCAAAGCCTGTATTCATCCTGAGGTGCTTTTTGCATTATGGCAGCATGGCAATCAGCATAAAACCAAGGAAGGACTAGATGAGCACTGTATGCGCAGTAGTCGGTGGATTTTGAGTTCCTTTCCAGTTGCCACACATGTAGCTGCTTTTAATATATTTTGCTGACAGCTTTTATAGCATTAGAGGTCAGAGTGAAATTGTTATCTATTTCATCCTTCTAAAAGCATACAGATGTAACATCCTTTGGACCACTTCCAATCTTTCTTTCCCTTGGAGTGCAAGTGTTGAAAGTATGAAAAACATTACAGCTGCAGCTTTTAGATGTATGGGATAGGTGCAAGCAGTAGAGAACTGATAACTTCCATGGTAGCTGCTGTCACAGGGGTGTGTTGAAGATGTTGAGAAGGTTGGCAGTAGCAGTTAGTTAGCTTGCAAGCATACAAATTGCTGGCCCCGGCACATCTACACGGCAGGCGTAGATATGTCAGAGCTCCACAGATGTTCCACCCCTCCTGTGATATTACATATGGTGAGTGAAGCTTACCCAATCTCTGCATTGGGCTTTCCTTCCTCAGGGGAGTATCACTGGGCTCTTTGACCCAGCAGCCTCTGTATATACAGGTTTTTGGTCAATATTAACAATGTCCTGATGTCACATTTGATAATGCTGCAGCTTTGGACTAGAGCCAGACATCACAATCCTCTTTTTGCCTGCTACTTCTCCCTTCTTTCACATTTTTCTGTCTCAGCATACATTTAAAAATAATAAAAAAAACCAAAACCCAATCCCAAAAAACTCAGAAGTTGAACATATATGCTAAATTTCTTTGGTTTTTTATATTATCCAAATCAGGTTACCCAGGCTGAAGGTACATTATTAGGATACACACCTCCGAGTGGAAGGAGGTGATGGTACCCACAAAGCAGTTAAAGGACACACAGAGAGTGATACAAACAATTCATTCAAAGGCCCAAGAGCTTCTTCTCACTTGTATTTGATGCTCAACTGAAAAAAGGAAATTTCTCCACTTCGCTTTAAATAAACTTTGTATCTGTAACGTCATGGCTACATGTCACCCACTATAGCTCGATTTGTCTAGCTTCTTGTCAAGTCAGGGTTTATTTGTATAAAACTAATTTTAGGGTTTTCTTTTCTACATAAAATGTTAGGGTTGTTTTTTTCCCTTTGATTTAATTTGTCAGTATCGTGTAGCATTTCTGCCTCCGTCTCTGTATCCATCGCCAGTCACTTGGTGGATGATGGCACGGATTTGACATTTGGGTTTTTTCATGGGCTTTTAGGGAACTAAAAAAGGCTGACAGTCACTGGCTGATTGGTATGATAGGAGAGGTCAAACTTAGGATCAACATCACTTTGTGTAAAAGTAAATAAAACACCACTGACTTTTTAGCTATTTGTGGTATGCTGAATTTGGACTTTGATATACAAACTAGGGGTAGAAACATTTAATAAAGAATATGAATTAAACTCAAATATAATCCATGTCAACACTTCTGGAATTGCAGATACAATTTCAAATTTTTATAAAATAATTATGGATGCAAAACCCATGGATGGATATAATGTGAGGTCCCAGTAAGAAAGGTCTTGTGAAAAATAATTATTTTCAAATTGCAGTAATTCTACCAAAGTGTTTTGCAATGTCTTTTCCATAAGTATGAATTGAGAAAACTTGTTTTCATCTCAAAGTATATTTTTTACTAGTGGTATAAAAGCAATATCAGTGGTTCCTGTTTCTCACAGATAAATTTATACTATGTGCTACACAGAGCCAGAAACTCTTACACCATTTGAGTAGATAGTAACTTGAGACCAGAATTAGACAATCATTCTTGCCTTTCCCTTTATTTAAAATATGATGTACACAAGTATAATTTAACTTAAGGATTAGAGACTGATTTATGCTTGAAGTACTAGGGTAGATAGTTTTTCTGTATATGAGTTACACTGAACCCTTATCCAGTTGTCACAAGGATGAATCAAGCTATGTACTTATACCAAATAATGAATTTTACTGCTTTACTATGGTCAAGTCTTAGAGAGAAACTTTTGAAGAAAAGAAGGGAGCTGGTGGCAGATATGAATTTGCTGTGGATTTAGGAATTCATCATTAGATTGTCTATTAATATTTCTAGGAAAAGTAGTAATTACTAGAGAAAGAAGTAGGAAGTTAATTTAAAAAACCAAAAAGTAATTACACTCTTCCACCTCTAACCACAAAAGCCCAACAACACACACTTTGAGTTCCCAGTGATGATGCTCAGCTGCAGAAGCTTTCCAGGTCGCCTGGCTAAGTAAACAAGTGGATTATTGAAACTGTTGCAAAAATACATGCTTTTGCCTTAGAATTGGTCCAGAAACCTAAGAAAAGCTGTAAAATAAGCCATATTTTGAGGTGGCATATGCATAAACTCTTGCCCATTGATCGCAGGGTGGAATCAATCCCTGTAAGTCCAGTTTTACTTGCAGATAATTCTTAAAAAAGAAACCACAAATGATATTTTCTCGAATCACTTAGCGCTACCGAAACACTGATCAGAATTCTAATTTATCTTTGTCAGTAGCAGATAATATAAGGATAAAAGCTGTTGTAGAATATGAATATTAATTTGTTAGCCATATTGAAAAGACCCTTCTGATCACTTAGCCCCAAGTTTTTGAAGCGGGATTCTGGGAAGTAGCTGATTGAATCCCATTAATTTAAATGAGAGTCAAATGACAGTCTGTGTGGACCTCTCTGAAAATTTGAAGCTTAGTTCTTTATTCTTATTTCTTTCAAACTATTGTAGAAGACTTTCATGTATTTAGTGGACTTTCAAAGGCAGACATATATAGTGCAGTTAAAATACTACAATTTAGTACTTGCTCCGCCTAAGTTGTCATTTCCTGCAGAGTAAAAGAGTATAGTTAAAACATGTTGTTTTATTTGATGTTGCAAGATTTAAGGCTTCTACTTGTTCACAGTGGAACTGGTGAAAACTTTATTGCCTGTTGTCAAAGAAATCATTTTAGTTTAATTTTTGAAACTTGAATCTAAATCTTAGGTCATACTTCCTTTATAATTACACACACTTATTGGAACAGCATATAGTGAAAATATATAGAACTTTGTGTTAGAAAAGAAAAGAAGAGAAATGGTAGGCTTTTATGTTGATTGCACCTGTATGGGGGCTTTATAAGCTTACAATTTGAATCATTTATAGATACAGACTCAACATAGTTATGTTAGAACTAGTACTGTAAGGCTTTTTTTTCTTTCGCTGATTTTTTTTTCCTTTCTGCTGACTAAATGATAGGCAAAGCAATTTTCAACAAATGTCTCCCAGTAGGCTGTCATCATGGAAGCCTTGTAATGTTGCATTTTAACCTTAGTGCTGGCGGCTATCCAGAAATTATTTCGTTTATGCCAAACTGTTCTGCACAAAGCACTTGCTTTTTTACAATACGGGAAGAAAATAAACTTTAAAAATTAATGTTCCTTCCATCTTCCCCTTGTTTCATCAGGTCTTTTTCATCTGCATTGTTCTAGGCTTATGAGGATATAGCAAATATGTTATAGCAACATGTCCCTTTTTTTTTGTTTTTCTTGGCGTGATATCAATTTCAGTATGGAAAGAGAAATCTGAAAGCTCTCAGGTGACTTAGGTGCCTCATTGACATTTGTACCTTTCATAACATCTAGTGTCAGAATTTGATCATTGAAAGAATACATCAGTGTCTACATCTACATTGTTACATCCCAGCTGCTTTCTCTTCAGTAGTTTGGTTTGTTTTAAAAATTCCTACATTCACCCTAGTGTAGGAACTCGGGTGGTAATGTTGCTGCCTTCTGTAAGGTCCTTTTTTGTTTGTTTTTTTTTGTTGTTGTCATTATATATGTATACATATCCATTAATCCTTTAATGTGGGCTAAGAGGTTTTTATTAAGAAAAAAAGCTTCCTTGGTTTAAAACAATCAAACAAAAAAAACAAGAAGATAAATGATCCCCTAAATTAAGCCTGGATCTAGATTTTATTCAGGGTCAAGTCACGAACAGGCTGTGGTGTTTAGGTTTGGTAGCTATAAAGCCTCATAGATTCTCGATACCCTGTTTCTTAAAACTTGAGCCAGCAAGCATAGTTTGGAGCTGAAGATGTACATTTTAGCCAATCACTACTGTGAAGTTTAGTTGTCTTGTGTGGTTAGTGAATGATACAATTTTGGGTTGAATTATTAAAATCTCCTTGAATTAATCTTCCCATGTGATCTGCATTCCTATATCAGTAAACAGTGTGAAAACTTATAGGTATGAGCAGGTATTTGCATGACATTATGTTATTTCATACATATAAAATCTATAGTGACTAAGTGGCAGATCACATTAATTTTCATGTAAAGAAAATGCAGGTTCGAGTTATTCCACGACTCTAAAAATTAATCATTTCCAAATTCTTAACAAATAGCCTCATGCTATGTCCTGTGCAAGGTACTCCAGACTGCAACATGGTACAAATAAAAGCTTCAGGGAAGACTGGCCTGGTTAGTACTTCTACTTCTCCCATTGTGGCAAGGAGTTTGTGTCTATGTCCTTGCAGATCTTCTCAGAGACAGTATTCAGAGGAAAGATCTTACCTACAAGTAATGCTTTGTGTGAGAAATTGATCCACCCCTTGGAATTGTTATATCACATTGGCTCAGGCAGGAAATATTTTCAGCTCCTTCTACACAATCTTTATTTATTTATTTTTTTAACCTCTCTCCTTCCATGAGAGGAACTTTGTCATGTATTAAATGACATTTAGTTGGACAGTGCTTTACCACAGATAAGGCACTGACCTCAGAGTCACCAGACTGGATGTTATTCTGAATTTAACTATTAACCAACAGAACAACCTGCAACTTGTAATTAGATTCATTTTAAGTATAGGTCACAGTTGTTACAGAAAAGCCAACTGCTGTTTTCTTAAGTATTTGAATATGGACAAGGAAACCTAATTTGAAGCTTCTTGCTCTAGAAGTCTTGACCTTTGTTTTGTTTCTTTGTTTTTATTTTCTCTTCAGTTTCCAGTGCTTGGAGACTCAACTACACATAATTTACCCTCTGTAAAATCAAATATTTTCAGTCATTTCACTTTAGGTTACATTTTGTTCAGTATTTTTTTTCCTGATTTCAGTAGTGGAAACATGTAATTGTTCCAAGTACAAGGGCATTTATTAAGGGTCGAAATCCCTGTTGCCAGAATCTTTAAACCAGTACAGGCATGACCCATGAAGAACTGTGGTACTTCAGTAGCCAAGACCTCATGCTATCTAATACTTCACAGAAAAGATTCCCTCACATGCCTGAAGTGTGAGAACAAAGACATTAATAACAGTATTCAGAGACACCCTGATTCACCAGATTCTCACCCAAGATTTGATAACCAGAAAAATAAAAACATTTCTAGGAAAAAGAAAAAGGAAAGAGAATTCTAGATTTAGACTGTATTTCTTATTTAAGAGACTTCAAACATTTTGTAGTCAGAGAATTTCCCTTTCAGACTGTTTCTCTTAAGTCAGTGTGTTGGGTTCCTCTACATGATTTCTGCTGCCTGAAGAGTATAATTCACCAAATTTGGTTGGGAAAAAAGGCAAAGTTTTGCTAATAAGAATCTCACATAGACTATTAACTTAAAACTTCCAGGAGACATTATTAGTTACAGGGATAAGGGTCAGGTCTCTCTGTGGATATATCTTCGGTTGGCTTTCAGCCTAACAGCTTTAGGGGACATTAGCTTGGAACTGAGCAATATAAGCAGAAACAAGTCTGTTGCTGCTGCCTGGTGGGAGCACACAGATGCTTGTAATAAAAATTGTTAAAAATTGTTTCATTAGTTTGCAAAAAGCAGATTTCTTGGAATACTGTACCTTCTTTTGCCAGGAATATTTAATTTCTTTTATGTTCTGTATGTGACAAGAGCAAGCAGACGCTAGTTCACAATTAATTACGATGATGTATAGGACTTAAAATGAGCGCTCAGCGTTTTTCCATTTGCATGCTGAAAACAAAAGATAATTGGGTAGAAAACAATATGGCATTTAATAGAACTGTTCCTTTAAGTGGCACATTTTCCCAAAAGATAAAGAGATATCAACCTTCTAGAATTACATAATATCATAGACGTATAAGTAAAACTAATCAGATATGCCACGTGCCCTCATTTTGTAAGTGCAATAGCTCATTTAGCTGTTAGCAAAACCTTGCTTAGTGATGCATCAATAATTAGAAACTGTCACTGTCTGTATATGAATAACACTTTTTCCCCCTCTTGCTATTTTGCTATTTGGGAAAAAAAAGAAGACATATCACATTTCATCTGTCCTAGAGTGCAAACATAGTTGGACACTTCAAGATGTCTATATAGACTTGTTAAAATATCACAAAGTTCAGAGTTTTTATACTTCTAATGACAAATATGTATTTTTATCCAGTAGGCATACATGAAGGTTTGCTCTTGAGGTAACACATCTGCAAAGCAGCCCACTCTGGGTAGTGTTTAATTAATATACTTAGTCTTCATACAATTCAGAGCATTTAGTTTAGAACTGAAAGACATGCTGGTTTCTTATTTGAGAGGAATATTTATACTTAAACCTGTTAGAAGGTCAATGGCATGCTGTTTGTGGGTGAGTTTTTAGCAGATGTGAACTTCTCAGATCTCCTGGCTGCTCATCCATTAGGGAGACTGATCACAACGAAGGGCACTGGGAAATTACGCCTGCCAGTAACTAAACTGCCAGAAATCATTAAACCTCTGTAAGATGGGCTGCAAACAAGGTGGACAATCTTGCTAGATGATAGTGTTTCAGAATCCTTTTCTCTGCAGATCAAAAGAGCATCTTTGCAAACCTACCCTGTTACAGATCACCTTTTATGAGGACACAATTCCTCTGTTCTCCAAGACGTGTGTCTCATGTGCAGCAGCGCTTTGTACATCGCCTTCTTCACCAGTTCTGTTGCCGCCTTTCAACTGAGCAGCAAAGGAGGGACAACACATCTCTATGTACAGATTTAGGGTCAGGTGCATTGCATGACACTGCTTTTAATTCATATTTGGAAGCCTATCCTGTTTCTCTTAGAAGTTGTTAGGTATACTGAAGAATCTCCACTGAACTTTTATTAAAGTGTGCAGATTTAAACCAAAGCTACTGTAAAAACTCTAGCAGCTCTGTGGCTGTGATATACAGGTTTTAGTGGGTTCTAAATGGAGTAGATGGGAGTATTTCCCTTTTCTTTGAGATGTGTAAGTGGATAGTGTTGAACATCTTTTTCATCCATTTTTAATGCTCAGCTGATTCATGATCATTCATTGGTGGGATTCTTACTCATTGGTGTGAAATCAGTGGGGGAAGAATAAGATTTAGCCTGAATGACAGGATGTGGGCGACATTGAGCTGTGCTCTTCCCCCAAAAATGATGGTGGGGCAAAGACCTGCCCGCCTGAAGTCTAGGCGAGATCAAAAGTGACAGATGGCTCAGATATATGGAAATGCAGCCATTTCTGCAGCAGAACCCTCCGTGCTGGGGAAAGGGAAATGTAGAGATGATTTAGGATATTTGCATCTCTTCAGATTTGTAAACATTAACCCTTAAAAAGACTTTGTCAATACTATTTTTTAAGTCTGCTCGCTGTAGCCATTTCTTTGTGAACAAAATTGTTTATATAACTGTGGTGCACTGAGATCTACTGGACAACTCCAGAGGTGATTTGGAAGCTCACAACTAGTCCTCTGTGCAACTGTTCACATTGCTTCATGGTGGCACATTTGAAGGGTATATTGCAGTACTGTGAAGGAAGAGCTGGCTCCCTATTCACTTGGGTGCCATTTGGGTTGCTCATACAGATTTAGAAAGCACTCCTTGAGAGACTTAGTGCTTCGGAAGTGCAGGTCACCTAAGTATATTCCAGCCCCTGTTTAGCTGTAAATATCTGAGGATTGTGCACATTTTGGTGGGCATTAACCCAACATTAAACATTTGGGTTTAATATCTAAGCTAACTATTTCAAATTCTTTTTAATAGAAATCGAAAATAATGAAATAGTAGTGTAAGAGTTGAGAAATTCCCCATACAACTTACTCAAGGACTTCAAATTCCTACTGTCTCCAGGCTAGTGGGGTTTCAAAAACTGATTCAAAGGCCAGCTGCCTGAATTTATAGAGACTGTATTAAAGGTGCGTGATATGGACTCACATGCACACATGTATATGTGTGAGTAATTGGATGACTGTAAGAATATGGACATGGCCTCTTTGTCTCAGATGGTTCCACAACACACATGCCAAGACATTCACTCCCACACATGGGATCTGGAGGGGAAATTTCCTTTTCCTCTTGCAGTATGTTAAAATACAAGAGAGGATTTTTTTTTTTATAGCAGTGCTCTTTGTTATTCACAATCTGTAAATATTTATGGGCTGTAAGAAAATACACCTGCTACTTATTGCTCTGTGTGAAACAAAAGCACAGAATAGGAAATGCTGTAAAACAAAGGAAATGCTGAAACGTATTTTATCCATTAACTGATAAGTACTAAAAGCTAAAATTAAATTTTTCAGAGACAAGATTAACAACAGATAGTAGTGGAGTTAACCCATGCCATTGAAGAACCTGTCTCAAAGGCTCTACTAAATAAAAGTCGTAAAGAGTAACTACAACATTCTCAAAAATGGATAGCAGTTGAGTGGATTGGAAAAGTAAACTCTGCTCAGTATGTTTTCAGGGATGATTATGTGTAATCTCTGTAGACAAACCTGCCTGAGAAATCTCTCTTATTACAAGACTAAGGGGGTTTTATAATCAGGCTCATATGAATTGCCATATGACCACACACTGCTTTATATGTTAATCAGAGAGACCTCTTGGTTTACATGGGCTGTGTCTACATTGCATTCAGTGTGCAAACATTTGAATTAAATTTGGATTTTGGTGTCATGTAGCCTCAGTGGGATACAAAATAGTCCAGGCTGCAAAAGTACATCTGGGAACGTGGAAAAAAAAATCCGTTTTTGAATGCTAGACTTGTACTGTCTTGGTTACATGATTCTCAATACCAAAACTAGATATTTGAAACATTCAGAAGAAAATGTGCTTATTTTTATTAATTGAAATTCCTAGAGTAAGAATTCATAATGTGTACTAGGATGAAAACAGTGAGGTAAAATTAAGCTATAATGTAATAGAAAGGTTAGTAATGTAATTTCAGCTAGGAGTCTCATAAAAGAACCTTTTCTCTCTCCAGATGTTGACATGACCCATAGGTTAGAGACAGCTGTTTACTGTCTCTAAGACAGACACAGTAATTTCAGATCCAGGATTTCTAGAGGTGGAGCTGCTGGTGGGCCCCTTTGTCCCAGTTCTTGCCACTTCTAGTAAGTGTGGGTAGTCCTGCATATACTTTGAGAGCAACAGGAGACAATACTGTGTGCATCTTGTATCTTTTCCAATGGGAACACGAATGATTGAGTGTTTCAAAATATATTGTGCAGTAAAGGAGCAACAGTATGCTGTGACTGTCACTTCCCATTGCCAGGAGCACTGTATAAACTGATTTGAAAACTTGCTTGAGTTGCTCTTGTCTCAGCTTTGCAATGTTTGCAATGGCATCTAACAGCTTTACAGTAGTGCCATGCTTCTCAAATGGCAAACTCCAGTCCAGCTCCTGACCACTGGCAAATTTTGCTTGAAATTGCCTGTTGTGAATATGTAACATCCGTACCTTTCTCATGGGGAATCCTATATTTCTTACCTGTGGTATGGGGAGAAGCTCCCACACAGGGACAGAGCTCTGAACTTTGATGTCAGAGTGAACTTTCTTTTAGCAGGTCTGGTAAAGTTGTCGGTTCATCGATTCCTGCTGAGCAGACTGGTAATGTCTGATCAGACCTTGGTAAAAATTAGTGTATGCTGGTAAAATTAGCTTGTGGGCCTTGAAAAATATTAATTGAGTAGTCTTCTAATAGTACATTGTAATTCAGCTTAAAGAGCTTAATCAGAATCTATTACATGCTGCTAAAGTGGCTCAGTAATGGAGGGCTGATTCATAACCATCATAATCACTTCAGTGCACTTTTAGTTCAGATCTGTTTTTCTTCGTGCTCTAGTGCTCAATAGTCTGCATAGCTAGAAAAAATCTTTGAATTAAAAGTTTGTAATATTAAAATTTGGGGTTGTACCTATGAAATAATGAAGTAGTAAAAGACTTAATTGGAGTACGCTTCAAGTTTTCATAGAAACAGAAAGGTTTGGGTTGGAAGGTACCTTAAAGATCACCTAGTTCCAAGCCCCTGACATGAGCAGGGACGCTTTCTGCTTGACTGGATTGCTCAGAAAGCTGTATTGTTTTACTTGCATTTGTGGTCTAAAAAGGCTTTCTGACCAGTGTACTGACATTTATATTTAAATCTTTTCTGTCATCTTGGAAAATCCAGGAGTTGGATATTTTAGTGGAAATGTCATTTTTTGACAAAGTTTTGCTTGCTGTACTGCTTTAAAAAGTCTGGCTTCCAGTTGTGTTTGAGCCATCAGGAGTTTGAAAACAGTGCTGAATTTTTAAATCATATTAATGCTTATTTAGATCCTTTCCAGAAAAACTTTTGCCCCAGTCGAGGGGTGACAACAATCAGAAGTGTAGCTAGAGATCTCTCTGGTGTCCCCTGGGGAACTGCTGCTGAAGCTTAAGAAATTGCTGGGCTTAATTATTCTTACTTCCTCTTTGCTGGACGATACCTTTTCCCACAGTTGAGCTTCTCTGATTGTCATGGGATGATTCCAGGTCTAACTTTGAATTATGATTGAGGGTGATTTCTTATGAAAGACACAATCCATTATAATGTCTCTTCCTTAGGCGTCATGTCAAGTGCTTTGTAGTTGATAGGCCAGTAAATCACTCTAGCAGATTCTGGGATTATTGTATATCCATGCTAAAATAATTTATCTGGAAAGTGGTGATTAGTTGACACTGAAGTTCCTGTAGTGTTTGTTCAGGTTTCATGTCTTCAATTGCCAGTTTGGTAACAATGTCCAAATGTTCAAACACATTCTTCCAGGGGCTGATGACTGTCACCCGTGTTCTTTAGGGAAGGCAGAGCCATCTGATCAGCAGACCTTAGTTTGTGGCTTTAGATATGCCATTGACTGATATCTCTGTCTCAGTTTGTCCATCTGCTCTATGGGAATAAAATAACTTTAGCTCTCCTCCACATCAAATGGTGTGTGCAACTTTTTTTACAGGACTCTAAATACATACATTGTCGTGGAAGTAATGTTATATACTATGGTATTGCACAGGGCTGGAGTGAATTAATTTAATTAATTAATCTTTGTTTTAATCATGGCTTAAAAGGAGCCTTTCTTTGCATAATTGATTTAAATTTTGCTTTGCGTGTTACTGTCTCATGAGTTTTCTATAGAAAGACTGATTTTTAGTTCCTAGTGAGCATTGATTTTCAATGAACTACACAGTGAATTAAACTGATTATTTATGTTTAGGAGGAGAGAGTTGTGAGGCTTTCTTTGTGCTTGCTTGGGTTGTTTCTTAAAAAAAAATCTTTGATGATGTTACTCTTTGTGAAAGTATTTGCTTGTAGTTTAAAAGAAAAAATTCCAAGCAGGAGTACGAGAACCTCTCGAGAGACGAAGTAGTGTCTCAGTTACAATGGTTACTTCCTTTTGCAAAATAAAGGCAGGGACTCTGTTCCACTATTTAACTGCAGTGAAAGGAAGCAAAGAATTTTAAAACGAGGATATCTGAGTAAACATGACATAGAGCAGTGTTTTGGAAGGGAAGAAATAAAGATACTTTGCATATTCAGCATTGTGGTGGCATGTATGAACTTTTGAGAGAAGTAGAAAGCCAATTGAGAAGTAGTAAGTTGATTTATAGAAAATAGAAAGGACCCAGAAAGGAGGAGGCCTGGAAAAAAATAATTGAAAGTGGAGATGTACAAGACTGGAAATAACCTTGTAACCTTCATGTACATGTAACACTTGGTTTGTTTTGGGGTTTTTTTTAATGGTTGACCATAGGGATGACATAAGCAAGGAGGATAATTATTTTAGCAGCTATGCTTTACATGGGGAAGGAGACCTTAAACAGGAATTTTCTGTAACTGATGCTAGCAATGTGAAGTCTTGGACAAAGATTTTAGTGGAAGAATTGGAAAGGACAGGGTGGATATTGGAGATGTAGAAAGTACTGATAGGATTTGATGACAGCTTGAGGTGTGATCAAGTGATGGAGAAAAGAGTTGAATGGGCCATGAAATTTGAAAACTAAAGAATTGAGAAAGATAGGGGTATTGTCAACAGCAATGGCATGGAGGTGAGAATTGGAAGAAAAGATAAGAAGTTCAATTTTCAGGAGGCTGACTTTGACATCAAAATTGTGTGTTTGAGAAGCAGGCAGAGAAGTGAGATAGCCTGCAACATAGGGGAAATGAAAGATGCAAGTGAAGATCGGTGATTCATCAGTGTCAAAATGGTGCTGGAAGGCGAGGGCAGGTGAGCTCACTGAGAAGGGAGTAGGGAGGAGGACTGGTTGAGATTTTGCACTGGAGATCACTGAAAGCAGAAGGAAGAAAAAGGAAATGCTGACCTGTCAAATCCCACAGTGGACAACTGTGGAAGGAAAGAGGAGGAAATACTGAGTATTATGTTCCTTTGCCACAATTCAAAAAAATAAAAACCTTTTAATGTATGGATTTTGGAAGGAGTTTTTCAATTTAATATCTAGAATAAATATGGAGCCTAAAGACAAAAGACCACACAAATTGCATATGCACTGCACCTGAAGATGCAAGATGAGTATTTTATAAGTAGAACACCTTCCCATTACATACATGATAAAAAAATAATAAAATTACAGAATGTCTTAGGTTGGAAGCGACTTTTAAAGGCCGTCTTGTCCAACCCCCTGCAGTGAGCAGGAACATCACTAGATCAGGTTGCTCAGAGCCCCATCAAGCCTCACCTTGAATATTTCCAGGGATGGGGCCACTGCTAGCTCTCTGGCCAACCTGTGCCAGTGATCAACCACTCTCAAATGCTGGTTTCTGATTTTAGAGGAAGGAGTCTGTATTAATTAGTGGAAGCCTGAATGGGATGTCCTGACATTCAATTCTTGCTGCTTGCAAGTGTCTGATTTTGGTACAGTTTTTCTGTCCAATGTTTAATATTCATGCCTTAGGTCAGGTCTAATTTGATACAGATCATTGCCCTTAGGTCAGTAGAAAAAGATGTCAGATGTTGTTATCAACAAGTAGATCGAGGACTTCTAAATTTTCCTTCTGTGATTCAGTCAGTTTTTCAATTATAACTGTACATTATTATGAAATTTTGTATTATGCACTAGAATAAATCAAAACTCTCACTTAGCATTAAGATGATATAAGAATTGAAGTCTAAGGTTTTCAGACGTGAGTAGAGATTTTTTTTATATTTCAATTTAAGAATATATTAAAAATATATTTTAAAAGGGCTTTCACTTCTGTAAGTGGATACTGAGAAAAATCAGGCTGCTTTGGCTGTGTCTACTAGGCTCGTTTTGCAGTGCGTAACACCCCCAAATTACTGCTTTAAAAACTCTTGTTGTGCTTTCAAAACCTTAAAAAGCCTTTTTTGGGGGGGAAAGTTCATTAGACTGGATGGAACAATGCAGATGCACTGAGCTCATGTGCTGCACTGGGTGTTGCTAGTGAAACTAGAGCTTCTTGTGTCTTGCTCAGCAAAACATAATGGCCATGTTTATGTTTGCCCATCCTAGGTGCTATGTTCCACCTTGAGAATACTTTTTTCCAGCCCCAAAGGCCAGAATTCCTGGATTTTATCATAAATTTTAACCAGTCAGCAGCTCTTCCTTGCATGAAAATAATCTTATAGCGGCCTTTGAGAGAAAAATAAATGTATGTAATTTATGAAGCACTTACATGAGCAGTTCCCTGTAATTCTCAGATACCGTATGGCAGGACTTTTGAACACTTCCTATAATTCCATAATTCCTTTGGAGGCACTAAATATTATTTTTAGTTTAAACTTTGGGAGAGAAATAACCTTTTAGGTCTTATTAAAATGTTACATGAATATTTTTCAAATATAATTTATATAATCAGTGGTGCATATCCTTTCAAATTAATAATTCATGGCAGCTAGTAGTCACTTTTGATAATCTATAGCGGTATATTATGTTGATTCTGCTGAGAGTTTAAAACTTATGGCCTAAGGAGTAAAACCAGAAAATCCTATCCATTTGCCTATTCACAGTGACAGATTTTTCTTAAATTAAAACCTATTAGTCTGCATACTGATTCTTAAAATTGAAACTGTTTTAGCTTGTTTTAGACTCTTATAAAACAGCATTATGATATATAATGTATTGCAGGCAAAGAAATATCCAGACTATTGATTTTCATCAGTCTTCCTATCACAGACAATGAAGAATGTCTCTAACATAGTAAGCAGAGAAATGGCTATTGGAAGATGCAGGAAATAGGATAGGCTCTGTCTGCTAATAATTGGGTGTTGTACTTTTTCTGAAGAGCAGATGACTTTGCAGTGGTTCTTCATCAAACATTACGATGGTACATCTAATATAAAAGTAATCAAAAATGTAAATGGTGTTTTAGAAATATTAATTGGACCTGATCCACATCATGTTATGAAAGTGTGCATTTAACTATAAATAGTGATGTGCTAGAAGTTAAGGTTTACCAGAGAAAACACCAGGTTATATACAAATGATATAGTTTATATCTGTCTCAGTTCTTCCATTTCTGGTCTGAATTTAAGTTCTGTACCTGAGAACTGTTGGTGATGTACGTTCCTGCCTTTGTTGGTTGGGTTTTGGCTGTGAGGAACCCACTGATACTCTCTCCTGGCAGATACTGTGCTGCACTGCACAAATTGTGCTGAATTTAAGGAATGTGCAGATGCTTTGGTGTGGTGGGAAAGGGAGATACTAGAGCACTGGACCAAAAGATAAATTTTGAAAGCACAGTTCAGCATAAGGGGGACTCTTACGGAAAGCTTTTATTTTTGTTTTCTAATCAGATGCTAAAGAAGCTGCATCTTGTGAATTAAAGCCCTTGTTCGTAAACCCCATTTGCTTCAAATCATGTTGTGGGCAACAAAACCAACCCAAATACACAGATTGGTCTGCTTGATAAAGTATCAGAGTAGATGGAGAATGAGCTGTGCAGCAGGGACATGTTCAGAAGATGTGGACACTGATGAAGGTACATAAGCTAACAATTAAACCAATTGTTTGTTGTTCTAAAAACCTCAACAAACCAAACAGAAAACCCCACAACCCAAACGTTTGTTTTCCTTCATTATGCATTTCTGAAGAGACAAAGCTACTACAGGCTGTTGTGAGGTGGCCTGTCTGAGCAGTACTGCAAATAGCTCTCAAAGCAATTGCTTTAAATGCTTCTAGTTCCAACAGTTAAGACAAGTGAGAAATTAGAGAAAAATGCAAGATTATATAGTTAGTGGAGCTGCATCTGGCAAAATTAAGTGTGAATTTAGTCCTGAATGAACTTGCTCCCAGCATGCAGGTGACTTTAAGCATAATGTGCAAAAAAGTATTTCCTTTTAGGCTGTAGTGGGGAAAAAATGACCATTTTTTGGCACCATTGTATGGAAGCTACAGTACTTGATAGAAGATATGATAGCTATCTAAACCTTTAATTTGAAAAGCTACTTATATTCCTCAGCATAGTATTTTATAGCATTTCACGTCAGTTTACTTCTGAGAAGAGTAGGTGGCCAAGTCATGCAAACGCCATTAGCTACATTGGAAATGAGGCTAGTTCAGTTCTTTCTGTTACTTCATCTCTTTGTCAGAAATGCTTGGAGTAACCTTACAAACAGCCTGTTACAACAGGCTCCTGCTTTTACTGGATGAACAAGGAACAATATCTGAAGTTGGTTTGTATTGCATGTAGTGCAGCTATTATGTGACCCTGGGTAAAATGCCAGGATTGTACTTAAGGATTAGAGTCTGCTAATATTAATAAATCATTCACAATGTAGGGGTTTATTGTTGGTTTTTCTACGTCAGGTAAATGCTGGGATTTAATTACAATAAAGTATTTCATAAAAGAACAAATTTTACTCTGTAAGTCATTACTTTAATAAGCAATGAAAACGTAATTAAATAACTTGAATGTGTTTTCTGAACCAGAATCAGCATTCAATGTGTACTTGAAAACTACTAGCAGAAGAGATGAAGCAGATATTGCTCCAAGTTTTGCATAAAGAACAAAAGCTGAAGTTTTTTTTTTTAAACTGGATCAGAAGAATAGCTAGAATTACAACTGGATCTTGTCCTGCTCTGCAAAATCCCCCAACCTGATACGATTTTGGAGTATAGTCCCTGATTGTATGCTAAAATAGAAACCCTCCTTAAAAAAAAAAAAGAAAAAAAAAGTCTGTATTATTTGTGAGTCTGGTCTAATGTGCCTAAATCAGAAGTAAATGTATAATTAACCTTTTTTCATAATAAATTAACATTAATTTTCTTAGGATTAGTGGGAAATAGCATAATATAGGGCAGGTTTAGCATTCACAGTAACTGTCACATGGGACCTTTAACACTCTTACAGGATTAGTGCAGCCAGTGATTCATCCTGTTACCATGCACACAGAAAGAGTGTGCAGCTTCTGACCATCAAAGAGGCTTTCCTAATTATCAGCTTTTACAAGTGAGCACAGAAAGATTAGAATATAAATATGAGGAAGATAGCTTCAGAGTTCTTGAGGGAACAAGATAAAATGCATTCTTTTCCCCTGCGAGTAGTTCAATTTTGAATGAAATTTTGCAGTATTGTTAGAGAACCCATCATTAGGAAGATAATTAATGAAAAGGCCTGTTGTTAGGTCTAAGTGACTGTGGTGTCTGTCCCTCTCTTTTTCTCTTACAAGGGCATTTCTTCCTTGTCTTATTAATCTGAGCATTCTTTATGCAAGGAAAAAGACGGATAATTTCTGAAGAGTGGGAAAGGCCAGTTGAACTTGAAAAGCACTGGTTGAAAGTGTGTGGCTTTGATGATTCTTAGAAACAGGCCAGCTCTGTTTTAGGTACTGAAATGCAGATTCAGTGCTTAATTTTTGGAATCCAACAGGCCAGAAGCTGAATACTTTTGCTGAAAGACTTGAACGAAAATAGGAAATGAAAATACAGATGCTTTAGAGGCATCATTCTGGTAAGTCATGTCAGTGGCCAGAAACTCCTCCCTGAGCTGTGCTGTTACTCATGTTTCTCTGAAGCCTGGCACAGAAAACTGTGGTTCAGAAGTTAACATTGGACATGGTTTGCCCTACCTGATGCTGCTCCCCAGAGCAAGCTCACAGACTGTGACTGTGGCTCAGTAGATTAACATTGTGTAGTGTACAAGGCAATTGCAGAGCTGCTTCTATGGATGAGTTTTTTTTCAAGCAATGCACTCTGATATCTTTATCTTTTACTGTAGATGGAATAAGAAATTGTCCATAGTACAGTAACACTGACCTGTTCAACTGGGGCTCCTTGTGCCTCCCTTGCTAAATATCGGTCCATGGAGGAGGAAATGTGGGACTGCACCATCTGAGCAATACCTCAGGAAGACAAAACGTGCTTACAGTACACTCTTAATATATCAAATATTCCCTTTTACACTTGGTGAGCTTGTCTTCATAACTCTGGAAGAAAAAATAGTGGAGATCTTGGCTACTTTCTGAATATGAGACTAGATTATTTGGGCCATTAATCCAAATTGGCCACCAGTCATCTGCGTTCTCCTGGACACTCCCTTTTGCATGCAGAGTTCTTGTCCATATAGATTTCAAGATTTTAAGAGATTAGTCTGGGTTTTGTGGATGTACTAGAAGTTTAGATGCTACCATGTAGGCTGCCATATGCCCATAAATCTCAGACATCTGGTAGTCCAGCTGGAACTGGTGTGCACATAAGATCTTGTATAGGCAGGCACAGCAAATGCTGGGAGAAGCTGGATTCCCTCCCTCCACATGTGCTACACAGGCAATTTGTGCACAGAAATGTCCTGAGCTGTTGGACTGGTTCATTACAGGCAGACAGGAGTTCCTCCAGACTGTTCTTCGTGCTTTTCTCCTTGCTATTTTGTGAAGCACAGCCTAGGGGAATTTAAACAAATACGGAAAAAATGCTTGTTGGTATGTACTGTATATGTGGGCTCAGGCCTTTGAAAGCCAGGCATGTGTGTATGTAGTGCTGGATACTGATGTTACAGACTGTAAATTCAGAGTGCCTTTTGGATCTCGGTGTAGTTTTTCTAGGTTTACATCTTAGCAGCAGAAATAGACAAGGGAACTGTATGGTAGGACTTCTTTTTTCTATTCTTTTGCTCTCCTGAATATTTATATCTACCAGAGAAACCAAGAAAGCTGTGTCAAAACCAAGACTTTTTGCACTTAATATATGTTGTTTAAAGACAATTTATCCTTAGATTGTCACAGGAATGCTTTCAAGGACAGTTTCATCTTGGGTTATTTGCTGTTGTAGGTGCCAGTTGCACAAAGGCATATTTAACTTCTGCACTCTGTTTGCTTTAGAGTACGATTTTGCATTCATGAACAGATACAATTTGCTTATTTTTGGATCAGTTTCTTTCCACTTATATAAATTCTTCATCTTCTCTAAGTTTCCCATAACCTTATTACGTGTCAAAGAAGAGTCTTATCATAGGGCAAGATGTCTATATTTGAAATAGAAATTGAGTCTAGGTGGGACAACTGGGTTCCGTTGCCTTTTAAATGACACTTTAGATGGAAACCAAAAGTGTTCAGCTTGTGTCTTCTGCAAGAGGAAAGCTATAGAGCTGCATGTTTCTAGACAGACTCTCCACAAGGTAAAACCTACTTATAGATGTGAATTGTGATAATATGAACCTGTTTCATATGAAACCTGTGTGGTTGCATGAGGTTATACGTAGTTACCTGCAAATCCATGGGCAAACCTAGACATAAAGTTCAACACTTTGTATATGGATGTATAAGTTAGAGGTCTTAGTATTTGTCTTGTCATGCCAAGGAGATGGCAGCTTTGTGTTGTCATTTAATTTGTATAATATCAAGAAGAAATGACTGTGTTCCAATCTGAAAATTCATTGTGCAGCTAAATACTTCTCTTTGCATAGAAACTGCTTGTAATTAATAATCAGTTTGACGGATTATTGGTGCCAGACTGGATTGGCATCTGCACTTTGGACACGATGTACCTGATTGTACTAACAAGTTATAAAAACATATATCAACTACTGTAATTACCATATTGCCACTGTTTTCTACAGATGTAAAGATACATAATTCAAGCTGACAAGCCCAAAGATTTTATTGGAATGACCTATGATACCCTAACTTCTCATTAATATACAGCCAAATGCACAATATCAATTAAGTATAAGATACAACCTCAGGGCTTCTTAACATCAGTAGCAGTAAAAATTAATAATGCAACAGAAGTTCTTACTATTTTATTTTCCTACCATGTAGAAATGAAGACTTTTTCAGTATAAAATCTTTCTTAAAAATGTGTGTTTTTTAAATAGTCAGTTCTTTTTTGTGTTTTCGATTTTTACATTAGTATGGAGTAGGAGTAAATAGCATTTAAAATGAAGCCATTGTTTATTCACAAATCAAATAAGCTACCGACAGCTGCCCCAGTGGCTTCCTCATTCACTTAAATTAATGCCTAAGGCCTTGGGGTGAATAGTCTTCTGGGGAGAATGTGGGCATTTATTTTCGATTTCCATTCAATGTTGGGTCTTTTAATGCCAAATCCTATTTAATGTGCACATGTTATGTTGAACTGTGTGCAAATTTATTCTATGGACCACTTGACAGAATTCATACTATTAAAGTCACATACAATTTGTACTCGAAAAATAGGGTCTTTGCTTCTCTTTTGAACAGGCAGCATACAATTCTGTCTTTATTTTAGTTTAAGATCTACATAGCACTGAGAATAAGTCCTACACAATAGTAGGTACTTTTTAACTAAGCTTGAGGTTTGATGTTTTGGATTTGTTCCAAGCCCTGTCCATTTAATCAGGATTTTCCTGTGCCCTCAAGTGTTGTGATAGTGCTGTGATGGATGCGGTTCAAGAACTCGAGGGGCAGAGTAATTTTGCTAGGTTCAAGTAGTCATTTTTTCTTTCTTCCCCCCCCCCTGTTGGATGTTGCTAAAATGTGTTTGGACACTTACATTATGTCAGGTTTGCAAAATTAATTAGGCCCTGTGTCCACATAAGGACTTGGACTTTATGACAAGGAAGAGAGAAGAGGGTGTAAGAGTGACAAAGATTCTGTAGCATATGGTCAGCCTTCTCCTGGGGAAGTGGCATGCAGAGTTCCAGTTCTACTCTAAACATTGCTTATGCATTTAACAGAAATAATTGAATCGGATGACTGTCACTATCTCATTTTATGTCCCGGTCCCCCTGTTAAAATGACCGCATTTTTTTCCAGCATACAGTTTATTAAACAAGTTCAAGTAAATTCCAGTAGGCTTTAAGCTTCTTAGGTCTGGGAGATAGAAGTACATTTCCTCTGTGGATCTTGAGGGGCTTGGTTATCAGCTAAATGAAAAGCTGCTCTGCCCATGAACAGTGGTTATGGGCAAGTGCAGGGGCTGAACACAGAATGCAGTTTCATATTGTGAGAGTGGCAACATGGCCATGACCAAATCCCAAGATATTACCTCAAACACGTGGAAACTTGAGGACTGTAAAGTCCCTCTTCTGTAGCAGCTGAGCAGTGACCTGGAACTTCATAATTTTTGGATTAACCACTTAATTTCTAGCTAAGACCTAGCACAGATTTGTTTAAAACATCTCGGGAAAGCTGATTTTAGTTGGCTGCTAGCAGAGAACTGTATTTAGAGTTGAGAAAGAAACAAGGCCCCAAAAGTTTGACCTGGCAGCCCCTTGGAGGAAATGCAATTCTTTGCACTAGCAACTCTTACCAGCTTTTATTTCAGAGCTCAGTTTAAACCTAGATTCGACACAGATTTTTAATTGCTAAATCTCTGGTAGATCACACCTCTTTTGCAGCTCTTTACCTTTCTGCTTTCTTCTGTCTATGCAAATTCTTAGATTTGCATAACAATGCCTGAAGTGGAACATGAAGTGTCCTTATGTTATTTCTCTGCTTTCTTATTTCTACCTTTTCTCTGGTCCTGGCAAAGGTAAAGGTCATATCCCCTCTACTGCTTCATGTTCACTCCTGCTTTGTTTTCTAGATTTCAGAAGGAGGGATCTCAGTCACAGTAATACCCCTCTGGCTCCAATTCTATACTGTTTTCTTCTGTAAAAAAGGGAATTTGATGCTAACCCATGCTTCAGTTCCCATATTTCCCAGTTAACAGCAGCATGGAAATGACATGACTTCTGAGCCCTGCGAAGTTCTTAATGGCATCTGTGTGTGACAGGAGTGTTGTCAATTTAAGGCTTTTTGGGTTTGTTTTTTTTTGCCATGTTAGAAAAGTTGTAAGCAGCAGCTGAGAGGTGGAGGTTGTGTTGTTTTCTCAGTTATTTTTTGGGTTGGGGTTTTGATTTATGTCAAACACCTCCACCCCAGCAACTTCAACAGGACAATTTTGCATTTGCTTTGTGTGCACTTCTCCCTTGGAAGGTTATCTTTGTTACCATAAGGGCTGGGGAACGATGACCAGGTATATGTCATGTCTGCGTACGTGAAGGTGGTTGGCATTTCAGTTCCTCTCGAGGTACTCGGATCAAAATGATTCTGAGTTGCCTCATTTCCCCAGCGAATTTCCCCCACCAGTAACTAGGGATGAGCTCAGTTTTTTGAGTATCTCTAGGAAAAAACATTGATTTTTATTAAGAAGCATAACATGAGGTAACCTGGTATACCATTTTTGCTCTTAATGTGCTTTTTATTTTAGTAAGAGCTAATATTCTGAAGGGCTTAATGGCTGCAATCTCTCTCTTGCCAAAGAGAGCATCCAGCTCTCTCTTTCCTCTCTCTTTCTTTTCATAGTTGCAGATTTGTCCGTACTTGCTGGAATATCAGCTGTCCTTGTTTGCTTTTTTAAAATCATAACTGTGTCCAGAGAAATGGTAAAAAGTGGGAAATACACATTGAAATGCTGTATGTGTAAGAAAGGGGGGAGGGGTGTGAGATATTTGGAAAAAAAATATTGTGTATGCTTCATAAATCATACTTGCATATGCAGCATGCTACACGTAAAAAATCAGCATGTGATATTTTTAGGTATTTTTGCTTTTATATGGTGCTTCTGCATATTCTATGAATACTTTGCTAAACAAGTTATATTGTGGGATCTGTTACCTGCTTATCATCATCTGTTTCAGTGTTAGTTCAGCATATGTGTGTACATAACCTTTTCTACTTTCATTGCCTCTCCTTTATTACTGCATTCCAAAAAACCATCAAAGCTTACATACTTTGTATATGAATTTAAGGCTGCCTTTTTCTATACTTGAAAATTGCTGTCAGGAGTATGGAATCCTGGAGCATGGGATGCTGAAAGACCCTGTGGCTCTAACAATTGCATAGCAAAATTGTGCCCCTTGCTTTGGGTTTCTACCCCTGGAGGGATGTCTTCAGTGTTTCCTGGCTGAGATGTGAGCTGCTGTCTGTATTTGCCTGGGCAGTGGCCCTTGTGTCATTGATCTAGAAGAAACTACAGTCTTCTGGAGTTTAAAGTTAATAGTTTTCTGCTTCTCTGGAGGACAGAATTGTTTCCTTCAAGTCTTCCAGCTATAAATACTTCCCATTGTAGATTAAACAATAGAAATATTAAACAACCTTTTATGGAACAGTGAGAAATTAGAAAATACAAGTCAATGACACATCAGTGTTTTTATCCACAAAATCTATGAAATTATTCTTGACTTTGATAAGAATTTCCTTAAACTCCAGGGTCTAGGTCAAACAGAGTACCCACACACCTAGTCACTGTTTCATCTCCTATGTTTTCATCCTCTTGGGAGTCCAAATACTTTGGATCTGAACATAAGAAAATTAGTTATAGCTATAAATTCCAGAGGAGAAGAATCTTTCTTTACATTGTAAAGATGTTTTCAGGATATGAAATGACCAGCTTTCACTGGAGCTGGTTTTAGTGGCAGACCTGTAGTATGTCTGTAGTCAGACAAGTCACTCAGGTCCTGAATATGCCTAATTAAGGTAAGAGCAAATGATCTTTTGAGGTCGTTTCCAACTTGGGCTATTCTGTTATCCCAGATAAAATCTAAAAGGAGTTTACCCAAATTTACCTATCCTTTGGGAGTGCATGACTTGTTCTCCGGGCTAGAGAGGGAGAGAATCTGCTCCCTAACACGGTGGCCTCTGTGCACCGGCTGGGTGATGCGCTTCTACTCACATCCTGCTTTGCTTGGGGATTTCTCATGATACAGATCTTTATCAGTTCATTATAGAAAGCTGAAACTTGAAGTCTCAGAACAGACTGGACTACAAAAGGAATAAGAGATTTACATTATCTCGTATCCCAACTACCCTCTCATCTGCATCCCCAAATGATAAATTCCTTCTTTTCTCTTGGCTGGGATATTGATTTTCTTTTTAAATTCCTCTTTCAGGATGCATATCTATTTTCCCTTCGTTGCTTTTTTATGCACCTGTTTAAACACAGCACCAAGAATCCTTAGGTTTGATACATGGAAAACAAATCCTTTGTGAATTTTTAATTACCCTATCTATACGGTTTGGTTTGAACAGAATAAACAAAATTTCTTGCATATATTTCCATTAACTGGCCTTTTGTGTTCTCACAGATCTAAGCAAAACCTTTCTGGTAGAAGACTCAATTAGCATTTCGATCTCACTTTCACATGAACCATTCAGCCATGTTTTTAAGAACGTTGTCTTTTGTCTGCAGATAAACACAGAAGTAAAATCCAAACTAATATATCACAGAATCACGGAATTGTAGGGGTTGGAAGGGACCTTCAGAGATCGAGTCCAACGCCCCTGCCAAAGCAGGTTCCCTAGAGCAGGTCACACAGGTCGGTGTCCAGATGGGTCTTGAATATCTCCAGAGAAAGGGATGCTACAATCCCCCTGGGCAGCCTGTTCCAGTGCTCCCTCACCCTGAAGAACTTCTTCAAAATCGACTAAATTAAGATCAGACAGGTTACGCATACCCACCAGACATTACCTGTTGAGCACATTTTCTCCTTGGGGCCTTACAATACAAACTCAAAGTGGCTTCTTTCTAGCAGTACCACAGGGAAATGGGTTTGTGGGTCCTTGGGTGCATGGGAGAAAATCCAGACTGTACACACTGAAGGAAGATGTGAGCATATGTTAAACTTCCTCATATAGGAATAGTCCCTTCCAATCTGTATACTTTTTTCTCGTTGTCCCATTCTGAGGACATTAGCATTAAGTCAGTAATCTGGTGAAAACCCATAGGTGTTTACCTTGGAAACACTTTTGTACTAGGTAAAAATTGTCTGGTACAGATCCCTGCAGTAATAGATGGAAATGAACCTATGAATTTTTATAAACGCGCACTGTGTGTGCTGCTGTTTTAAATGGTGCTCCCCAAGATACAGTTGTATTCTTCCAGTAGACTGTTATGCCCATTTACTCAGTGTAAATGTGATCTCATAATGGCAATCAGTGTCATTCATTCCAGTGTTCCTGTGTACAGATGTAAACAGATTAATTCTGTTTTTAATTCATCTTACGTTTTCTCTGCTGTGTTATAATTTAAGAGCAATAATTACGTAAAGATGTTGTACTGTTGTTATTTTAACAGGCTGAGGGAAATAGCTTTAATTCCCATGTTCCATATTCAAACAAAATAGTGATAAATATGGTGGCAATGGAATGAACACCAGTTGTTTTTCCGACAAAAACTGAATCCAGCAGCGTTCCTTGACTGCAGTTAGCCTTTGGGTCTGCAAATAAACATCCCACATCTACTTCAGATGTAGGCAAAATGCACTTGACTAATTCTGCAGGCATTTTATAAACATATTTTGATAGGTGTGTCCTTCTAAATCTTATATCAAATCAAATGTGTGTCACACAGCATGACCTAGCATAGCTCAGAGCAAACTAGCACATGCAGAACCCACATATGCATTTGTAGGAGAAACACAGTGTCTTTGTTTGTACCTTGTCTGCCGCTCTCTATCTTTTCATCTTTACCATAATGCTAAAGAAGTTTACACTGGCAGTCCAAAACACTTCACCAACATTGCTTGTAATCAAAGAGCTTTTGACCTTTCAAAAAAACTACTGAGGTTTGCTTATTTCTTTGTTTTAGGGGCTTTGAAATTCAGCGTGCAGTACATGTATGCACCGATGAATAGAGGTTGGATATTGAGGCCCTTTGCTAATTTAGAGTTCCTACTAACCTTGAATGCATTTAAAAGATGTTTTTTAGAGTAAAGATTTTCATGAGTGAACTGCCTTTTGCTAGACCTCTGAAAGCAAACACTTTCTTTCATATGTGAAGTGGTTTTCAAATGCCACACCACTAAAATTCATCCTGTTGTCCTTTGCTGCTTTTCCAGGCGCTCTCTTGGCTGGAGTGTAGTTATCATGATGAGGATCTATAATAGAAGTACTTTGACGTGGCTTTTTCTGGCCTAGGAGAGGCTATTGTTGCACTAATAGCTCTAGAACTGGGTCTGAGACTTTCAAACTCTTTGGCTGGCGTTAAGCTGCTTTGCTTTTGCAAGCATCACTTTTTGGCGGGGAGGACATCCACGTGAGCATCCCTGTGGGGTTACTGCTTCTCGTGGCTATCAGTACCCAACATGCAGCTGTAAAACCTGCAGCCATTCTGCTGTGTAAACTGCGTCGCGCGGTGATTTCCGAACACTTCGGTTTATAACCTTTCTTTGAAACCGGCTCCCTTAATGATACTTAGACATGGGTTCCAGATGTGACAGTTAAATATACCCACCCCTTGGGAAATTAGCAGTGGGGAGTTCTTCTTTATTCATTACTAAGTGTCCTCTGCTGTTTTTCACGCTCTCCCTCCCATTGTCTCTCATCCTCTCTGTGCATTACACATAGCATCAGAGACTGCTCTGTTTTGGTACTTGCATTCTCGTGAGGTAATGGAAGAACAGCATTATCAGCTTACTTACTGTAGTAGCTGAAGTGTAAAGTCTTGTTGCACTTAAACCTGGCTACCAAATGTTACTGTGCAGCAGCATGTGGAGTTTCATGTGCCGTTGTATACCTAATGGTGTCTGTATGTGGGGATCTCCATATATTGATGCATTTGTGCATCAGGTCCTGATAAATGATAAAAATGTGTAATTTTTGACCATCAAAGTTTCCTTTTTTCCCTTTTCATTCCAAGTCAAGCATGGATTAACTGAGCAGTCTTACAAATAAGTGGCAGCTGTGTAACCATGAGTTTTGATCATGGGTGGAAATACCTTACATCATGTCTCAGCTGCAGAGGGTTTGCCTTAATTTTCAAAGTTTCTTTGAAAGACTATGCTAGGAAGTTACACATGATGCCACCTGAAATATTGAATAGCACGCTATGGGTTTTTTAAAATAATAATACTTTAGAAGATTAGTGACAAATAGTAACCTGATTAACTTCTTATGAATTATTGTAGGTTCCAAAGGCAGTGAAATCATTTTCACATCTGCTAATGAACTTTGAGTATCAGTGTTCTACTGATAGCATATTTCACTTATCAGACATTCTGTTCTCTGTGTCTCTAGTTGATTTGGGCACTGACCATTCCCTAGGCACTGGAGCTGGCATATAAATACCTGCAGAGCAGATCTGATGCCATCAGATGTTTTGGTAGGGTATTGCTGCCTTTTGACTTCACAAACCTTTTCCTGGAGATATCCTTCTCCTGACTCCTTCGATCCTTGAGTTCTCTCACTGCGATGCTTATGTGGAAGGATGTCATGATTTTGGAGATCTGGTCTATTCAAACAGATTTCATCTGTTTTTTTCAGAAGCTGTCTTGCATTACATGCCATTAAGATTAGTTCTGTGCAATGCTATGGAAAGCTGAATCTCATCGATCTCTGCTTTCTGTGGTGTCCTTTCATTTTTTTTAATCTATACTTCAGGGAACCACATTTTAATAATGAAAAACATCACTTTGTTTATCAAAGTAGACAGTGACCTGACCCTCTATTAACATTTGTAATATACTTAGGGCTCAATTTAGACAAATTTATGTTACCTGCTTAGTAAATTAAGATCCTATAACAGAAGAATTAATCATTCATAGTTGTTATTGACATGTGCCTTTCTGCTTTCAAACAGAACATGTTAAAATAATACCTAATTAAAAGAATGTCATAGATCTATGTATGGCTGAATGCCTAGTGGTCCAGACTGTTCTGAAATTTCTAAATGTATGGTGACTTAAAGATAGTGTGTATATAAATACTTTTTTTTTTTTTTTCTAAATGCATGTTGGTCATTGATTTTTATCCCATTTAGAATCATAACTCTTACAGCAGAATAGACTTAAAAGAGTCTTTGTCATACTCTATCGTGTGTATTGGTCTATGGTTTATCATTGTCTTACCACTTGCCAGTGAAGTGTTCAGCCTTTTCAAATTTGTTTCCTGAAAAACTGTCATGGCCATTTTAAGAAGAAAAGACTTAACTGGAGTAAGAGCTCAGATCATATGTCCACATTTGAACAAAATTAACCTTGGCTTCCTCTGTAAATGTTACTGGAATGTCTGTCAGATTGGGGATGTGGCTTTGACTGATGAATCACTAACTGAATGAAAATGTAAATTTCAGATTTACTTGGGACATCATCTGAGACTGGTTAGAATTTCTAAAACACATGAAACAGATTTCTTAGCAGGGTGTAAAGTTACCTGAAAAGCTTTATTAACATTTGGATGTAGTGATTAAAACCCCAGAATTTTTCAAACATTGAATATAAAAATCTATGTTTAGATCTGTTGATTTGAACTATTGTTTCCAAGTTCAAATAAAATACAAACCAGATTTTGCAAAAATCCATAATGGAATCTCATCTTGCTGGATATCAGTCTTTTTTAATGTTTAGTACTTTGAGTCAAGGGAGGATTTTTTTTTTTACTTTAAAACATCTTTGGTTAATGGGGGAAAATAATCTCTCAGGAGTATTGCAGAATTCCTTGCCCTTGTGCTGAAACCCGACTGCATTTGGGAAATACTTGGTGGGGTGGGCAGAAAGGTGGTGGAGCACACAAAGCAGCCACTCTCTGCAGCAGCTTTCTGAGAGCGGGATAGCGCTCCGGTATGTAGTGTGTTGACGTGGTGTGATCTGAATTGGTTTTAACTGACAGGTTTCTTCCACACTGTGACTTGGGATGGCTGGAGCTGGCCATGGATTTCCTGAAGTTTTGCTTTGTGCCTTACTGTGTTTGCTAAAGACAACTTTACTACGTTACTAAGGAGTAGGCACACTTTCTAGCCCCTAAAGAATACATATGCATAGGTGTATCCTATATGATGTCCTCTTTCTCCATCACTGCCTCCCAGGGGCATCTTCTGCATCCCTGGTGCTTCCATGCTTCCCCTCTGTATAAATGCTCTCTGCCATTCTTCATAGTGGGGAAAATCTCGTTCCTTAAATCCAGTTAATTTTTTTAAAACTCCATGAGTAGAAAAAAAAAAACAAAACATGAAATTGGCTTAGTTGTTTCATTGGTTTAGTAAGCTTTGTACCTTCTTTAGACCTTTTTATTTTTTGCCAGGTGACATTCAAACTCTTTGTCTCTATCTTTAAACTTCATTTTTTTAATTCATTCTCCCCTACATACATACTCTGCCCAAACTGCCTCTCCCCATGATATTGTATCTTTCTGTTTTGCCTTTCATCTTGTTTTATCTTGTGCTTTCCCCAAGCTTCCTCCTCTGCCTCCAAAATCTTTTTCATCCTCTAAACTCTTGTGCCTTGTCTTGCTTGTCATTTTTTGTTCATATCTCCAAGGCACAACACTTACCCAACTGTATGTTTACTATAAATCTGTGTTAAAAAAAAGACTTGTACATATAATTATATTAATAAAAAGAAGTTATTTTTCATACTAGATTCACAAGGGTTGGTTTTTTTTCAAATTGATCCAGATGTTGTATAATCAGACAAAGCATTATGACTCACACTTTTCATTTTCTTCATTAAAACTGGTTGTAGGAAAGAGGAATGGTGTGAGATTTTAAAGAAAAACGTAAGATATTAAAAGAGAAATATTTGATAAATTCTTGGCAAAATGAAGAAAATCAGTCAAATCTATAACATCGTTTTAACGTACCCTAACGACCTGTAATTTCCTTCTTCTGAAATGTGGCCCCATTACATTAATCAAATTGACATCGCCGTGATATATTACACTCATTAAAAGGGTGATTCTTTTATTCTAGTTAGTTTACAATTCAGTATCCATGCTATACATCTGGTGACACTCCTGTAGAGAAAATTAGGATTCTGTGGGTTTTGGGTTTTGGTTTTATTTTTTTTCCCCTTGGCTGAGCCAAAACAGCTTTTGTTAAGATTTGGCATTAATAGCATACTGTATTTTTTGAGGGCTAAAGGGAGATTTTTTTTTTTTTTAATAAGATATAGATAACTGTATACTGTAAAAATATTTAAAATGCATCAAAGAGTACTTGATCAAACACCAATTTGTTTTATTGTCTTGCTTGCTTTCAGCTATTGTGTTGGAAACTGATTTGAATGAACATTCTTTCTTTCCATGGACCAGATTCATAAGCTAAGGTTGATCTTTACAGCCATTTTTTTTACCAACTCAATAAAGCTTGATAGATCTGTCCCAGTGAGTAATTCAAGTGTGTATCCAGGATGATTACTGTCCCACGTGATAACCCATGCCATCTTACATTCAGCCAGCCAAGCTTTAAAATTTTCACAGGCTGCTAGCTGAAGTGTGGTTGAATGGAGAATTTAAACTCATTTATTGCTTTTAAAGCAGCATGTTTCTCCACATTTTTTTAATTTCTCTGCCTAAAAATGTAATAAATCTGTCATTGAAAATTAGCAAGGATTAGGGCAAATTTTGGAAGCTTTTCTGGCAATGTTTTTGTCTACATTTATGTTCCATTAAAAAAAAAAAAAGTTCAGATACAGAGTAATTGCTCAGTTCACCAGCTTCTTGGGGTTTATGCATGTGTTAGGAATTTAAGAATAGAAAGATTTCTGCAGTGAACCAGAACATATATCCATGTATCACTGTCTGACAGTGGCCAATAACAGATGCTTTCCAGGATATTTTTGTAACTTTTTCCCCTCTATTAATCTTGATGTGGCAAGGAAGGTGTGTTTGTAGCATGGTGGTAATTCACTGTTACGGGTGGAGGCAAGACAGGAAACAGTCATTAAGAACTAATCTGAAATTCTGCTTATATATTCAGTATTTGTGTTTAAGTGATGGCTCCTCCATGGGTGCTAGAACAGACTTCTCAATCTTAATGCATAGATTTCTCTTATGCATTCTGTTATGCACAGAAAGTAAAAAGTTCATACTAATTTTTTCTATGTCATGTTTAAAGAGCTGTATATTAGATTTCTTGTTCTGCACTGGTCTCTGCTGAAGAAGGGAGAAGGCTAAGAATTTGACATCTTTCAGTTAAGCAACAAAGTCACTCTGGATTTTTGAGAGTCTTCATTGTGAGCAAAGAATATGAATTCATCGTAGACTGCAGGGACACCGAGCATCTCACCCTCAAAATTCCCAGGAAACTCCAAGGTGCTGTCCTGTGCCATACTCTATAAAAATGACAGAGATGATCCACGAGTGATGCTTATTACATAACATCCCGGAGCCCTTTGGGAATGAGGTCCCATTCTGGCAGGCTTTATGCAAACAGGCAATACAAGATAACCCCTATCCTGATGAGCTCAGAAAGTAAATCACTAGTATAGACAGAGGGACAAAGCATGCAAGCACTGACGAGCGCGATAACTGCAAGCTCTATTTTAGTTCTATGATCGATTGATTTAATTTTATTAAACCTCTGTGTTACTGGAGACTTGTTTTTTCTCTCTTAAATGTCCACTATAAATATGTTTAATCAACGAAAGGGAAGTAGAATGAAAAGTGTGCCTGATATTGATAGAAATGCTGTTTGGAGAAATTGTTCAGGAGCAGTTCATCCATGTAAAAATATGATCCTTGTAAGACTGCCAAGGTCATCGAGGCCTGTGGTGATCTGATGAGTAAATGCTGGTCACGCCTGGAGGCAGCTTTAGCTTCTGAACTCAATTCTTCAAAAAATGTAAAACAGTTTTACAGAAAAGAGTGTTTGTCATTAGCCTGTCAAGGCAATTTCCTCCTTGTTTTCCTAGTGCCCTTTTCAACACCCATACACCCCTTTATGTACCTGTCAGCTGTCCTACTTGCGTACAGGCGGCAGAAGTGCTGGTACTAGTTTGCATTCTGCCATTTGGGACGTAGCTCAGCTCCCTTCTGGGATGTGACAATGTGCACATGTAGCCCTTTTTAATGGCAGGTCATCAGCAGTCTTTTGTACCAGTCTGGGGCGGTTGGTATGCTGACTGGTTAATCCCAGTAGATTACAGCAGTGTGGCCACCTTAATGAGATATGTCATCCTGACGTCTGAATGCAAATATATGGTAGCTCAAGATATTCATATATTCATGTAGAAGCATGCCAAAGTCTTTATTGACAGCATTACTAGGTTATTACTAAGATTAATCCTTTCATTGCTGATCCTCCACCATCCCTGCTGATTAGCCACCAGCCGTTGACATCATGCCTACCCTCAAGACATTTGGTACAAGTGGAATGCATCTGCTTCTCTCCCAGACCTACTAGGTGCAGGCAAACAGTTCAGAAAGAACATTCTGCTCACCATAACTTCTGGGAAACCTTACTACACTTAACTTCAGTGCGAATGTGTCTTCATTCTGTAGTATACCTTGATGTTTGCCTTTGCACATGATTTAACATCCCTTCAGCATTCATATTTTCTTTGATCCCCTTGCTTATTAAAAAATGCAAATCTAAATTGTATCTTATTAATGTGTTTCTTTGTGCTAAAGATGTGGGGGGTTAAAATCCCAGCTTTGGTAACGTATTTGGATTCTTAATGTGCAAAGTGCAAAGAGAGCTAGACTTTCTGCAGGCCATATTTTCTAATCAACTGTTATGAAAAAGATTTTTATTGTGCTTCTATTTCTTGCTCTCATGGAATTTGCAGAAATAAAAAGAGTAATGACTTCATTGTTATACAGAAATATTTTCAACCAAGGATGGAGATTCTTATCAATTTGCTGCGAGTTCTCAAAAATGACAATGACAGATCTCGGCTGAAAATTCAGACAAATATATATTTTAAAAATATGAAAGCCTTTTAGCTGGTTGATTTAAAGTAAATAGTAATTTTTTGTTGTGGACCTAGGGCTACGATTTTGTAGTAGTAAACATTGGTCACTCATTTTTCCAGTTAAATATAGTAGCTTTTAGGTACTGAGTACATCCTTTCACTATAAAAAAGCGCAAATGCTGTGAAATTACTGATGCATTTAAGGCCATTAAACTGCTCCTTGTATTTCCTCTTTGCACAACTTGACCTATCCCTTTGCCCTGGTAAAAGCTTTCTCTGCATGTTTAATGGCCTTTTTCTTAGTGTTACTTCTTGTTTTCTGAATTGCTTCTTGTGAATCTGCTGAACTTGTTGAGAATTTGGGTGGGTCATTGTGACTTGGGATTTTGCATTGCATAAAAATAATACAGCAAAATGTAAAGCACCCGTGAGATTGGTTAAAAGAACACAGGAAAATGTTAAACTTCATTTGATGTAGTGCCATTTTACTTCTTCACAACATACTTTGAAGAAGGCTGTACATACAAATCGAGCTTTTCCTGAAGCAGCCCAAAACTTCATGAGTTTTACAGAAATATCGGCATAAAGACAATCTAGAAAAGTTGACTATTTAATTTCGTACAGAAAGGCAAAAATTGCTTTAGAATTATTCTTAGGAACTGAATAAAATAGGGAAATTTTATGCAAGTTGTGTGTTTGTTTGAAGCAGTTAATCCTTGTGTTGCTTCTGCAGTAGTTGCGTTTTTAGGACATGCAGATGCAAAGTAAATTGTCGATTATAATAAACTATGCTTCCTTTACTTTCCCCTTCCTGCTGTTTCTGAGGGATCCAGCTGTGGAATTGACATGGCATAGTCTACCACAAAGTGGAGTAGATAACCTGTTACTGAGCTTATTCTAAGATTTCAGATTCAGAGGAGAAAGTAACTCTTCTAAGGGCCATTCTAATGTAGTAGCAGCTCCATCCCAACACTTCAATTTACCTTAAAGAATTACTGATTAATTAGAATTACTGACAAAGTGCTTCTTCCAGGAAGTAGATCTCCTCTGTTTACAGCAGGACTTTCCATAGTTTTGCACATGGTGGAATCATTTAATGGTTACGGCCCTCACCTGAAGGCCATAGATGATGTTAGTTTTGACACAGTATTCCCTGATCCCATCCCTTTTCGACTCCCTCAGGGCTGAATGCAGAGCAGACAAGTCTTCCAGAAGCCTTGCAGAAATGGAAACTGATGCTCCTGGCACTGTCCCTCCACTAGCTTCTTGAGATTTTGTAGATGAACAGGAAATGCTAAGAGAGTGGGTTTGGAGCTCCTTGGGCTCTGAGTGATTGACAGCTCTGTGGGGATAGGGCTTTGGGACACTGATTAGCTCCTCTAGTCCAGTTATTTTCACTACTTTCCTGAATAGACAGAAGAGATCATATTATCTGTAAGGCTCAACAAATCACCTAATTTTGTTAGGAAGAGATGCTGTGAAAAAGTGTTCCTCACCGCTCTGAACAGAAAACACACATTGTGGAAGTCCCTGACTTGCTGCATCCACAGCCATATAGCACTGGGGATCAGGACTTGGGTACCGTCTTCACTCTGGGCAGTGAGTGATCTTACTTGTGCTGTCTTGCTCCCTGCTGTTGAACAGGGACTTCAGACTCCATCTGAATCCAGACTTCATCTGGATTTGCTGTGTTTCTTCAGCTGTGTCACTCTCTTTATAGCACCAGCCTTAGCAATTGCTGTCCTAGCTCAAATAGTTACCTGTATGTTGACCAGAAGAAAGATTCCAACTTCTTGTTCGAGGAAACAGGATGGAAGGAAAGAAGTGTCATGCATTTCAGGTTCAAGAGGTCCTTATTTTATTTCTCCTGGTGGTTGGATAAAAGTTTATGAGGCTGATGGAGCAGGTGGTGGTTGATATGTTTCATAATCTGGTGGCTTTGTTGGCTCTTTTGAATAAGGACATTAGAGTAAGGACACTTTGGATAAGCTTGGGGTCTTGAAGCTCTGGAGATGTGGAAGATCCAGTCTTTGCCATAGGTGGCTTTAGTCAATTTGGATAGAAAGGCTTATCCGTTTGTGTTTGGTCATACTGGAAACAACAGTAATGAGGTTTGGCCAACTGTGCTCAGCTTCAGAGTCTGACTTCAGAATGCTTCAAATGCAATGGGCCACTCTGGTGAGACAAAGTCACCAGAAATCTGGTTTAGCTTCTCAGCTAGGGTGCAAGTTTGTTTCCCTTCTCCAGAGTAGCAAAGAAAATAACCAGGGAGGGTCAACACTTCAGGCCTAACTTCCCATCTCTATTTATTCCTTGATGTGCTGTATGTATTGAAGGTGAAAATATGATTTTTTTTACTTTGAGAACTACTATTCTTTACTGAGAAAAGATCCCGTAAAACATAACCTGGCAAGGAATTTAGGAAGGCAGTTTTATGATGTATGGCTTGCAACATACGATATGTTATTATATGACTTGGCACAAAAAAAAAATTAAAGATTTATATTCCTTTTTAGTTTCAAATAAAATCATGTGTTATATTGTTGTGAAGTAAACTACACAATAAACATTAGAGTTCTTTTCCTTCTGATGGCCTGAAAATGCTCCCAAATCCTCATGAAATTAATTTTAGAGTACGTAAATAAACTGAAGCTGTCACTGTACCATTAGCAATTAGCTTTGAGAACTCATGGAATACAGAGGAGATCCCAGAGGGCTGAAAAAAGACTAAAATAATCTTATAACATAACATTATTTAATAAATAAATAAACACACATACACACCCTATCAATAAAATAAACCTAGCAGAAAGGCCCAGGGAATTATGGTCCAGTTCCCAAAGTCAGTACTTGGAAGGATGATAGAACAGAATATTAAAAAAAAAAAAATTGATTTAAAAGCATCCAGGGGATTTAAGGTGATAAGGAGGGTCAGTATGGATTCATTAAGAAGAAATGTCAAAGCAGTCTAATATCCTTTGTGACAGGGTAATTGTCAGTTGGTCTGAATTGTAGTATGTGGTGTTTAGGATAGATATTGGGGAAAAAAATGTATCTTTAAGCTTAACTAGGCACTGAATGTAATACCCTGGAGGCTATAGCATCCCCTGCACTGGAAAATATAGACAGATATTTTGCAAAGGATGGGTTCACTTTGGCTTCCACAGCAGGATGAACTAGTTTGCCATTAGAGTTCCTTCCAGACTTGAATGTACCCGATCTTTTGAACATTTTGAAGGACAATACAGATTTTTAACTGCTTGGTTAAATACTCGACAATGGGGCTTTCCTGAATTATTCATTAATGTTCACAGTAGGAAGGCACAACACTCTTCTGCCATTTCCTATGGAATTACCTGAGTTTTTTGCTCATATGTTTTCATGCGCTGTATGTATCTATACTGTAGTCTCAGGTAGATAAATTTGACCTTTAAGCAGTTTTTCGTGTTCAGTTACATGTTTCTGTGATGGCTGACCACATGCAGGCTAGGGTATTATTTTCAAATATCCCTCTAAGTCAGGTCAGCCTCTGTGTCCTTATGGAGCCTGTTGGGTGACAGTAGATGAGTGTGACTGTAAGAGCTCTGGCTATTTGGATCAGGATACAAGATACTTTAAAGGATTAACCTGTTTAAACTGGATTAAAAAGAAAAAAACCTCTGTTTTTGCTATAAACTTCATTTTGTCCAGCATTTGTGTGGAATACTCCTAAGTACAAAACTACTGTGTCACACACTACCACAGGTGGGACTTTGGCTTTTGTGCATTCCGTAATAGCATAAACCCATGAACTTTATCCATTGTATGTTGCTAAAATATAAAACCAAGTTTTGCTTTAATCTTTACTGTTACAGTTGTATCATTCTTCCTGTAAAATAATGAGTGAATGTACCCTATTTGACTTAAAGCAACAAATCTATATCCAGTTAATTTGTGGATAAATGTGGGTTTCTGCCATTGATGTTTCTTGATCCACACAAAGTGGTTATATTAATACTGAAACATTATTAATCAATAGGTACCTCTTTAAAAATACATCACTAAGACTAGCCAATTACCTTTAAGTATATATCAAAGGCGACAGAGCAATTTGACTCACACACATGGTCCATTAGAGATTTCCAAACATTTTAATTATAAATATATTTCTATCTGCAGTGAAATTTACAAAGCAAATTTAAATTTCTCATTCTGGCTCCGAAAAATAAAAAAAAAAAAACAAACCAACAAACAAACTGATTCTTCAGTTTTTCAGTCCAAAAATATGCTTAAATTCATCTTGGACTCCTAAATTAAAATCAAATAAACTTCCTGTTATCTCATACTATTTTTAAGATAGTCTGCTCTGTAAGCTCACAAAGGTAAGTTATAAAGACAGATCATGTAATTGAAGTGTATAATTGTTTGGTTTTATAACACTAATTAACTCTATTGAGTTTCTGTGAAATTGCATTATTTCCCCTCTACCAAATGAAAATCTGACCAAAGCATAAAGTCTATCTGTAAATTCTCAGAAATATTCAAAGAACCTAGGCTGTAATTTTTAGGAAGCATCCAGCATATTTTTTAATACCTTGCTGAAAGTTTAAATACCTGTGTGAAATACAAAACCTACTGTGACCTATTTACGAAGTCACTCGTGATGCTTCTGCTTTAGGAAAAGAATGTGTTGGCTGAAGTAGAATACTGTGTTGTGTTTTACAATCAGGTGAGGAATCATCTATTTTCCTTTGAGATTAACATACCATTCTTCATATAAATTTCATTATTTAAGTAGATTGTTTCCCCTCTGGCTCATGTCCCTTGACAGTTACCTGGCATAAGCATACGACAGAGAACAGGGTGAGGTGTAGCTGATTGTCATTCAATGCAAGTGAAATCTTTAGGTGACCATTAGTCACTGTTTTAGACATGTTAGCTTGAAGTGGAAGCAGTCAATTACAGAGTAGAAGCTTTATGGCTACATTATTACCATCATACTATTAGGTTTTCGGCAGTAGCATTCTGTTTGATCGATCCATGCCAAGACATTGATGGATAGTTTTGTTCTTCAAATGTCAAACATGTGGGACTTTTGTACTTTATTTATTTACTGGTGCACTACTCTACTGTGGATATCTCTCCTTTCTACATCATTCTAGCTTTAACAGCTAATCATGATTCATTTTGTTTGAAGTTTGGGTGTTGATTTCAATAGTGTTCTTAATCTTTCTTTCTCCTGCTCTTGAATTACAGAGGAAGCTGTAGATTTGTATTGGGTGTACATTCAGTTGGACATGTGGAAGTTTTGTGGTTGTACGAGAGCCTTGGAAAGCAAGTTATTGCCAACTGCAAAGTGCACGTGTGTGGTGGTATCCAGCATGTAGGGAATTCTGAGATTCAGGTCTCTCCTCAGTACTTGTATGTGTTAGGCTTGTTTGCAGGGTTTGGCTCTTTATTATTTTATACCTCTCATACATCACAGTAGTTTTGGGACATCACTATCTTCAAGGTGCAGGTTTAGTTTAGATCACAGGCTTTAATCTGGATGCTGTTTTAAGTACATATATGCCTTTCTACATATATTCAAAAGTAAAAATACTGCTATTGACAGTAACCAATAGATAAGCAAGCGCTTTTTAGGGTTTTGATGGGCTTGAGGAAGCATGTAAATACAAACATAGAGCAAATACACACGTGGTGCTGTAAATCTATCTCCAACAGCACTGAAAGGCAGCTCCTCTGAAAGGCTTACGAGGGGCACTGGTTCTAAGTGCTTCAACCTTCTGTCAGGATTTCCTTAACACTACTATTGAATCCATTTTTCAGGAAAAAGAGTAAAAGAGAAAAATAGGGAACTGAAACTTGCCACAGTTTTCTGCTCAGTTTGGTTGAGCACCAAGATTTGCAGACAGAAATTAGCAATACAAAGGCTCATCACCCATCCTGCTTCCACAGCTTCAGTGGCACAGAAGTTCGGAGCAACTGTTGTAAACTACAGATGTCTTTGTGCACGGAGGTTGTAGGAGCTGTAGCATCCACGTTACCACATCATATAGCGACCAGTGTTGTGTGCCACAGGAATGGCTCTACCTGTCACTGTATGACTGTTGTGCACAGGACAATTGCTGTCTCAGCAACACTGTACTGGCTGCAGTGCAATGAAGGGAATGTGATTAATACTGTTAATACTGGTGAAATAGTATTTTCAGACCCAGTTATTTGTGCAGTCAATATTGCACAAGTGTGCCAGCAGGGTGAGAGTTGGGATGTCAGGCTCACAGTTTGAATTCTTAGCAGGAGTAACAGTTTTTACCTGATGAGTGTTACTGTTGAAAGAAAACAAAAAATGCTGATTTGGGTAAATGTGATAGTTTTGATTACAAGAATATTATATGCTCTTAGTTCACCTCTTATCCATGTCTCTCCGAGTGCCTCTTGGACAACATTCTTGGTGCTGGATCACTGTAATTCTCCACTCCAGAGCTGGCTGCAGTTCAGTAGTGTGAGTGTGTGTGTGCATGTGTTATGAAGTGACTCTGAATAAACAGACTATTTAAATGTAAATAGTGTTGTCATTTTACTTAGTGAGGATCACTTCTCACTAATTAGGAGGATATTCATTTTACTTCAGTGTTTGAACACTGAAATAATTAATATTAGTATAACACTGGTTTTCTTTCAGTTGTTTTTATTTTACTCCTATTTATAAGTACATTTGCATATTTGTAAACACATGCACTAAATAAAAGCCAACACCTTCCACGCGTGTTTTAAGAATTAGGAATGGAGCCATGGAGAGTATCAGCTGATACCCAGTTCATGGCTAATTTAAATGGGTTTAAAACACAGGTCAAATTAGAGCATAAAACCCGTGTCCAGAGTTTATTGGAGGAAATGGAAATGAAAATACTGTGTTCAGCAGGCTTTGGACTGGTCACTATATAACAGACAGCTGAGGCATGGGGACAGCACCTTGAAAAAGAGGCATGGGTGCTGTAGTTAATAGTGAAGTCAAAATAATTTGATTTCTCTCTTGCCTTTTTTCAGGAAGAACTAAGAAAAAAAGAGGTATTGGACATTTGTAAGAGATGAGTAAAGGTAATCGAGACTAGCTCAGGGTGAGGGATCAGTGGAGAGCAGTGGAAACACCATAACAGAAATAAGCTTTTTGTCCAATTTCATGTGTTGTGCAGTAGGCAGTGATCTAATTAGTAGCGTGGTCTATTTTATTAAATAATAGAATTATCACAAGTTAATAAACCCCCAGTTGCATGCAGGTAAGTGACATACATCATACAGAGCTGCCTTACCTTCATTTTGCACTGCCTTATCTTCTGCACACACGGTGGGAGACAGACCATCATTAACATCATTGCATCTGTAAGTCAGTGTTATTTAAGTTACTTATCTTAACTAAGGTATCTTATAGGCCTTGTTCCAAGAAGTGCACCTGCCTCAGTGCACACATCTCCTCGACCATTGGCTTTTGATGTCTCAGCAGTGAGTCTTAAGCTGAAGTGAGGACTGCAGCTCACATCAGCCTCCTGATGCTGAACCACAGCAAAGCCATGAATAGACAAGAGTTACCAGTGTCACCCTCTTCGAATATTACGGTACATTTATTTGTATTCAACAGGATAGCACTGGGACGAGCTGATAGAGAAGAGGAGCAGCTGGTGGTGGATTAATGGAATGAGGCTCTTTTTGTTTGGTAGGTAGGCCAGATAACTTCCCCAAATGGTTTCCACTAGCAGCAGGGAAAGGGGGGGTGTGATTCAGTGCCTCCACAGCTGCTGTGTGTGACTTTTGCTGTTCTCTGACCGTATTGCTCTCTCTGCTGCCATGACGGTAACCTTCGCCCCACCCCTACTGCTGCTGTCGCTAATTGAGCATCTGCCCCGCGTCTGTTACTGCCGCTGTCCCTCTGATTTCAGTCTCATCTTCTACTTGTGCTAATGTACGTTTGTCGTGACCACAGAGACATCTGTGGCTACCTGATAGGAGTTGCAGAGGAGCTTTAGAGAAGGTAGAGCTTTCCTTTTGTTGTGCCAGAGAGAGTCTCTTTCCCAGTCTCTGCTTATAAATGTTTCCTGATTTATCATGTCAGCTGCTGTTGTCAGACTCGATTCACAGTCACTTCTCCAGTCCTCTGTCCCATCTTGATTTTCCTTTCAAAAGAGTAATACCACATAATAAGTAGGATATTTTTTCTACTAAGGTTTTATATACTATGAGTCTTTTTTCAGGTTATAGCCATCAGGAGCAAGCTGTTGTCACAGATAAGCTAATATATACTCCTGCAGTAGATAGTCAATGTGTGTAAACCATCCCTACCTACACTGGTATTGCTTGAGGCTGGAGTAAGCTATGCTTCAGCAACTCTTGAATTAACAGGTTTTGTCTGTCTGTAGCAATCTCCTGAGTACAACTCATGCAGTAACTCTTGGTCAGTGAATTTTTTGGTAATGTCCTTTTATTTTAGTTTTTTTCCTAAAATACCATAAGTTCAGGTAAAATAGCAGTTTAGCTACTTAGCATGATTTGTGGAGGAAGAATTAGCAGATTGGGGGGGAGTTGGTTTAAAACAAGAGTGGAGTGATGGGGGAACGATTGTCTTCAAGGAGTTAAAAAGCCATTGCTGAGAGGAAAGGAGTAAAGTTAGGAAGGAAACAGGGGAATTATGTTGCAGGAAGTGATACTTAGATTAGATACCAGGAAAAAAATTTAATGGGATGCATAGGGAATACTGGATAACTATTTGGGGAGGCTGTGGAGTTATTGAAAAACAAGTTAGGGCATAGCTTAGGCAGGTAATTAAGGTGGAAGGAGACCTTTGGAGGCCATGAGGGTCCTGGTCAAACCAAGGTGTCAGGGTTTAGCCCCAGCTGGGATCTAAGCCCCGCACAGCCATACTCCCCCTCCAGCGGGATGGGGAGAGAATCGAAAGCGTAGAAGTGAGAAGACTCATGGGCTGAGATAAAGGCAGTTTAATAAGTAAAGCAAAAGCCCCCCCCCCAAAAAAAAAACCCCAAAACAAGGAACTTGTATCCCACCACAGGCAGGTGTTCAGCCATCTGCAGGAAAGCAGGGCTCCATCACACATAAAGGTTACTTGAGAAAACAAACGCCATCATTCCAAAGGCACACATCCCCCATTTCCCCTTTCTTCTTTCTCCCCCAGCTTTGTATGCTGAGTATGACATCTTATGGCCTAGAATATTCCTTTTGTATGCTGAGTATGACATCTTATGGCCTAGAATATTCCTTTGCTCAGCTGGGGTCAGCTGCCCTGGCTATGTCTCCTCTGAGCTCCTTGGCTGCTCCCAGCAGCCTTCTGCATGAGCTAAATGCTGCCAATTTATCAGGGTTTTGGGCAGGCTTTGGTCAGCTGGGGAGCACACCAAGTGCCTTGGTTCCTCCCCTGTGCATTTAACCCACCCAGTTTGCTAAATGGAATTCTCAGACTTTAGTGGAAGAGTTTTTGTATCTCCTGAAAGCAGTTCCTTTGGATACTATTTACCTCTTATTTATAACAATAAATTGAAAATCCTACCAACTAATTTTTACTTAAGCACTGTTTGCTGAGCCTCTACTTGTGCTTCAGCCGTGGACAAATTTTGTGTGATGCTAAACTTGGACATATGTATTTATATTTTTGTTCCTGGTGTAGCTGAGGGCTTTCTCTGTTGTGTCAGACAGTATTCACGTTCCCATCTTTGACCTCTCTACCTTTGGTTCACCTATTGGTTTTTCTTTTGATCTTGAGAAAGAGTCTGGTTCTGTATGTGAAAATGCACCACTTCTTCTTTTTTAATATATCATAACAATTTTAGGTGTTCACTTCTCATATTTTAGCAGCTTTAATGTGTAATGAAATAAAAAAAAAAACCAAAAAACCAAACAGAAAAGTACAAGCTTTAATGACAAAGCAATTTAAGGATGTAGTTGAAACTCTAAAATATGTGTTGGAAAATTAAAAAATGTTAAACCTCAAAACAGACCCTTTTTTTACATTTTTATAGTGTATATTATAGCTGAGACTGAAATAGGACAAGATACAAAGAAGTAATAATCATAAGCTTAATATTTTGCATAGTCAAAAAATACCTAATTAATTTATTAAAATGCCGTAAAAATTCCTCTTACCAATTTGAAATCCAGTTAGAGTTTTTCTGAAAACTGCTTGGATATTTTGCTTGAGTTTTGTGGAAGTTTGTTTCCCTTTAGTGCCTTTCTTCCTTCCATCAGATTTATTGTTCCAGTCACATTGAATTCAGGTATCTTAGAATCAGCTGTGAGTTAAACAGAACCACTCACATTATTGCTCATACTTATCAATAAATATCTAAGCTTTCTTGTGAAAGGAGACATGCAGCCAAATGGTGTTGAAATGTTCACATATACACGTGTGCATAGAAATGTGTCTGGTGTGTACACATAAATAAGACAGAGATCTAAACCTTTTTATAGTGCAGTTATACTATGCTCTCAGCATTTATAGTTGTAGAAGGACTCCTCTTATTTTGCTGCATCAATGCAAAGAAAGAACAATCTCCTGTTAAATCTAGTTCAACAGCAGGAAGCTAGCGTGGTTAGAAAAAAAGACCTTTTGCAGAGCCAAAACCCCTTTCCTTGTCCGAAATCTGTGGTTATTTCAGGTTTCAATATCATACCTAAGAGCATATCTGGCCCCTTCTTTTCTGTAACTGGCATGGCTTCAGGAATAAAGCAGTTATTAGCAAGCAGGGAAAGGGCTTCGGAATTTCCTGCACTCCTGCTGTGTAGATTCAAATGCTAAGTTTAAATAATGGATGAAGCTAAGATTATTATAATTGATCATTGTATGATTTAAATGGAGTAATTATAACTAGGTTGAGAAAGAATTTTCAAAAGCTAGTTTCCTGGTAGCCAGAGCCATTAAATAAGTGTGCTGCCAAAACAAAAATGAGGTGGGAACGTAGCCACAGAGTTCAGAATGTCTGTCCTCTATCTGATTTATAACTACCCTTACGATGACAGTATCAGCAGTATTTTCTTATTAGGAACGGTAAGAGCTGTTTGAATTGTTAATCTTATCTTTCTAGCAGAACTCTGCATTGTTTTAAGCTTATTCAAGCATAATAACTAGAAAGCTGCAAAAAACTAATGTATAACAAAACCAAAAGGTGCGAGAGGTTGAAAAGGTTAATTAAAAGTGTAATGATCGCATTTACTGAGACAGTCCAATTAATCACTTTATTACAGTGGTCATGTGATCCAGAAACCATTGCTACAGAGAACTGATTTCTAGTGTTGGCATGTGTGGGTCTGTGTTCATTAGAATAGGTATTTTTCTTTATTTTTAACTGCTTTTATTTGTTTGAAAATATTTTAAAATAATGTTTAAGATAATGTTTAACCCTGTATCCTCGTGTAATATTTTCTCCAGCTATAGTCCCTCTGAACACTATGGGAGCATTGCCCCCTTGATACTTGTAGGCTTACAGCCTCATGGGAGGTTTGCTTACAGCTTAATGGGGTTGTAGGTATAGAAGAAACAAAGCACTGGAAATACATCATTATGTAATGTGATCTCTCTGAAAGAGTTGATATGACCAACAAAGTGAATTCTCGAGTGTCAACAGGCACATCTAAATGTAATTTTTACCATGTCAACTGGAAAAAAGGCAAAAAGAACCTTGAAGGATCAATTACAAGGGTCATAACCTTGTATTATCTGATTTGCTATAATATTCACACAAGCTTTATTGGAAAGGAACATAAATTTGAAAAATAGTGAGATTAGAAAGGATTGCAATGCCAGAGCAAAGAGCTAGAAGCTTTCTCTGGGTTTATTTTGCTGGGGCAGCACTTTAGAGGGAGCCCATTATAAGCTGGAGAACAGTAGTTATGTTAACATGGTAATTAATCAAGTCTGAGGAAAAAGAGGAAGCAAGTTGTGAATTCAATTCTGCAGTAATAAAAAGAAATGCTGAAAGTTGCCCTGCAAATTGGCATGACTTTGGTAAACAGTCCCTCACTGTGTCTTGAGAACTTGTGTGCAGTAAATCACTTCTCATGGCAACCGTGTAGGTTTGAATATTTTCTCAAGTTTATTCTGAATTTCTGTGTGTGCTGGCTCCTTCTCAACTCTGTTGACTTAGTACTTAGCTAATAATAAAATACTGAACTGTATAACATGAGAGCATATGCAGACACACATTTTTGCTTTGAGTATTTTGAAGGGAAATTAATTAGAAGAACTCAGCTGAAACCATGGCGATAGCCTTCCACATCACAAAACCAGCCTCTGACTCTGGGACAGAGCATGAATTGTATATGGAATGACTGAGATCACTCCCTCAGAAAAAGAATATACTCTGTATATGGTCCCAGTCACGCATAATCCATCCCTAATGCTAGTGCAGCGTAGATACGTTATAATGACCTTTACACCCTAAAACTCTTTAGGGTAGAACTGAACTGATTGGTGCAGTGATGTGAGATACAGTCACTGGATCAGTTTGCAACAATCGAAAGTGCCTTTGTTTAGCAGCCTCTGATTTTATTCATACATTTCTGCCTCCTTGATGAGATAACTTGAACAGAAGAAGTAAAAGTAGCATTAAAGAACAAAATTCCTGATTTTTTTTCAATATTCAGAATAATTCCAGTGCATAAAGTGTATTTAATTATGCTGGTGTAAATGCAATGCAAAACTGCTGTCCTTGGTGCCATATGGAAAGTTAGGAACCTCGGCATAACCTTTCATTATATCTCCAGCAGAAGTGAAAAGAGATAGATCAGGATATTTCTGTGAGTGAAGACAGAAAGAATTTCAGCAGCAGACCACAATGTTGTTAGCACTGGGGAGCAGGATTTCCTCTCCTTCCCTGCTCTCATGGAATTAAGATTTAAATCATTTCACTTCAGGTTTGCAAAACTTTCCCCTTACATAACCTGTGAGTTGAGCAGATGTCCCTCAGCCAAACCACAGGGCTCAGCCACCTCTCGGGTTTCCGCTCAGCCTTTTCCCATTCCTACCCAGAAAAGATTGAAAGAACCAAAGGAAATCTTAAGATATTTCTACCTTTTTCATCAACCCATCCGAGCATGAGACTGTCTTGCAGTTTTTATTTGTGTTGTCTATGAAATGCATCAGGAGATGATCAACCAGAGGCAGCAAGATCTAACTCTAAATGGAGACAAGAGTCCTGCTAAGTATTAGAGCCCAGATCCAGTGGTGAGCTTCAGATTCATAGCCCCAGGTACAAAGCCTGGAAGGGTATCCTACAGATTAGGCAGTAGGTTGGTCTGGAAGGAAGCAAATGAGCTGTGGTATAGAAAGGGTTATGGTTTTTTTTATAAGGGATTAGTAGAAGTGAGCACAAGCAGGATCATACCTCTGCAGACTTATAGTTAAGGGAGTCATTTTCAGGGAGGGAATCCTGTTTTCCAGTCATTGCTCTTTTAAGAGAAATAACTCCCTTTCCTGGGTGCAGGCCAGAACCCAGCAATCTGCCTCCCAGGGAGAGCTCTCATCGTTAGGCTGAAGCATCATGCTCTCTCTTGTGTTTTGCAATATGTACCATTTCCCGTGTGCCTTGCTGAGAACACTCTACACTGAGACGGTTTGAGAACCCTTCTGGGAAATGAGAGCAGTGGTGTGGAGTCTCCAGGTCAAGAAAATCATTGAACCAAAGTCTTCTGGATCCCAAGTGATGATTCACTCATAAAAACAAAGGCAAGGGTGTTTTAAAAAAAAAAAAAGACTTGGGTGTAGCGTTTGTGCATAATCTGGTAGGTAAGTGATGACACTTTCAAATCACGTCTGTTGGTTCATACTAGCCAATGTAAATGTTCTTGTTCTTATAGGGTTTGGACAGGAGAAGGTCTTTACCTGCTTAAGTAGATATACAGGTATATTCAGAAAATAATTCTAGAGACCCATGGCAATTGTGTTGCCAAAGACCTACATAACTGACCAGGATTGTAAAATGTTTCAGCTTTGGGCTGAGGAACCTAATATCACAGTTTAGACAGGTTTTTTTTTGTTTAGGTCCCTTTGTCAAGCAAGCCCTGGGTGTGCTTTTCAGCACACAGGAATCAGTCTCATTCTTGTCACTGACTGCTGCCATTAGTTGTAATTTCAGCATGCATTGGTCATATTTGGTACTACTCTGAAAGCTCTGGTTATAGCTGAGAATGTAGTAGCTTTAATTCAAAAAGTAAAGCACCTGCTTATTCCAATTGTGGAAATGATTAGAAATAAGTCTGACTGTTCTCTAAATGCTGGGTAGAAGACAAGCAGAACCTCAGAGTAACATATATGTGTATCAGTCTCATGGTTTTTTGGGGATGATTTAGTTTTTCTCTGCCATTTGGAATTAAAACCAAAAATTTGTCTGTGAAAATTTTAGTTTATTTGAATCTATTAAGATGCAGAGAACAACATTTCCCATGCTTCCCTTATTTTTTTATCTGCTTTCCTTACAAAGCAAAACTTTGATGCACGTCATAGCAGCGCTTTTGGTTAAGTGAGGTCATGTTCTCCTCCTTACTTTGGTCAGTTTTTGTTTCTTATATTCTGCACCTGCATGGGAGTAGGCTCATACCCAGGTGAGCACCTCTCTGTATCTTTACCTTCCATCACATTAACATTTACTGCTGTCTTTTCTTCATTCCCTTCACTAAAGCCCCTGGAAAACCTACTAATGCTAATTACTTGCAAATAGTAATGGTAATTTTAATGGCAACCTCAGTAAATTGCTTTTTATGTGCTGTAAGAAAATTGAAAACTAAGTGTCCATTTTGCTGTTTAATAAGAATCGTATGGAACAAGTAACAGCCCTTGTGCTCCTTCCATCTAGTGGGAGCAAGAATAAGGAGCTCTTGATATCCGCTGAGAATCCCTTCTTGTGCACCGTGGGGTTAAAAGACGTTGAGAAGACAGCCAAAGGCTCAGTGGGTGCAGGAAAGAAATAGAAATTGAAATGCAAGGAAGATGAAAGATTAAGGTGGAAAGACTGTGAAAGAGAGTGGAACGTAAGGAAGATCACATAGGGCAGAGGGAGCCCTATTAAAACTTTAGAAACATTTCTGGATAAAAGACTGGAGCCTCTGGCTAGCTCCTTTCTGCTGCCGTGTGTGAGCTTGCAGCCAGCACTGTTGCAGCTGCAACGATGTTGAATTGGGGGCAGGGAGGGAGGTTTAGGAGATAACAAATACCAAGGTGGTTACACCTTACACTAGGTGTAACCTAGTATACTTCTACAAGGCATGTTCATCAGGAAAAGCATCTCGCCTTGGATGCAAGTATTGGACGTGCCACAGAAGAGCTGGTAGCTGGTGACCCATATAGAAGTCAGTTGTAGTAAGCCAATTACTGCTGTCCCAGGGTTTTTGTAACTTGTGTACAGAAAGTTGCCTGGTAGGAGGACAGTGTTAGGCTTCCTAACTCTGTGGATGTAGGGAGCTGCTGCTGGCAGCTCCTGGCTCTGGCTGTGTTCTGCCGTGACTCTGCTTGCAGTGCATCAGGGTAGTGCCCATTGCAGCGAAGCAGCTCGCAGCTGCTGGTGACTTCTGGTGAGAAGGAGCATCCTGGTGTTTGCAGGTCTGCTTTGCCTGGGCCCCTTGCCTCAGGCAGGAACCAGTGCCACATGCAGGCACCAGTGCCACATGCAGGCATGAGGCATCGCTTATCACCTGCCTGGACACAACTTACCTCGGAGTCTGCGGTGATTGGCAGGAGCAGAGAGCTGCATGGTTTGGCAGAGAGGTCCTGAATGGGCCCAAGGCAAAACAGACCGAGGAGAGGGGAAGCTCTGGGTGGGGAAATGGTGGTGGGAAGGAATTGTTGCTGCTCTGACTACCCTCAATCCATATCCAAGTGCCCCAGGGGTGGGGGTGAACTGAAAAAGCATCTCCTTACACAAACCTTTCCCAAAGGATGCTGGCAGGAAAAGGAGCTCTGTATTAGAACCATTTGCTCTTAACGTAGTCAGTACCTAGTAAGAGCCAAACTCCTGCCTGTCTTAATAATTTAAGCTTTGCAGAACAGAAGCTGGGTGAAATTTTGACCTTATGTATTACTGCTGTGTAAGTAATCCTCAGAAACACTCAGTACTGTTAACTGTTTGCAGTTACCACAGCACATAGGAATAATTATGGTGTACTTTTGCAATAAAAATGAGGCATAAAGCGCATACTGGATTGTAAATTTTGTATTAAAATATGATTTAAAAGCTAGGGCAAAGTTGGCATTAATAAGAGGAATTGGTGTATACAATCTCACGTATTTCAAATGGAGTTGATGCATCTCTCTCATGTGTTGTATGTTTTGAAAAGTAAAAATGATTTGTATAATGTGATGATAAATATTCCAGGAATGATAGCTAGAGATATATGTATAAAAATAGAAAAAAGGCAAGTGGAGTGTTGCAGCCCGGGATAGTTTAAAAAAAAACAAAACACCTTCCACTAGCCCAGGTTGCCCAAAGCTCCATCCAACCTGGCCTTGAACCCTGCCAGGGATCTAGGGGCAGCCACAGCTTCCTTGTGCCAGGGCCTCACCATCTTCACAGAAAGAATTTCTTCCTAGTATCTAGTTTAAATCTCTTTCAGCTTTAAGGCATTACCCCTTTTCCTATTGCTCCACACCCTTGTAACCAGACCCGCTCCAGCTTTACTGTAGCCTCTTTAGGTACTGGAAGGCTGTTATAAGTTCTCCCGTGAGCCTTTTCTTCTCAAGGGACCAAGACCAACTCAGCCTCCATAGCAAAGGTGCTGCAGCCCTTTGATCATCTTTGTGGGTTCCTCTTGTTCCAATAGTTCCATGTCTAATGTTGGGGATCCCAGAGCTGGATGAAGGGAGAGGTGGTGGTGTCTCATGAGAAGAGAGAGGGAGGATCACCTCCCTTGATGTAGCCCGGGATACATCTGTGTTTCTCAGCTGCAAGTGCACACTGCTGGCTCATCCATTCTCCACCTAGCCTCTAGTTGTGTTTGACCCAGGTGCAGGACATTGCACTTGACCTTCTTGAACTTTGTGAGGTTCACACAGAACCACCTCTCAAGCCTGTTAAGGTCCCTCTGGATGGCATCCCTTCCCTTTATATACATAAACATGTATATCAGCAAAGGGTACTTACTGCATCTTGCAGGTGTTCTAAGGCATGCTTTGTACTATACAGTATCCTGATGTCTGTTTGTATTGCCATGCCCTGTGCTCTTCCACAGAATCTGGTTTTAAAGAGCGAAATACAGCAGTTGATTCCCAGGCACAAATAACCATGCAATTACTCTGCAATCACATAGTAATTAGCATGTACTATTCATATATTGCATAATTATATGCCCTGCAGATTACATAGTAATTATATTTCTACTAAACATATAATTCTATATACTGTATAAAAAAGCCCCAAAACTTTGAGGGTTTATAGTTTAAGATTATGGCTATATGTTAATGTAGTACAACATTTTATATAAAAATGTTACAACTTTATGAGAGCGTTGTCTTTTGGGCATCTCATCAATTCTGCATCTGGTGTTGTTTAAACAGCAGTGGGCTGCTATTATAAGAAATTCTTGTCTCTCTTAATTTATAGTCAAATGTTGCATGAAGATAAGCAGAAAGTTGCAGCTTACTATGCAAGAAAATGAGGACTTGGAGTACGAAAGTTAAACGTACAAAGGTTATATGTACAAACCCACTGAATGTAGATACAGCATGTCACTGGAGTGAAAAAGAAAAGTCCTGGATAGGTGAGATACTTGGGATAGTAGCTGGTGATGTATTTGTAAAGGGTGAAGCATATGAGGACACCGAGGCCCATCACAGGCAGTCAGTCAGTTGTGGTTCCATGTCAGTATGTCAGCCGAGCTACAGCATCTTTTCCTGACATGAAATAAGATAAAAGGTTGATGTCCTGATCTAGGAATGGGAGGTGGGAGAATGGAAAAGGGCAGCACTTGGCAGACTGAACTTTTGAGAAAGTCTAGAAAAAAATCTAATTTTTTTAAGGAGGAACCCAGGGCTGTAGATCATTTGAAATGTTTTATCTTTTGCCAGCCCCTGTAAGAGGTTGCTGCAGTGTTTTAGATACTTGCAAAATGTTTTGTTCAGCTTGCAAATTCTGTAGCAATGGGAAGTTAATGTATTTTCTTGGATTTGTGATGTCGGCATTCCTAATAGCCAAAGCAGAGTTACAATTATTCTTAATTGAATTTTGCATTCTAATGCCAGTTGCCTTCATTTTCGAGCAAAGCATATATTGGGTTTTAATATCTGGATAATGTATTGCACAATTAAATGTGTAATTATAGTCTTAACTTTTGTCTGAGTTTAATTTTTTCTGTAACTTCTCGCAGCGTGTGTGAGAGAGACACATAGACCTTGTTGTAAAACGCTTCTTTCGCAGTCACTTGCTAATTCTACGTCAACTCCTTCAAACCTTGTAAACTTCATAAATCATCCAGGGTTCAGGCAACTTCTATAGATCTTATAAATTATCTTTAACTAAGCATGGAGCTTACAAGCCTTGTGGGTGGCCTTACAGAGCTCCCTGTTGTGGGCCTGCACCTGCTTTCCATTCTGTCTGGGTGGGCTGTTTTCATACTGCGAAAACTGTATAGCAACAGGCATGTGGCTTTTGCATTCAGCAGAGCAGAGTACACAAATCACATTTAAATGTTGTTACCTGGTGTAGACACAGAATGTCATTTATACTGTCCAAGGGAAAAATAAAAAATGTCAGAGCTTTACAAAACCATTTAGGAGCCTGCGTTCTTGTCGTACCATTGTACGATGGGGCAAAAGTTTCCCAATTTACCAGCGATTTTAATAGCCTTTTAGTGAGGCCAAGTCTTACCCAATACTCATTCTGCATGCCTACTACAAAGAAGATGAAGTACAGCCTGCCTGGTGTAACCATCATTTATTTGCCAGCATTCTGATCTTAACGCATGCCTGTGCTCTCATTCACTCGTTAAACCATTACGCTAAGAAACATGAGGACCGGTCACAGTTTCTGGCACTGAAGGGTTTGTATGTAACAAGTATATAATCAGGATCTCATTAACAGTGAAATAAACACAAACATCAAGACACAATATATAAATGTGACGCATTTCTTACTGCTGTTGTGTTGTTTTTTCTAGTGGAGCCAGTACTTTCAAAGGGGAACAATTGCTTGGATGCAGCAAAAGCTTGTAACCTAAATGATACCTGCAAGAGGTTCAGATCTGCTTACATAACCCCCTGCACCAGCAGCACGTCTAATGAAATCTGTAACAAGCGGAAGTGTCATAAGGCCCTCCGGCTATTTTTTGACAAAGTTCCCCCAAAGCACAGCTACGGGATGCTCTTCTGCTCCTGTCGAGACGTAGCCTGTACAGAAAGGAGACGGCAGACTATTGTTCCTGTGTGTTCATATGAGGACAGGGAGAAACCAAACTGCCTGAATTTACAAGAATCCTGCAAGAAGAATTACATCTGCAGGTAAGATAGCACATGGCAGGGGAGCGATTAAAAAGGCACCAGAGAGAACTTTTTGGTACTGCTGGATTTGCCAGGACTAAGGGTCGGAGTATCCTCTAGGGAAGAGGACGAATCAGGGAAAAAAGCGAATGCCTCTGACATCCTTAAAGAGAGTAACAAAAGCCTGCATCTGGTCACGGTGTGTGCCTTCTCCAGAGCTGTTCACAGCTACTCCCTCACATTATGGAGGAATCTTTAAAGCCTCTGTTTAATTTTTACAGGTTTTTTTGTTGGAAACTTTTTCATTACATGTCTACATGAAATCATGTCTTGGAATGATTTTTACATCCCATTAGTGACCAGGTGATAATGGAATCGTTCTTTCTATTGTGATTTATATTCATTGTAATATTACGTGTGAGTGCTAGTAACTGTGAATACAAGCCATGTGTTGGACTTCATAAAAGGTCACAATACACAGACTACTCATAGAGGTTTTTCTTCATTGAAAAAAAAACAGAGTTCACATTTCCAGACTAGATCCCTCTATCTTTGTAGAGCTGGTTCAGCCTTGGAATTGCTTTATCTCCCTCCCTTGACAAGAGTGCTGAGATGATATGAGTGGGGGGTCGTTTATGCACTGCCCTTGTCGCAAGCCTCTTTCCTCTGTGTGTTCAGCCTGGAGAGGCAGCGCAGAGCTTCGCAGGACAGACTCGGTCCTTTCGCCTTCACTGAGTTCCCTGCAGGCTGTCACACAGTTGCATACAGGAGCTCCTCTGCCCTTAGGAAGTGATTTATTCCTGCTTAGCATTATGTGTGTTTGTATTAGAACATTGTTGTGCTAATGTCATATTTATGAAGTTATACCCAAGAATCTTGCACGTTTCTAATGTTTAAATTCCTTGTAGATTATCCAGTTCTGTGAATTAGCAAGCAATTGTAAAATGTCAAGGAGACTGAAGATATTATATAAATCTTAATAAGTACTTATATATGCCTGGTAAAATATTTACTTTGAAGTTGGTTTATGGATCTCCACTGCTGATCTTAAGTGTTCAGCCATAGCGCCTCAGCTGGGCCTGAGTGTTGTTGGGAGGTGAGGAGGCGAGCAGCATCCTACCCTCGATGGCTCAGGGCAATCCGCAGCCAGTTTCCTGCTGACCCAAATTAGAGCAGATTTAAATCATAGCAGGGTTCCCATTTCAGTCCAGTGAGTTGCAGTCAGCACCTTCATAGCTGATGCTGTGCACTTTATGAAAGCTGGCTACATGTACACTTGGTCTCTGTTTTCCCTTTACATATTGCGCCATTAGTCTTCTTGATTATATATATTGTCTTCCACACACACAGGCCCTGTTAATTAGTAGTTACAGTATCTCTACTGTGTTTTCTGCCAAACTTCCAGTGTGTGACATTGCAAATGAAATGGGAGAGAGGATTTTATAGGGAGCCTTCTTCCTATTACTTAGGCTGTAGTATTCAGGAAATACTTAAATTAATTCCATTACTTCTCTCGTGACTGTGTTTTCCTTTGGTCAGTTTTGATCTTATGTTGTCTCAGCAGCTAAGTTTTTAATGGCATTTTGTTTAATTTGACCTCCTGAGTGTCTAGTGGTGTCATTTCTCCATTGCCATGCACCTGAGGACAGCTTGGTAAAATCTCCACTCCCATTGCCCTAAATTACAGCCAGCGCTGGGGTGACAGTGCGTTTCTTTACAGGTTTTCCTTTTGGCTTCTTTTGCTTTAAAATATCAAAATTAAAGCTTGGATTCTTCCAAGGGGGACAGTGAGACCTGGCCGTGAGGGCGAGGGGCAGCACTGGTATAAGGGAATGGGTGAGCAGATGCCTGCGGAGTCTAAGGCAGAGTGAGTACAGCACTTATGTCCTATGCCTGGAGGTAAAGGAAGCTTGATACATTGCTGAGGGTCATCTGACATTGGTGTTAATACCTTCTGGGCTGTCTAAGCTGCAAGCATATTTCATACCTTCCCTCTCCACTGTCATGGAGATGTGGAATCAGCAGCAGAGCTACTCCAGCCTGTCCAAAACATGATGAAAGACGTTTTGTCTCTGTGTCTTGTTCACTCAGGAGTTAGTATGATTTGTTCCCTTTGTCCAGCTGGAAAATAGGGACTTAGGCAGGGGTAGAGAGAGAGATCTCCTCCCTGCTATTGAAACTATTGGTACTGATAATATCAGTCTACATAGTAATTCCAGACATGTTTAGAATAATTAAAAGCAGTAGTCAGTAGGCACATAATTCTAACTCTGATAACTTCTATTTAATTTTGAAATCAGAAAGAGTATCTAAATGGGATAATAATTTGAGAATAATGTTCTACCTACTGTGAAACCGCAGACAAGTTGTAAAGGGTTTCTGGAAGGATACCCACAAATGGTTTGCAAATGCTACTTAAAAATTCGAGATTTGTATCTGCTCATACTCTGTCTGACATATCAACTGGGCCTGAGCAAACAAAATTAAAGCATTCAGTCTGGAGTGGTCTTTAAAAGCTTTTTCCTGGATGTATATAGCACTGAATCTGGTTTTGAAACAAAGTTAAGGGCAGGGAAGCGATTTGGCCAAACTACAGGTAACTGAGATGGCAGAAAAACTTGCCTTTTTTTTTTTTTTTTTTTGTTAATTAGCCTATCTGTTATATAACATAACAGGGCAAAAGAGACCAGAAATGTCAGGAAATGCAAATAAAATCTGACTTATGTAAACAGTCCTGATTTTACAACATCATCAGAATACTGAATGGTTCACTTTCATTACTGTTTCTCTGCTGCCTCTACTTGCATCCCAGTCCATATCCAGGTCTGAAACCAATTGGACTCTCTCACGTGTTCCTGTCAGTGCTCACTGAAAAGAAAAGCAAAAAGCCTAGGAACAAAAAGAAGTTCCTTTTTCTTATGGCATAAATAAAATTTTATATACTATCAAAAACTTTCACCAATGATGCCCTGGAATAACTCAAACCTCAGAAAAACCTCCTGTTCTGACCAGTTCAGCCACCAATTACACTTCAGAAAGTCACCTGGCATGTTTTAAAACTTTAATTCTGCTATAAATGCAGGGCACTGTGCTTCATATTTTGCCACTATCACTTTTGACAGTATTTCAAATACTATTTTCTTTGAGTAATGAAAGCATGAGTCATTAGTCTGGTCTTTTTAATAATCTGTGTTTTGAATTTGCATACTTCTCTGTCTCCTGGATATGCTCAGAAGACATTGACCAGAATGATAATCCCACAGACACATTATTTATTAAAAGAACAGTACCAATCCAGTCATGTGCTGCAAAGATCTGAAAATGAAGGTTGCATAAAATGAGGAAGGTTTTGCTAATGTAAGAATCTAGTAACAACATGTTTCTTGTTCTCCACAATTATATTCAAAATGGTTGGTCAAATCATTGAGGCTCATTTTAATGTGAAATAGAAAGGAAGTAGTTCTGTACTACTTTGGACTTTGTGGTTTGGGATTTTTTGAGCTAAAAAAACCCATTCTTAATTACAGAAAAGTAATGTTAAAAGTACATGTTGCTGGAACAGCTATTTGATACTGAAAAAAAGAAAGAGGGTAAAATGACTGCACGATATATTTTAAATATTTTCTCCTCATGGGATATCTGAAAGATAATAATGAAATGTCCTATTAGGTTTCAGTAGCTGTGTCATATCCCTGAAAATAAAATAAATATATTTTCAGCTGTGTATTCAGGGAGGTAAAATGTCCGTTTTTAATTCCATTGCATACCTCTTAACCACTTTCTACTCACCTGTCCTATCCAGACTTACTTTTGTTTCAACCAGCCCTTCAATTCTGCCTCAAAGATACTTGCATCTACAGGTACCACTACACTGTGTGGGGCTTTGCAAACGTTTCCATCAGCATGTGAAAGAGTTCATCCCCAGTTGCAGCAAGAACAAAAGCTCAGTAGTGTGCTATGTTTCCTGAAAACATAAGAAACTTGCCAAGAAATTAATTTAGCTTTTTTTTCCGTTTTTAATTCCATTGCAAACATTTTAAATGATAATTTACCATGGAAAAGAAATTGCTGTATCTGTGCTCCTTCCCATAAGGCATGTGCATGTTTGCCAGTGCCTTATACCAGTAGCTGTTTGTAAAAGTGCTTCTCTGTGTAAGACTTCTGGGCTGTTCCTGCAACATGTACTGTTACTCACTGCACACCCTACACCCTCATGGATAAAATTTGCCAGAGGAGGGGGTGGTTCAGTGCTGTAGGCAAGACTATGGTGAGATGTTATAAATGTGCAATCAGCCTTTTTTTGTAGGAGAGGGGGAGCCCAGCGTCTTGTGTTAGGAGGGAGCCTTTTCCAGTTGCAGCATTAACACGTCGCAGGGAGGAGTGCGCTGGAGGAGGGAGATGGAAAAGAGGAAGAACAAACATGCCCTTTTTCTTAAATTTTCTGTTTCTTAGACTTCTCTTTCATTTTTCTCACTTACTCCTTTTTTACTCATGCCTCTTCCCTTTGCTTAGTCTCCTTTCATCACCTCTTTCCAGATCTCCCAGTCATTACCTGACTTTCGCCACTTCTCTGCAGCGTTTGAGTTCTCTCTATTATGGCCCCTTACAGTACCTCCTCACCTGCTCCTCTGCCTGTTGTTCTTTTCCTCCCTCAATATCTTGCCACAGTCCAGTGATCATCTGTAATTCAGCAAAGGAGAGGGAAAACATAGGTGCTACCTCCCTCTCTGAGCCTTGTAGCTTACATTGGTTGCAATTCAGTTGGCTGGTTCCTAAGCTTGACTGCTCCATCTCAGGCTGGCTCTAGCTTTGTGTGTTAAAAGGACACTTGGTGGATATTTTCATGAAGGACACAGTAGCATTATACAGTTCTGTAGAACAGAGCTGGATTTGCATCCCTCTGGGGTATTTACATCAGTTTGGCACTCAGAGCTGTCTGGCAGCTCCTTGAGATGATTGTTTTGCTGTGGGTATGCAAAACCAGGACAACAACATAGTTTTTGTGATGCTGTTAAGGACATTAAAACAGGGACACTCTTGATCTTAGGAGGAGTGCAGGCTCTGCCTGTTATTGTGTGTTTGGAGACTGAGTCAGAGAGTGGGCAAAACCCCCTTGTGTGCTGCCTGACTCACCCTACACCTCATCACTGCACTAGATGTAGGATGTCTGCAGTGTAATAGGGTTAGTCTGAGCTCTGCCTACCTGCAAATCCTCCCAGCTCTCTGTGTGTGACATCAGGGCTTTGCTAGGCAAGGTCCTGTGTCTGCACAATGCCTAGAGGGATAGGAAAAATGGAAAGCTACCTTGTGGCCTATATACTGCAGAGTGCCCAGAAGCTCACCTCAAGTCTGTAAACGTAGGCTGAATATGAAGAACGATTTTTATGCGTATATTTATATACAGCTGCATGCATATGTGTATGTATTGCTAGAGGTAGCATATTAATTTAAATGAAAAAAACCCAACCCCAAAACAAACCCTAGGTATTAATTCATTTTAATGATTTAATAGTGAGGAATGATCACAGTTCATAAGATTAAAAATACAGGATCTGGGAGAGCAGTGGGACAGAAGCTGGTGTGCTCTGCAGATGAAGCACGGTGCTGTATTGGAGTACGTGTGTGGGGGGCTGCCAGCCTGGAAAAAAATATTAATGCAGTCTTTGCAAAATAAGCAAAACCCCTTTCAAGTCAAGGCAAAGTAGAGGCAGAAAATGCGGCAATATGGTATTATTATCTTCCTTCCTAGCCCTTTACATGATTCATTACATTAATGTCCTTCGTTAGCAGAGGAATATTACTGTATTTTTGTGTCCCGTGTCCCCCTCCCACCATGAACAAAGGTCATTCTGAATGTTTTCCCTCTGAATAAAACTTAAGATGAATCAAGCAGTTCCTCCTTAAAAAATATCCATAAATCCATTTGGAATCAAAAAAATCAGAGTAGTGAGCAAAACAAGACTGCTTTGTCCCTCCTAAAGTGGAGATGGATCTCATTTTGTAGCGCAGGATCTGCTTGGCCGGTCCTCATTTATACTGTCTGTTTGGCTTTCGGATGTCTTCAACTTGAAAAGCTTTTGGGTGATTGACACTTCTCTGAAAGAAGCAAAGGCACAGGGATGTTGTAATTAGAAAAATGGCTCAGCTTTACCCTGCACCTAACTTTCACATTGCTTTATGCTTTAACAGCAAAGAGAGCCTCACGCGCTGGGGGTTTATGCTCCAAGAAGCAGGAACCAGACAGTATCTTCACACTTAGGTCCTTGTCAGGCAAGCTTGGAAGTCTCCAAGCAGCATCCCTTCAGTCAGCTAGAACCTCTGCTGGTTCCTGAAACCCAGTCTCCATGAGAAAGAAGCATAATTCTTTTGTGCCCATTATCTGTAAAACACGAGTTACGCCTCAGCATTGTCAGAACTGTTGGAATTAGATGACTTCTGTTGTACTTAGCTTTCGGCAGCGTCCCTGTTGCGGATGAGGTCCTGTTAGTCCTTTCTGGTTACTTTTAAGGTTAAGAACAAACCATGGCACTCTGTATTCTTTATTACCTGTCTACAGGGTTGAAATAGTGAAAGAGGGAATAATGTGTGTATGAAGATACAGCAGCCCTAGAAGAAACTGGGATATATAACTGGGACTTTTATAGGCGGTATTGAAATACCCTGCCTGCCCTGTCAGTTTCTTGTTAGACAAAATGATTCGGTGGACTGAAGTACTCATGTCCACCAGTAAATTGTAAGAACTTGGGGTTGTTTCTCTCATCCAGATGTGGTCCTACATCATTGTGTATCATTAGGTCTGGAAAGGCTTGTTTTGTTAAGGGAAAGGAAAACTGACTATGTCATATAAGAAATAAGATTACATATTTGAAAGACAAGCCAGGAAGGTGGGGTTACAGCACCACAAATGTGACCCATTTTGTTCTGTTCATTTATCATGGGAGAAAGATTAAACAATGTATATTAATGAAGCAGTTTCACACATGTTTATAAAAATATTCAAATTCAGGAGCGTTACATTTGGCATTAAACTTTAATAGAGATCTAACTTTGGAGCTCCTCATGTTCTTTCAGATAAGCAAGCACTTAATTGCTTTGCTGGATGGGGTTCCAGTAAGAGTGCAGCTACCACTGAGTTTTTGAATTGTTAGCTGAGAGAATTTTGTAGAGAGCAGGAGTTTAGCATCTACTGTTTTGCATGAGTAGTTTTCACCCACTAATCTGTTAAATGTGGGGAAGGGAAGGATTCTGATCCCTTTTAATGTACACCCAGACACATTTGGCTAACCTGCTGTTTCTGGGGCAAAAGAAGGGTGTATAAATCACACAATAGCATTTTCTTTAATAAATCAAAATGTTTTCTCATTTACCTCAAGCCATGTATATGCTACAGGCAAGAGGTTGCTATGTGTTTAATGTGAATAACAGAGCTATTACATCAAGTCCATTCCCGGTGTGCTTCCTGTGACATCAGTGACTTCGGTGGATTTATTCCATGGATAAATTTGGCTATTCCTGTTCTGTGTAGGTAAATCTTCAGGCAATGCTAATTAAAAGAATGTCAACTGATTTTACCATTCCATTATGCTGGACTTTGTAAAGGTTATTTATATCATTCTACATCAGGCCCCAGTAAGAGAATATTTCTAGTGGCAGTTCATCTATCAAAATAGCTACCAAAAAAAAAAAAAAGTAAGCGCTGGAACTAAAAATAAAACTTTGTTTCTCAACAGACCAAGTGACAGCCACATGCATAATTTCAAATTTTAGCATTTTAATGTTTACTGAATAGAAATTGCATGGCCTTCATTATGTTTTAAGCACTACCATGTTACTGCTGGAATAACTACTGTTAAGTGGAAGCCAGATATAAATGTACCAGTAGTCGCAAAGGCTTCTTGGCAGAGGTGGTGGTTGTTTCCTATGCTTTGATTATCTGCTGGCTTTAAACCAAGTGACACAGAAAAAGTTTTCTGGTGTGTGTTTACTGTTGAATATGGATTTTCTGTGTGAGCTGACTGTGACCCTTGCCTAAGATTATTAATAGATGACCTTACATTCACATGTTTGTGTTTACCCTGTATTTGTTTGAGCACATTCTATAGCCATTAAGATGAGCTTTTCTATTATAATATACACATAAAGATCTCTGTTAAATTAGAACTTGGTGGTATTGTTTGAATGTTTGGTTCACTTTCCTTTTTTTTCCAATTCAAGCATATATTGACAGTGATCGTCCTCTCAGTTATGATGCTCCCGTTTCTAATTAGGCATTGTGAAATGCTGGAGATACAGCTCAGTAACTGCAGCACTGGAAAATACTTTCAAAATGGACAATGTCTTTCAGAGCAACTTCTGTAAACTTCTGGATATATCACAAGCTGTCAGCTTTCAGCCTTGGTGGCAGTGTTCAGGTTTTTTGACAGCAGAGAGAAAAAAAACCTCTTAAGACAGTCACATCATCCATAACTGGTAAAATTGGCTGATTTTCTGGTCTTACACTAAACACCAGTGCTTTTTGTACTAGCATTATATATCTGGAATGCTTCTAAAAGCAAACAAAACATGTTGAATAAGATCAATGCTGTATTGGTTTGCTAGTGCCAGAACTTTTCGACTTGGTGTTTGATGGGGCTTGTTTTGTATATGGAGAAAAAGAGTTCACATAAAAGCAGATTAGAGGCTCTTTTATCTGCTGTATTTCTGATTTTATATTTGTTGTCTTCTCCTAAAGTCAGAACAGGTTTTAGAATAGCTTCAGGATGAGTTTCAGTTATGTTGGCTGCTTACAGACCCTGCATGACCGAGTGCCAGGACACACTGGGCACCCTGTTTTCCTCCGCCCAGGTTTCTGACAAGGGGAAACACATACCACAGTGTCACTGAGGAATTTTCCTGTGCTTTTTGCCATATGCTTTTTTTTTTCTGCCAACAGAAACTTTTCTGGTAAAGACAGAACTTGGACATTTTAGGTTACCTTGCCTCCAGACTACAGCATTTTCATGCTTGAGCCGGCAATAATCTATGATAGTTTATTCAAGTGGTTAGAGAGAATATTATTGTCATGGATGTCTTTCTCAGGTACTTGGAACCACATCCTTTCAGTGTGCACTCCCAATACAGTTGTTAATAAACACCTAACCATCCTGTGGCAGCCTCAAGGACTTACAGCAGCACTAATTTCTTTGGCTTGCTTTTTGAGAGTGACAATGATTTTCTGGTTTTCCAGCCTGTAATTCAAAGACACTCTTGTCTGCTCAGCTAATGAAGTGAGAACAACTCTATCCTTAATGCACTAGCTCTTTCCTGAGTAACATGCTATCAAGAGACACTCTGAGGCTTGGACATCTTTAAACATGACAGTCATTTATATTTAGAAGCTCCAAATTAAACAGCACAAAGGAAATGAAATAAAGTGAAAGTATACAAAATCATGGCACTCGGAAAGCAGCTCTTGGATTTGTCCGTGTTGCTGGAGAGCTTTGGTAGAGAGACAGATAGACTAAATAGAAATCTTACCAGCATCCCCTGATAGGAATCACAGACTGACAGTCCAGCCTATCAGTTTGTAGAAGGTTCTCAGAGAAGTGTTTTCTTTGCAGCTCAGAAGGCAGAAACGCATTAGGCATGCTTAAAGTCAATGCAAGGAAACAGAGCCCCGCGAAACATATTTAATATAGGTTTGATTTCCTGTGGAATGCTTTCCAGATGTTCTCTCAAACAGGCCTCTAAAAAAATGATGTGAGGTAATTTTTTTTTTTTTTTGCAAACAGAGAAAATTCTGGTTTGTGTCACTGCATCTGAGAAACACTGTTCTAATTCTTTATTGCATTACTTAGTGCTCAGGATTTGCACCGTGTTTTTCAAAATTGGGTTTATTACACAGAAGGTCAGTAGTATAAAAATATTTGTATTACCCAATTGCAAATAAATTGTACTTGCTTAGAATCACATTTGAGCTTAATAGTTTTCCTTAAACTAAAAGGAGACCCAATATATTACATTAAAATGACTCTCATACATGATCTTGAGTCACTTAGAGGATTTAATTAGCATTGATAAAGTATGAGATCAACGTTTTGTTAAGTTCTTTTGATTTTCTCTAGCAGACACTGTGTAAAAAATCTAACAACTCTCTTGAAGATGACGTGAGCAAGGGGAATGGATAATATAAACAGAATATGGTATACAACTCGCTTTATTGTGCTTTGCATGAAATACAATAGCAGAACATGGGTGTGGGGTATGTTTATTTTGGAGCACTTGTTACCCAGAAAAATGACATTTGTTAGTAGCAAAGTCAAAAGAATGTTTCTACCGTTAATTTTAAAATATAAATATGCATAGATGGAAATACTTTTCATTTTGCATGACTGAATTTCTAGTGCTCTGTTATCTGGGGTACCAGATGTCTCGGAGGCCCCTGGGAGGCACAAAGCCTGGATAACACAGGTAGTGGCAGACCTGGTGGGGGACACAGCACAGGCAGCTCAATGGTCTGGATCCAGTGTGGGTGCTCAGCTGGAGGAGCCAGCCTTGGTGGACTGTCATATCAGTGCCTGATGCGCTGAGCAAGAATTTGTGATGCTAAGAGGCATCTGAATGACTCTTGTGTGGTCTCTGGTTGTTTCTGTATCCAGTTTTTCCACAATCCAAATAGGCTGCCTGTATGTAATTGGGGATTGTCTGTATTTTATTTCCAGATGAACAACGCAACTTTTAGATATAAATTGAATCCAGTATCAAATATTTGCGTGGGCTTAGGCTGCCAGTCATTTAAAATAACAAAACAGAAGCAAAAGCAGATAAAAAACAGCTTCTTTAGGTTTGTAGCTGGGGTTTGGAATCCAAGATGATGCAATGATTTCTGGCAGTGTTGGAAAGATTTAGATCTGTTCGTCTGAGAGAAATTGCTTTTGATACTCAGCTCTTGGAAGCCAAATGTTGGCCATCAGATCTTTACTTTGTTGCCCTTTCTTCCCACTTCCCGAAATGTACAAGTGCTGAGCTGTGTGTCAAGGCCCAGCATGGTCCAGTGGCTCCCTGGGGTCTGTGGGGATGCCACTGGAACAGGCAGGTTGCAGGGCAGCTGGGGTCCGCCCCGGGACATGAGTGGACCTGGTGTGGTGGGTCCATGGTGGGTCCATGGCCAGGTAGGGCAGGGCAGGGCAATGGGTCAAAACGAAGTCCTACAGCACCCCTGGGGCAGTGACTGAAGCCTGGGGGAACTGCAATGGGGCCCTGGGCCATGGCTAGGAAGGGAAGTGCCATCAGGGCCCAGACACTGCCATTGCTTGAGAAGGAGAGTAGCAAGCAGTGAAAAACTAACCTTTTTTGCTTTTTAATAAATATATGTCAAAATGACCATTTAAGAAAAAAACCTGTCAGAATTTATAGATGCTCGCAGGTGCTCAATATTGTGTGTGTGTGACTAAGGAGTTATGAGATGTACTGGTATTACACAGCTCCAGTGTCTTTTAATGAAAAAAAAAATGGGTCAAAACTATATTACTAGGTGCTGGGAGGGTCATCTCTCTTGTGATGGAGCTGCTCTCAGGTTTTTTCGTCTCACTGGTTGATAGAGTGCCTTTTGTAGCCTTTTCTTCATTCTTGCTGCCCACTCACCGCATGTTTCTGAAACAAAGAAAAACTGAAGAGCTCCTCCAACATGGAAGCCATTAGTTTGGCCACATGACAACCCCTTTTGCCGTTTCTACATCCCAGCAGAAATAGCACCACCCAAGCCATACACCAGCTATTTGTAGTTACAGAGGAGGATACTGCATTTGACCCCCACAAAAGAAGAACAAGTATTTTGGCTTGGTTGTTTTTTTAGTTCTATAATGGTGTCATTTATCACTATGACACATATTCATTGACTTAGTCTGATTTTTTTCAGTGTCAGATTTATACTTCTTTTCTGGTTTGAATATTGATGCGGTGCTTCCCTTACGTGACTGTACCGTGCCTGCCAAATGGTGTCTAGACGATAGAGCAGTTTGGATTGATTAGTGTAGTCACCCCAGTCACTCGGCTTTGGCATTTACATACTCTTTGTGTTACTGCTATTGTGCCACAAATAGGTACTGAAACACATCTAAGAGAGGTGCCAATGGGCATGTTCAGTCTTCATCATTGAGGTCTAACATCTAATATAACCTCCCCAAGGTGAAGGCAGAGGAGAGCAGCCATCGCTCCCTGCATTCACTTTGGGGCAGGTGGTGGTGACCTGTGACTTGGATGTGACAGTGTATGTGTGTGTAGACTGCCTGTGATCCACATTCAGTGTCATTCTTGGTCTGAAGATCACCTCCGCAGAGGGAAAGCTAGGAGAGGAGATTTGTCTCTCTCCAGGCTCAGGTCCTGTGTACCAGCAATTGAGTCCTTCTTTGAGAGGACTCATGTCTGGTTTGTAGATTTGCTTTCCAATCAGCCATAATTTACACCAGATCCAAACTAAAAACGCAGTTTTAGGTTTTTTTTGCAACTTCATCATTTATATCATGGTTTTAAATATCACACCAGTACTGAAGTTGAGTTGACCGGCTTTAAAGAGGGAGAACCAATAGATATCAAAGATAACTTCAGAACACCAAAGAACTTTTACAAAACCTTGAGAGTAAAAAGTAGTGAAAACCTAATCAACATTCCCTATGCAACAGGCTGTGCTAATATAAAATTAAATTGCCTCAAAATTATATGCAGATTAAGCACAATACTGCTATTAACAAAGCTTATTTGTAAGCAAAATTTGAAAGTTTTTATTTATCCTGCTGAGTATTTGAAGAAGCGCTATCATAAGGAAAACAAATTAACTTCATTTTCTTTGTATTTTTAACTGTTACAAATTATTTTACTGGTGCTAATACAAAGCATTGGAGAATAGCAGGTTTGGGATTTTTTTTTCACTTCTACTTAGAAAGACTGTTAGTTATTTGAGCAGATTTTCTTTGAATTTGCCAATAGGATTATTCTTCTTTTTTCAGTTAGTGGTATACAAAATATTTAAAGTAAGCTTTCCAGAAGATCTGCAGTTTACTTTGAGGAGATTTTCCAGGGTTAAGATAGAACTCATTTAATTTGTGGGGTTTTTTTTTGCCCTACAAAGAGAAGATTTTTTTTTTTTTTTTTGTCCTGGGAAAAAGATTTCTGGGTGGTTCTCTTCAGCTCCTTTTTTTTGGCAAGGAAAAGGAAAAAGTCATTAATGCTGCTGTGCACAAAGAGGATTTTTCAACAGAAAAAGGAATTATTAGTTCCTTATAATATGCAACAGAACCACATTTAAATGTACAATATACCTGCCTGTCTCTATCCAGCTGTCTAGCAAATAGATACATGTATGTACATTGCATGTGTAAAGTTGTGCATACCTCAAGGCACATGTTGCTAGCTTTGTTTGTTCTCTGGATTACCAAACCACTCAGTCACGGGTTAGACACTCACAAGTTACTACTTACAAGTTGCTTCCTGATGAAGGAACACCAAGTCAACACAATACACATATTTTTTTATAGGACCGCTATCACCTCATTGTTCTTTTGCAGCATCCCTGAAAGGATTCTTGCTTGTACCCAAGCCATTCTTAAGATCACGTGCAATACTTAAGGATAAATGATAATATGGCTCCCAATTAAGCTAACTTCTGTGTCTAGATAAAATAGCAGTATGACTGTCTTGGTATCACCCGATGAGCACACGTTCATCAGTGCCACGCTACTGGAAATGTTTGGGGCTCCATCATCGGTGAGCATTAATCAGCAGGTCTTCACTGAAATTGATGGAGTTATTTTGGGGCAGATGGAAGTCTGTCTCTGATTTTGTTTGCTGGACTTAACTTTATCTCTGGTGGAAATGAATGCACATAAATAGCAGGTCTAGTTAACAGCTCAGGAGAGAATGTGAACTTTGATAGTGTGAAGTCTGGATGACTCACTGGGGAAGAGCTGTGTGATGATGTCCAGTATTGCTTGGACCAGAGCTATCTGATTTATATTTGGCTTATGAAAACTTAAATGTGCAGCATTGTCAGATCATTACCTTTTATGACCAGAAAAGTTCTTCAGAAATTAACATAGAAATCAAGCTGTATGCAAGAGGGATCAGCAGAGCAATTTTTAGCCTCCTTTAGGGTTTACAACAAATAAATTCTTTAAGGGAACTGGGTAGTAAATGACTGTTATTAGTCCATAGTTATCAGTTCTTAAAAATATTTAGACAAATGTATTAAGTGATCTCTGGACCAATGCATCTAATAATGTAAGGGAAAAGTGACATTTAAGAATGATGAAATGATTGCAGGAAATGTTTTCAGGATTTTGAAGATGCTGATCATGTCATTGCAGCTCCAAAAAGAATTATTTGTGGTCACACAAATACTAAAATTTAATTCTGAGGAACAACTTTATTTTAAAGTGCAAAAATAATACTGCACATTGAACAGGCTTTCTCCTTCTAGCACGGCAAAGGTTTTTCATAGTAGATGGATGTAATAGGCTCTCTTCTGTACTGAAACAGACTTCATCCCAGTATTACTAGAATTTGTAAAAACCTTCAAAGTGTCAACTGCTTTTGTTCCTGAGAGCTCAGAAGGCTGTATCTGAGCCACTATCTTAATTATTGACTGGGAGAGGAATCACTGCAGTGACAGAGGGTTTCCTTGGCAAATTCTCTTCATGGTGCTTCTATTTATCTCTTTCCATACCTTGGAATCCATTTCTTCTCAACCTGTCTGCTGGTCGAGACAGCAAAGTAGAGATTTTATGGAAATTTAGAAATTTATTTATACATATAGGGTATCTTGAAGGATCAGTAGAGAGCTTGACTTTTTAAAGCTGTTAAATGCAAATGGGTACAGACATCTATCTCAAGGTTAAGTGGTTAAATAAGGGGAGAGAGCAAAAAGCTTACAGTTGACTGTGGTTTAAAGGCAACCATGGATTTGCTGGAGTCAGTACAGTTGGGGAGGGGTGTAACTAAAAAGAGGTCATGAGAACAACTGAGATGAATTCAGGTGCAGTTTGCATACAGTCTATTTATAGGATGTTTCCTCAAACTATGCCTGTGAACCTTTTGAAGTTTGTCCATCACCACTTTCAGGCCAATTAATGATGTGCATCCAATCCCATTCTGAGATAAGTAAAACAATAAAGTGAACGAAGATAATTAGTCTCTGGAGCATGTAAACAAATAAAAGCACTTGCAAATAACTGCTTTCTGCTAACTTTTGTGTTTTCATTGCAAAACTAAAAAAGAGCACTTATATTGCACATCTACACAATGCAGAGCTGAAATGCATAGATTATTATACTATTCTGATTTTGAGAGGGCTTTGTAAAGATTAAGCACCTGATCCTGAAACATCACTGTAAGCTGTAATATGTAAAAAAATATTTTCACCCCCTTTTTGAAGATCAGAAAGGGGAAGTTAAATAATTTTGTTTGTGGAGATAAAGGTCTAAATGACAAGTTTACAAGTCTAAGTGAAAGCACTTGGTTAAAGCTGGAGCTAAGGAGAGCAGGTCAAGACGGGCAGCTGTAGGATGTGGGACAATGACCCACTTCAGTGGTGCAGCTCGAATTTTACAAACCTGAATGGGAGCGTTATGTGGCCTTAAAGTGCAAATAACCAGAAATGTTCCTGGCTGCTAGTCCTTTTTTGTTGTTGTTTTCCAGCATAGTAGTTAATTGCAGTAGAGCATCAGCCCCGGCCTTAAAGCTTTTTTCTCTGAGTAAGTAGAGCTCTCCCGCTCTTGGACATGGAGTAACTGAGGTACATGAAGGTAATATGGCCATTCAGCAGCAGGTCTTGATGAGAAGCACACATACCCTTCTTCTCAGCCCTGGGCTCGATACTGTAGACTTGGGATAAATACACATTTTACAAGAACAAACAGATTCTCAGTACTGTGGCTCCAGGGGGCTGTGGACACCATGCCATCTGGAAGTGCCTGCTACCCCAGTTCAGCCAGCTGGTTCTGCAACCCAGTCCAAAGCAGGGGTAAGCCCATTCTCTGGAAACTCAGGGCAGAACTGAAGCAGATCCTGCCTCGAGTCATGTAGTAAGAGGACTGTGTGAGCCCAAACGTACCATTTCATATAATCAGTAAAACAGCAGAACTCATATTCTGAATCTGTGGAACAGCAGATTCCAGTTAGAGTTCAGACCTAGGCAAAATGTCTGCTCATACAATAAAATCTCTCTTTGTCCTTTTTTGGCATAAAAATGCAGAGCATTTCTTTTAATAAAGGGCAGGCATTTCCCTGTTCTGTCGCTGCTCACTGTTTTCTTACACTTGTTTGTTCTGACTTCAAAAATGGATTCTGGAAAGAGATGTGTCATAGAAAGCGACTCTCATCAGCTGAACTGTGCCCAATATGTACGTTAAAGAATATTAAGCCTTGTCCAAAAATAAAAAGAGTGTAAAAGGTAAGAATGCCTGCAGGCTTGATTTTTAAAGATATGCATTTTTCTTCATGTTACAGATCTCGCCTTGCAGATTTCTTCACAAACTGCCAGCCTGAGTCACGGTCTGTTAGTAGCTGTCTGAAGGAGAACTATGCTGACTGCCTCCTCGCTTATTCGGGGCTTATTGGTAAGAAGGGAGGGAAGGTTGGGGGCTTGCTCAGTATAAGAAAATCATCCAAACTATATTTTTGATGAAATAAAAACTGTAGCATATAATACTAAGAATGATGCTAGGCAAAATTGACTACCAAAGCGTATTGGCCCTGTTTTCCATACAGAGATGTTGGGGCTAAATCTGTGCTTTGTAATGAAATCAAGGATAGAAGACAAGGTGAGAAAGGTGCTTGAAATTGAAATAAATTCAAGCTTTGGAAGTAAAGTTTCTTAAGATGGTTAAGTTTGGCCAGGACTGTGATGTGGGATGTTAAAATAACAAGTGAAACTGCAGCTTGGTTGATTTTGCAGCTGTTACCATAATGTTGGGTAAACTTGCAAGGGAGAGCTTGCAGGACACTTGAGACAATGGGACAATAGATCAACCTAAGCTTGGTTTGCTTCCCGCTGCTGTTTGTTCCATGCTGTCCCTCTGTCCACTCTAAATGTTTTCAGAGATCCCTGTCAATGGAGGCGAACCAAGACCAAATTCATGTTCTGAAACCTTCTTCTCTACCCAAAAAAAGAATTAATTTTGTTTTCTGTCACCTTCCTGACTGTTGACGGGGACAAGGATGCCTTTAGACCAGCCAGTTTCCGTATATCACATGCAGGTTTTGATTCCTGAAAGAGATCATCTCAGGAAGGTGAACTTGTAGAAATACCATGGTTGGGCAATAAAGAGTAAGTGAATGTCAAAACTCTGAAACAAACACATTTTAAAGGCCACCAGATAAGATGTTTTTAAGCTTGCAGCCTGCACCTGCTGCGATGCAGTAATATCTCCTTCTGTTGGGTGTGAAGGTCCCAGCTGAGGCCCTGAAGCAGATCCTGCTGTTAAATAAATGTCTTTAGAGATAATATCCAAAATAAAATATTTCTAAAATAGTTTGGATTTTCTGAAAAATGACTGAAAGCTATATGTGCTGGCTTATTGTTATCATTCTTATTACTCCAGCAACTAACAAGTGAGGTAAGTCCATGTGGCAAGCGGTAAAATAAGATGTGATGGTTCCAAACGATATGCTACTGTGACTTAAGAGATGAAGACAGGATGCAAAGGGTATAACATATAAACAGTTATGACAGAATGTCATTTGAATCTAAAACAAAGAATTGAATAGCCTTGAAATTTGATCTAGTCAATGAGATTAAGAAATCTAGCTGCTGCCAAAGACTAACTGTTACTAATTGATACTCCTGGGTAAGACCTAGTAAATTTTGCTGGCAGTTTTGTTGGATCCATTTTTTCATTTAACCCCAAGGATGACCCAGTTCCCATAGCCAGGTGTTTTAGTGCTGCTGTGGATGACCATGCTGCAAAAAATTGTCACATATCCTGAATGTGGAATGGATCCCTAAGGAATTGAAATCAAAAGTAGATCTAATTTTAAAAGGGAAAAATAAATATTTATTTTCCTTCCCACTAGTCCCTAGACACATGAAAAAAGAGGGGTTCTGTCTAGTGCTACTGGAGTTTTTACTTCTTGGCAGTAATTCTGATAAACCAAGAAAATTACCAAAACAAAACTTCAGTGTGCTGAAGCAATACATTCCTGCTGCTGATATCAAGCTGGTATAAAAGTGGAGCAAATGATGTGAAGATCATCAAATTTGTAAGACGCTGGGATAGAAATCAGAGGTACAGTCTTTCAAATGTCTGCTTAATGTACACAAAACCCAGGAAGAAGAGATAGATGGACTGTGGGTAAGAAGCTGTTACTGATCCATTTCTTCATCACACCTTCAGGATCTCCAAGTGTTTTAATTACAAAAAAAAATTATTCATTAATAAAAAATGTTAATTCATTTAGTTAGTTCACTAAATATAGGAGAAATTGCACCTCTGTAGAGGTTGTTCAGGGAATTGAGGATTTTCTCTGGAAGGTACAGTGGATCTGATTCTGCTGTTGCATACAGTGATGCAAATCAGTGTTAACTTCACTGAAATTAGTGGCATCTTGCCTGAAATAAACTGTTCAAATGGGAATATAGTCAGGCAGTTTTCGTATCGGGTGCTTTATGAGTTAAATGGGGAATGGTCTACATAGGATTCCTTAAGATTTGCATCAGGGTGTTAATTATAAAGTTATGTATATTTTACAGGAATTTTTAAAATCTTAATTCATGGCTTTAGGCTCGTTGCTATAGGAATAATTATTTTTTACAAAAGGGAAGCATGTAAAAGTACTGAATGTAGACTTAAGATTGTGGATAGCCATGTTTGAGATTTAGTGCTTTGTTACAACCTAGTTTAGCCACCTGGACATGTGTGCACTCCCACACTGTTTAGTTATTGCTCTAAATGCTGACTGCAAGGTCTGCTTTAGCATTCACCTGCTGATACTTTTTTTCACTTATTTTCCATAAAATCAATTTAATCTCACTGGGATTTTCAAGAATTTCATGAGAGTTTAGGTGAGTAAACTGGAGGTGCATTGGGTCAAAGCATCTTCAGTCACACGACCCTCCTCCTGGATTTACCATCCTTTTCCTCATTCTGTGAGATTTGATATGATCTAATCTAGGAGATCCTGCTCAGGCAGGGGGTTGGACTAGATGATCTTTCGAGGTCCCTTCCAACTCCTGACATTCTGTGATTGTTAATTTCCCTAATTTGAGAAACTTCTTGTTCAGTTCTAAAATATGGAGACCTGGCTGCCTACTGCTGAGATCATCACAGAACTATTTGATAGAGACCACACAGAAAACCAAGCACGCCCTATTTTACTGCCAACCACCATGGCTTCTCTGATCCGTTAGTGTCCTTCAGCTGAATTTCCAAGATGCCAGCTAGCAGGGGAGCGAGGAGGAGGGGAAGGCACACACATTGCAGGGAAAAAAAGAAAATCCACCCCAGGAAAGCAAGCATATAATCTGCTTGGGTTCACATCTGCCCCCAGGTTTAAATGACAGGCTGATTTTCTACTAGCTGCTCTTTCAGCCGCTCTGGTTGTGCTGGATGTACAGTTTGCGTGCTGTGTATACACACGTTCCTTGTCCTGTCTTTCCGGTAGTCATCAACCCTAATCGTAGCTTGGTATCTGTTACACTCTTAGCCCTTGTCTTGACCTATTTTAATTACCTTGTTGCCTCTGTGTGTGATAAGAAAGTCTTACCTCAGTGACCTTTTTAATTTCCTAAATACCTTTCTAGTTTTTTAACCCTTCACTGAGAATTTGCTACTTATCCTTTTGCTTTTTTTAAAGCCAACTGTTTTCATTCCATTTGCAAAACTCTTGATTTTAGTTTTTTCTCGCTTCTTTTCAGATCATGTCTCATGATTGAAATAGTGTACTGAACTATCAAAAGGATAATGCAGAGATATTTTAATTTGGTTTATTTTAATTTAACATAATTTCTCTTCTTATTTATCTACTGTCAAGTTTTCATTAATGGTGTGAATGATATTTGCCTATTTTACTAAATTCTCTGCTTCTATTTAATAAATTTTGAATTGCTATTTACTCATGGGTTAACCTCATGTAGAACTTGAGCAATTATGACTGCAACTATCAGTTAAAAGTTTGAAGTAGATAAAGGTTTGGGACTGAATTCTGATCTAAGAACATCACACAACGAGACAAAAGATGTTTTTTTGTGAGTTTGGCAGTGGGACTGCATTTATTTTCATGTACATTGCTGCCTTTCTCAGGCCAGCCCTTAATGTATCATCTCCTTTGCTCCCACGTCATGTATGAAGCAGTTTGCCTGTTGATTTGTTCAGTTTCCAGTGCTTCCTGGTGACTGAAAGGCTATTTGACGTCATTCAGTGATTTGTGTTATTTCTAATGTTCCTTTTTTTAGCTTGATGTTTTGATAGCCCTTTCCTGTGGGGTGTTGAAGACTCTGGGATGTCTGGCCTATGGACCAGATTTTCTCTGCTCATGTACACTTTGGATCTCTAATATTTATCCTTCATCTATTCCATCTTCTTAACGACTACTTTGATGTCAGTTTTGAGGAGATGTGATCACGTTTCCTCATGATGTATGGCCTCTCCTGGAACAGTAGATTACCAGATGAAGAACATGTTTCCCGAAACAGCTGTCATCAGTACAAAGTCTGGAATACCTGCCCTTTTTCATTTAATTTTTTCCTGTTTGGTCAGACAAATAAAAGAAAGGTTCAAACTTGTCAATCCTTAGGGAAGTTTGGAATCTCTGACCAGCTGGGGCAATGCCTTCAGCGAGACCGCTGGTTGAGTAAGTGCTGATCGTGTAACAGTTGCCTGATCCAGATGAGTGATGAACAGCTGCTGGACACAAAAGGCATTGTCTGGTTTCAGCTCATTCTCGGTAGCCTTGAGTCAACGTATAAATGTGGGAATGTTTGCCCAAGAATTTGTTATAGAGTGAAGCTGTGGCTGCAAGTTGTTGACAGCATTTAGGAAATAATCACTCTATGGAAAAAGTAGTGAGACACAGCAAGATTAATAGTAATTTATTACCTGCAAAGGATCCACTCTGCTGTTTTATGCATATTGGTTATGTTTTTGCTTTGTTCATCATCATAACCCACCTGTTGGCATGTCTCTGAGGAGCACCTTTGCAGGTCAACATTCCTTCAAGACATACTAGGGCTTCTCTTGGCATGAGTAGTGTTCTTGCTCATGTGTTTCAGAACAGTTTTTTTCTAGGCTGGCTGCAGGCCCAAGGAGGTAGATCAGGTCTGGATGTATTGTTTCAGCTATTTATTTGAAGCTTAAAAAAAAAAAAAAAGAGAAAAAACACAAGTGAGGAAGTAAATATGGGGTTTTAGAGTGCAACTCTAAGGGCACGAGTCCAAGTACATTTGATTTGGCAGCAAAGTTCTTTTAAGTGGTTCCCACCTTCTTCCAGTCCATCCCTCCTCTGTGCCATGGTTTTCTACCTGCTGGTTCTGCAGCTGCAGCTCTCTGGGGGAGTGCAAGAGAAACCTTTGGAGGAAAGGAATGGGGTCTTTAACGCATGAATTTTGTTCCAGTCCCTAAAGTGGTTGCAGACAGCAAGGGTGTGAGGCATACCACAGTTCTGAGTGGTGAAGGGCAAAAGGAGACAGGAACTGTTAAGTCTGGAAATTAGATCCCTGCCATGGGTCTGCACTGTGAATCCAGCTCGGTATACATGGTTTACCAAGTGCTCTTTGCTGTCATCTTAATCTGGCAAGAATATTTTGGTCCAAAGGTTGCTCACAGCACTGCACTCTGTTAACAGGCACAGTGATGACCCCAAACTACATAGACTCAAACAGTCTCAGCGTTGCCCCATGGTGTGACTGCAGCAACAGCGGTAACGACGTAGATGAATGCATGAAATTTCTGAATTTCTTCCAGGACAATATATGCCTTAGTGAGTACAAAATCAGATGTCTTTAAATGTATTTGAGCACGATTTCTGGAATTTCTTTACTGTTTACATATGTTACAATACATCGAGGCTGTCTCACATTATAAGGATGGTTCTGCTGTAAGTGTAAGAATTAAGCCAGCAAGCAAATGTGCCTGATAATGTCGTTTATGGCCAAGATTGCAAACATGAGAAGCTCTTGGAAAAAACTCCAAGTATCAAAGTCATGTCATATTATATAGAAATACGTTTACATCACAGATCATGTTTGGACCATAATAGTCAGGCAGCATCTGTACCAAAAATTGCAACACCTGAGGGCTTCTGTAGAATTTAAGATCTTCATATAAGAAAAGACATGTAGTTTATGATATGAAGGATTTGCTGTAGGTAAGTATAAATTGGATTGTGTTTGCAATTTATAGCCAGGCTTCAGGTTTTTTTTAGTCTGCTTGCTCTCAGATGCCTGGTTTTAACACAGGTCTAGATAGTACCTATTTTCAAGATTTTTGTTAAATTATTGATTTTTGGTTTTGGTCAAACTCACTTCCAAATGAAGGTCTATTGTAAATTTCAGAATGGCTCAGCGGAATAGATTTTGGCAGGTTCTCTTTTCAAATTTCCTGTCTGCCTGGAGCAGTATAATTGGATGATGTGGAATGTGCATCAGAGTTTTAATTTCAGATAAATGAGGAGACCAAAAGAGCTTGGCTTCTCTAGCCTAGCAGAACAAAAGTTGAAGGGATACATGATTCTCCTCTGAAATAGATCAGAGTGGCAAGCCCAGGGAGGGAAAAGGATTGCTTAAACCTAGAGGTTTAAGTAATGTTCACACAACAGTAAAAAGTGAGGTATTGACCTTACATATTTAAGCTTGAAATTGGAGTATTTTTAACCATCAAACTAAAGTTAAGAAATTGGTCTCCAAAATGAATTTTGAGGGTAAAAAATGTTTACTGTTTCTAAAAAAAACATTTTATCAGCTTATGAAAAGTAGCACATATCATTGCTTATTTCAAAAATGGCAAATGAGCTCGATAATCCAGACTGTCCCATCCAGCCTTTGAACTGGAGGCTAATGCAGGGGTCAGTCAGTAGTTAAATGTGAATTTACTCTGAAAATCTCCATTGGTACCTTCTTAACAGGCAGCATATTTTGAAAACACAGCAAGATTTGTATTCAAAAAGTAAGTGACTTAAGTTGCTGTTTGATATCCAATTTTTTAAGCTTTGGAAGAATTAATCAATTAAGATTATTCAACAACAAAAAAAAAAAACCCAAACCCAACCCAACAAACAGAGAACAATTCAGACTGTGATTGGATAAAATATAACAATATAGCATCAAACCTTCTTCAAACCTAATGGAGCTGACATTTATATGTACTGTAATACATCAGATTTTATTCATTTATGGATGTATTAATTGCTAGTGTGTTACAGATTTCTTTTAGAACAGAGTGATCCCTTGTCCTTTTGTTTTCTATCAGTATAAAAGCATGAATGAAGACAAATTGAACACATTACAAGTTATTGTGAGACAAATTATAGTCATCCTAGCTCTAAGAGATGTCATCTTCAGAAAGAAATGAAAGATGTTTCTGGTTTAATACAAAGGTATTTTCTGTTATAGAGAATGGGAAAAGTTCCATTTTTTTTTAATTGTTACTGTCATTAAAGGACCTTACAGTGCCTTAAGAAAATACCATGTGTTTATTGAATGAGATTGAAATACCTCCCATTTTTTTAGACAAAACAAAAGTCGTTTTCCCCCAGTGGGATGAAGCTAGGAGATTCCTGCTAGGGTGTTTTGCTGAAGTTGTGGTTTAGGCCCACAGGCAGCTAAAACAGACACAGAGCTCTTCACTCACTGCATCCCACTGCTGTGGGACAAGGGAGAGAATCAAAAAAAGGTAAAACTTGTGGGTTGGGATAAGACAGTGTAATGGGACAGAAAGGATGATGATGATGATAGCATCATCATCACTGCCACCACCACCAACAATGTGATGCACAGCACAGCTGCTCACCACCTGGACCAAATGCTCAGCTAGTTCTTGAGCCATGGCAGCTCCCTGCCCACCCGCCTGTTACATTCTGAGCATGACATCGTATGATGTGGAATACCTCTTTGGCCAGTTTGGGTCAACTGTCCTGGCTGTGTCCCCTCACAGCATCTTGGCTGCCCCAACCTTCAGGTTGGCAGAGTGCTATCCCTATCTTTGAACCTGCCTGTTCAAAGGATTTGTTCACACCTGCTTTATATTGCAGTAAAAATAATTGGCTAGTGGGAGGACAAACATAAAGCAGCGAGTTAATAAAAATTATTGAGGGGACCTTTACTGGAGCAATTACACAGTTGAAGCACCTCCTTACTGTCATTATGGGGTTTTGAGACATATTTGAAATATATGTGACAATTATATATATAACATATTTAAAATATAATTTTTATGTTTGTAATATTACAAAAATATGAGGAGGGATGGAACACCTCTCCTATGAAGTACTAAGAGGGCTGGTGTTGTTCATGTTGGAGAAGACAGGGCTCTGGGGAGACTGTACTGCAGTTTTTCAATACTTAAATAGGGCTTATAAGAAAGATGGGAGCAAACTTTTTAGCAAGGCCAGTGGTGATAGAACAATGGGTAATGGTTTTAAAACTAAAGGAGGGCAGAATCAGCCTAGCTATAAGGAAGGATTTATATATGAGGGGGGAGGTGAAACACTGGCACAGGTNACAGAGAACAATTCAGACTGTGATTGGATAAAATATAACAATATAGCATCAGTCCTTCTTCAAACCTAATGGAGCTGACATTTATATGTACTGTAATACATCAGATTTTATTCATTTATGGATGTATTAATTGCTAGTGTGTTACAGATTTCTTTTAGAACAGAGTGATCCCTTGTCCTTTTGTTTTCTATCAGTATAAAAGTATGAATGAAGACAAATTGAACACATTACAAGTTATTGTGAGACAAATTATAGTCATCCTAGCTCTAAGAGATGTCATCTTCAGAAAGAAATGAAAGATGTTTCTGGTTTAATACAAAGGTATTTTCTGTTATAGAGAATGGGAAAAGTTTCATTTTTTTTTTAATTGTTACTGTCATTAAAGGACCTTACAGTGCCTTAAGAAAATACCATGTGTTTATTGAATGAGATTGAAATACCTCCCATTTTTTTAGACAAAACAAAAGTCGTTTTCCCCCAGTGGGATGAAGCTAGGAGATTCCTGCTAGGGTGTTTTGCTGAAGTTGTGGTTTAGGCCCACAGGCAGCTAAAACAGACACAGAGCTCTTCACTCACTGCATCCCACTGCTGTGGGACAAGGGAGAGAACCAAAAAAAGGTAAAACTTGTGGGTTGGGATAAGACAGTGTAATGGGACAGAAAGGATGATGATGATGATAGCATCATCATCACTGCCACCACCACCAACAATGTGATGCACAGCACAGTTGCTCACCACCTGGACCAAATGCTCAGCTAGTTCTTGAGCCATGGCAGCTCCCTGCCCACCCGCCTGTTACATTCTGAGCATGACATCGTATGATGTGGAATACCTCTTTGGCCAGTTTGGGTCAACTGTCCTGGCTGTGTCCCCTCACAGCATCTTGGCTGCCCCNCACAGCAAGATTTGTATTCAAAAAGTAAGTGACTTAAGTTGCTGTTTGATATCCAATTTTTTAAGCTTTGGAAGAATTAATCAATTAAGATTATTCAACAACAAAAAAAAAAACCCAAACCCAACCCAACAAACAGAGAACAATTCAGACTGTGATTGGATAAAATATAACAATATAGCATCAGTCCTTCTTCAAACCTAATGGAGCTGACATTTATATGTACTGTAATACATCAGATTTTATTCATTTATGGATGTATTAATTGCTAGTGTGTTACAGATTTCTTTTAGAACAGAGTGATCCCTTGTCCTTTTGTTTTCTATCAGTATAAAAGTATGAATGAAGACAAATTGAACACATTACAAGTTATTGTGAGACAAATTATAGTCATCCTAGCTCTAAGAGATGTCATCTTCAGAAAGAAATGAAAGATGTTTCTGGTTTAATACAAAGGTATTTTCTGTTATAGAGAATGGGAAAAGTTTCATTTTTTTTTTAATTGTTACTGTCATTAAAGGACCTTACAGTGCCTTAAGAAAATACCATGTGTTTATTGAATGAGATTGAAATACCTCCCATTTTTTTAGACAAAACAAAAGTCGTTTTCCCCCAGTGGGATGAAGCTAGGAGATTCCTGCTAGGGTGTTTTGCTGAAGTTGTGGTTTAGGCCCACAGGCAGCTAAAACAGACACAGAGCTCTTCACTCACTGCATCCCACTGCTGTGGGACAAGGGAGAGAACCAAAAAAAGGTAAAACTTGTGGGTTGGGATAAGACAGTGTAATGGGACAGAAAGGATGATGATGATGATAGCATCATCATCACTGCCACCACCACCAACAATGTGATGCACAGCACAGTTGCTCACCACCTGGACCAAATGCTCAGCTAGTTCTTGAGCCATGGCAGCTCCCTGCCCACCCGCCTGTTACATTCTGAGCATGACATCGTATGATGTGGAATACCTCTTTGGCCAGTTTGGGTCAACTGTCCTGGCTGTGTCCCCTCACAGCATCTTGGCTGCCCCGACCTTCAGGTTGGCAGAGTGGTGTGAGAAGCTGAAAAGTCCCTGAATGCTCCACAACAACTAAAACTGTTAAGTGTTTTACCAATATTATTCTCATCCTAAATCCAAACCCCTGCACTAAACCAGCTACTAGGAAGAAAACTATCTCTGTCCCAGCTGAAACCAGGACACCCTTTCTTTTTACATATATTGAGGTGTTTCTTTATCTCAGCACAGTCCTAGGGAAGATGGGTTTATATTAGAAATATGAAATTGGCCAAATCTCCAGAAAGCTAAAAATCCAAATTAATAGGCCCCAAATAAGATATATTCCAACCTTAAAATTCGGGGCTGTGTATTACCTTGCTTGTACTTTAATCCTCTTTATTGAAAGAAGCAAGTTTATGGGTAATATGAGAGTGGTCCTAATTACTGCCTTTCCAGTTAGGGTTTGGCCAATCTTAAATTCTGGGAATCCATTTTAAGACTTTATTTTAGCTCCTTTGAAAATGAATGTCTTGACATTCACTTACATACTCTAGAGTTCCTGACGAATTGGATGGGGTTCAGTATCCTATCCCTATCTTTGAACCTGCCTGTTCAAAGGATTTGTTCACACCTGCTTTATATTGCAGTAAAAATAATTGGCTAGTGGGAGGACAAACATAAAGCAGCGAGTTAATAAAAATTATTGAGGGGACCTTTACTGGAGCAATTACACAGTTGAAGCACCTCCTTACTGTCATTATGGGGTTTTGAGACATATTTGAAATATATGTGACAATTATATATATAACATATTTAAAATATAATTTTTATGTTTGTAATATTACAAAAATATGAGGAGGGATGGAACACCTCTCCTATGAAGTACTAAGAGGGCTGGTGTTGTTCATGTTGGAGAAGACAGGGCTCTGGGGAGACTGTACTGCAGTTTTTCAATACTTAAATAGGGCTTATAAGAAAGATGGGAGCAAACTTTTTAGCAAGGCCAGTGGTGATAGAACAATGGGTAATGGTTTTAAAACTAAAGGAGGGCAGAATCAGCCTAGCTATAAGGAAGGATTTATATATGAGGGGGGAGGTGAAACACTGGCACAGGTTGCCAAGAACGCTGGTAGATGCCCCATCCATGGGAACAGTGAAGGTCAGGTTGGACAGGGCCCTGAGCAACCTGATTTAGTGGAAGATGTCCCTGTTTGTTTTGGTGGCTGGGATTGACCTTTAAAAGTCCCTTCCAACATAACCCATTCTATCATAGAATAATATGTCAAGTTAGAAAGGACCCATAAGGATCATTGAGTGTGAGACTGTGAAATAATTAAAGACTAATTTTAAACACCACTTTTACTTAGAAAACTGTAAGGATTGCCTGCATTTCCATCATCCTTCTTGCAATAATGGAAAACCAGCTTTCCTGATAATTTAGGAAAACATAGGAAAATATAACATTATATATTGCCTTATTCAGGTAAACCCAAGAAAAATACCATTTCAGTCTTCCCAATTTTTCTCCATCAACACAGCTGCATCTGCAGCCTTTTAAAAATTCTTCTCTTTGCGTTTTGGAGTTCTAAGAAATAATATATAAATAAAAGACATCTTTTTTTTTTTTAAGATGGGAATTAAATGTAAATTATTTTGTAAGGCAAGGAATACCACTGAGAAGTATTAATAACTTCCACATATTAGTCCCCAGTGAAATTGTTTGATTTCTTTTACAAAGAATTTGAAATAAGAAATCCCTAAATCCATGTTGAATCCCCAAAGACCTGATTAAAAACTGTTTTTCTATTTGTTTATTAAAAAACCCCAACCAATTTACTGTTGCCATAAACACACTCTTTAATCCCATGAAACTATGATAAGCTTTTTAACTTTTATATTCTGAAGTTTTAGTTTAAGCATGCTTCCCTCACCTAATTATGCAGATTTTGATTGAAAACTGTAAGGAAAAGATTGTCTTAGTTAAACCATTTTCTAGTTATGGGCATATTAGTTTTACTGCAGCAAGCAGTAGAAATAAATTAATATTTTGCCTGCTCTCTGTTTGTAATTTGCTATGTAACATCACCTGCCTGAATTAGGGCATAACATTCAAACTATATTTTAAATCCTGAAAGCAAAATTTTGAGGCTTTGAGATGGTAACAAACATGATTACACTAAGTCCTAGAGCTTCTGTCAAGAATTACTGGGAGCATTACAAAGAAGAGGCTGCACCAGATAATTATGCGACCCCCAACTCTCAGTTCGTGTTTCTGATATGTTCAAAATTAAGACACGTTTTTCAGCATAATAATTGAGTTTCTATAAATACACATTTTCAATGGAATAACAATAATGTTGAATAAAAAATCAGTCCTGCTGCCTGCTGGTTGTTTAGAATCAGAAAAGTGTCTGTAATTTATTTTTACAGAAAATGCAATTCAGGCCTTTGGCAATGGTACTGATGTGAATGTGTGGCAGCCAATCTTACCAGTACAGACCACTACAGCCACAACTACAATAGCTTCCAGACTTAAAAACATAGGATCAGAGACCACCAACAACGAAATACCCACCCACAATGATTCACCAGCATGTGCAAACCTGCAGGTAAGAGTCTTGTACTTGTTGTGATGCATAAATTAAAGTTTTTCAGAGGTATGTACAGAGTATGTACATCTCCTGTTGCATAAATAGATGTCTGTTTAAATTGGAATATCCATTTATCTCCATGTTGTAGTTATGAGCTGGATATATTGTAAAAATTCTTTATTTTAAATCAGAAACGTGTATTTCATAGTGGACTTTACTGCCTCTCTGACTCAGAAACAGGGCATAGTATTCAGTTTGTTATCACGGGTTTGGATATGAATGTGGCACTCTCCAAACCCCGCCAGGATATGTCAGATTAAATTAATCCTCTGAGTAATCCAAATTCAGAGGAAACTCTTAATGTCAGCTAGCATGCCCTGCTGCCTTCTTTCTGAGGTTACTGCCAGTAAACTTCGAGTCCTTTGGGCTGAGTGAGTCTGGATATTGGAGAGTATGTGGTGCTACAAACTTCATGGTGAAGCTGGACAAAGATAGAAGCTGCTTTGAATCAGATGCTGTCCTGAACAGAGGTCAAGGTCATGATGTGATTCTGGTCAATGGCTGTAGCAATTTTCTGTGGCGCTTCAATTAGGCTATTCATGATGTGTCATTGATTCTGGATTTACAGCAGCTCATCACTTGATGAAGGCAGTACGTGCAGCTCTTAGAAAGTTGGAAGAACTTAGGCAGGAAACAACTGCAAAATCAAGGCAGGGAAGAGGTAGCAGGAAGTGTAAGATGAAAACATATTTAGACAGGATTAGAATATTGGGTTATAAAAGTTTCTGGTGGTATAAATGCAAAATTAATTCAGGAATAAATCAGCTGGACTTGTTTATTTTTGTACTTACAGTAAGAAAATTGCTATGTGACACAAAAAAATGTCCAAGTTTAAGATCTCATCTAGCATTAAGATACATTTTTTCTGGAATCCCAAACTTTTCCACACTTGTAGCGTTCACATTTCATGCACTTACAAAAAAATGTGGGTTTTGTAGTCTTCATTTTAAACCGTATCAGTTTCCATGTTCACCAAAATGAATGGCTTATGTCCCTTGAAAATCCCTTTGGCTTCTTAATATTTTCCTGCACCACTTTCATCTACATCCTTTTCTAGTATCTCCATTTATTTTACATTGACAAGCTGTATATGAATTGACATTTTTCGGAGTCACAAAGTATATGGGGTTAACAGTAGATGGTGTTGAGTTTAGATCCTTCTGTTTTAATTCTATTTTTCATATATATGCATTCATTATTAGACAAGGTCTATAAGTTATTGATGAGTTGTAGATATGTTTGTCTATATAGTTATGATTTGACCAGCTAGAATATGCTTGAAATGTAACCTTTTAAACCTGGAAATTGGAGTATCTTGCATTTAAAGTTAGGACGGTGATGAGATATTATTGATTCACTTCATGTTACATTAAAATGTTTTTTTTATGGGAGAGGTCATGTTTTCCTTCGGTTTTTGTACAGTCCCCTATAGAGTAAGGCCTGTGTCAGTACACGTGACAAATAATGGGCTGAATAAATGGCAAGTGGTCACAAATCCCATTGGATTCAGCTTGATTTCCAAATGCTCCTCAAACCTGAGAAGATGTTCCAGAGTTTTGAAAATAAATTCTTCCCTGTCCTTACTCTGTAACTCTGGCAGTTTGAAGTCACATCCCACGTGAATTTACCTGCAGTGTTCTAAAGATGCGTTATGACTTCAAGTGCGTCCAATAGACTTGATAGAAGTAGTAAAGGTTTGTAGGGAAAACAACTTCCTTTAAATAAATGATCCCTGCTGTTTTGTAGAAGCTATAGATAAGTCTGCACTAAAAGGTTACTGAAGTTACATAGAATCAGGCAGCTTTATTCTAGTGAAATACAACATTCTGGTGCTTGCTACTTCCTTCTGTCAGAACTGAAATGTGAAGAACAAAGCTCCTCTTATATTTCAATGCGGTTTTTTTCAAAAAATAACTTACAAATAGAGCCAAAACAAGCCCACACTTTTTAAAAAAGCAACCTGTGTTTGTTGGACAGTATGGTGCCACTTTGTGTGTGAGTCTTAAACCTCAATGCAAATTTTACAAAAGAACTGGAGGCATTCATATCGCATTTGGAGAAGGGTATTCATTCCAAGGCTCTCCCCCCATGGAAAATATGCCTTTGTAGTATTCTCAAAACATGAACTAGTGCGACCAAAAGCAATCTGAATGGCTTTGTTATATGCTTAGCAGTTGAGCTGAAGGGTTTCAAAAAGGGGATATAGCCTAAACACTGTGAGAAGTAGAATTAAAAGCATTAGTCTCAGCACAAAAAGACAATGGCAGAGAGGGGATAAGGAAGAGATCATTGAGATGCTGCAAGGCTGCATATCCTAGTTAGTGGGTTTAAAAATACAGGGAAGGAAGAAAAAGCAGGAAGTGATTGATTAATATAAATTGCCATAGAAATAAGTACAGTAAGGGAAGAAAGAGCAGGAAGTGATTGATTAGTATAAATTGCCATAGAAATGAACAAATACTGAACTCCCGGGGTTGTAAAATACAGGGCACTAATGTCAGTGGCTGAGCAGTTTGTGATACTTTTTTCCTGACTTGTTCAGAGCGGTTTCATGGAAAGCACTAATGGTTTTTTCACTGTGCCATGTCCTCCTGCACACATGCAAACCTGGAGACCAGAAAGGCTGTGAATGCTTAAAGAAAATATGAGATAACCTTTGTTTACCTGCACTCGGTTTTTATTTCAAATAGCTCTTGAAGCTTTGGACTTCTAAATAATTTTTGTTTCATTGATGCTGTTTAGCAAGTGTTCTTCATTTCAATTTAGCATTTCTATAAGAATTTACAGGTTTTTTCATTATGGTGGCATTTTCTGATTTCAGACTGATACAAAGAAGCATTGATTTCTGGGATAATGTAATTATTTTATGTTTAGTTTGTATTTATTTATTTATAAATTTTAAAAAAATCTTATATTTAGTTGTGCATGCATTTGTGTAAAATACTCTTTTTACTATCCCTAAATTAAATCAGCACTTCATCTTTGCTAGGAAGATGCTTAACTTTGTCAAGGATCCTATAAACTCTTTTTTAAACCTGACTTCGAACAAAGTTTGCTAAACACAGAGAGTAAATAGTGGTTACTTCTGAATTGAAGTATTTTTTGAGGTGCTTGACATCTTGCTAAGTATCTTCAGCAACACATAAAAATAAATTATAAAATATTGTGAACCAAATGGAAGAGGAAAGCCAACAATGTGCTCCCTATATGGGCACATTTTATTAAGTAATTGCCATCCCTTATCTTTTTTTATTTTCACTGTAATATTTTCTATTTAACTGACATATTTGTTTACCCTTCACTCCCAATTGTAACTTGTGTTCAGCACACCAGTCAAAAAATGGTTATGGTCTTTCCATCTCATGTTCTTCCACCACTGCTTGCACAGTCATGTTAGATTATTTGAAAAGGACAATAGAATGAGTTTGGATGTGTACTCACACCCTGTACTCTTCAAGAAGAATGCTGCCTCTGCATTCAGGAGAGATGCATGGAACTGAAAGATGATAATGAAATAAACTTTAAGTGATAGATTAGACTAGATTAGACCAGTTGCCGCTACAGCATCTGCAGAGATAAATGAAAAGCTAAGACTTTCAGTCTCAGTTTACTATTTTAGAGGACATTTAGCACAAGACAGAAATTACAGAAGTCAACATGGTTAAGATTGTGAAAGCCTAAATTTAGGCATCAAAAGCAATCAGCTCCCTAGCTAGTTCTAAACTTTGTTTTCCCATTTGTTATAAATGTCTTGCTCCTGTTCAAGATTCTGAATCTTAGTTCAGGATTCAGAGGGAATTTAAAGTTTTTTGTGCTTTTGAAGAAGACGTGCATAATTGAGATACATGGCCCTTCAGACTGAAGGTAAGAGCTTTTCACTTGAGTATGTGCATGTCTCTCTACTCTCAGCAGCAAAATATAAAAAATAAAAGAGATGAGAATTAAAGCTCAAACATTTTGTGGGGAACAAGGAGGAAAAGAAATCTAGAATCTTAAATATGTTGTTTCTTTCTATTTGCATCTAAGATTAATGAATGTTTAGAACAAAAACGTGGGTCATATTGCAGGCTGTTTCTTCCACAAATTCACCACATAAATTTGGGAGTTTAAAAAAAATCTATTATGGTGAGTCTTAGGACAAGAGCAGGAGACAGAACTCAGAGTTTTCTGAGGACTTAAATGTGACTCAGACTGAAAATGGCTGTGCTTTTCCTTTGTAGGTCTATCTGTAGCAGATCTTCAGCACTGTGTAAGAATCTGCTAATCTGGTGTTTGAAGCACTGTCTGTAATTATTTAATGTAGCTTCAAATGTGCTAAATATGAATATTATAAAGCATTGTGTAGGTGTTTGGAGAGGGTTAAAAGCTTCAGCATAGTGTTCTGAGGATCAAGACACAGCGGGTGTGGAGCTTCATGGACTGGTAATTGGGTGGTGGGTGAAGAAAAGCGTGTGGGTGTGTTGTTGATGAGGGGATAGTACAACTGCTGGGACAGTATGCTGGAATAGAGACAGAGGGAGCCTGATTTATGCCCTATGCACCAGTATTAGATCACCCAGATGCTTGGCACCTTCTTTTCCCCATCCCTTTTCACAGAGCCTGTGGTCTTTCTGGTTTTTGTTTTGTGAAAAACAAGCACTGTCCTCTGAAACACCCAGCCTGCTCTGTCCTTCTGGAGAAGTTATACCTCTTCCTCTTCCTCCAGGCATTGCAACTACACTGTAGTGTAGAGGTAGTATGCGGTAAAAGACAGGAATATAAAACCCCCAATTCTGTGTCAGAACAAAATAGAAAAAAGGTTATTGATTAAATGTTTTGAATTAAAAGATTCTCAGTGTTGCCCAGTGACAGGACAAGGGACAATGGGTCCAAGATGGAACATAGAAAGTTCCATCTTAATATAAGGAGGAACTGTTTCACTGTGAGGGTGACGGAGCACTGGAACAGGCGGCCCAGAAAGGTTGTGGAGTCTCCTTTGGAGATATTCAAGACCAATGTGACCATGTGCCTATGTGATCTACTCTAGATGATCCTCCTCGGGCAGGGAGGTTGGACTTAGTGATCTTTCGAGGTCTCTTGCAGCTCTTAATATTCTGTGATTCTGTAATATAAGGAAAAACTATTTCACTGTGAAGGTGGCAGAGCACTGGGACAGGCTGCCCAGAGAGGTTGTGGAGTCTCCTTCCCTGGAGACATTAAAGACCAATCTGGACACATTCCTGCGTGATTTAATCTGGATGATCCTGGTCAGGCAGGGGGGCTTGGACTAGATGATCTTTTGAGGTCCCTTCCAACTCCTGACATTCTGTGATTCTGTGATTTAAATATACCTCCTCTATTTCCAGGATTATCTGACATAATGGGGTCAACCTGCTGGTACTGGTGATTTAAAGAATATCTATTGGCAGCTTTTCTTCTGAAAAAGCAACATCTTTCATTTGCTTCAGCAGCAATTCTGTTTTACCTAGAAAAGTTTTGTGTGATTTGCATGACCACATTAAAATCTGACACCCAGGTGTAATTTAAAGTTTCATCTTTAATCTTATACTCTTAATTTGGGAATTACTGAACAAAATTCTGTGTTTTACCAAAACAAAGACTCCTTTGTCTGTTGATTTAATAGACTCTGATTTCAGCAAAGTTAATCCTTGATTGCTTGAGCACCATGCTGGAGTGGATCCTCAAAAATGTGGATGTATAAAGTTCTCTGAGACTGTAATAATTTACCACATGATTCTTGCACCTTTCAGACAGAAACAGAGAAGCTCAGATCATGATGACCAAGGAACAGGGTTGGTTTTTCCATCTGTGTGGTAATCCTCCTGTCCCTAGGTGATTGGCAGTCTTTCTGCATTACGATGGACCTCAGTGGTAAAAGGCTGCTTTGCAGTGAACATGTACATACTTCTGTATTAATGGTGAGATCATGTAGACTGCTCCCACTCGGAGTAAGGCCACACTTGGTTGGGTTCTTCACCATCTTTGCCAAAGAATTTCAGGACCACACAAGATAGACAGTTTTTAAGCTTGTTGAATCCCTGCTGAAGTTAAAGATCTGATTAATATAGCTGATTATTTTCTAAGTACAGAGAGTCTTTTGCCTCTCTTTTGACCATCAGAGGAACAATTTGAGGATGTAGCCAAATACCATACCCAATAGGCTCAGATGTATGTTAGTGTCAGCGTTGCTATGAGACATCAGCCATCAGTAGTGAGCAGAAATTTCTTCTTGGTTGAACTCCTTAGTTGAACATTGGGCCCCCTTGCAAGATCAGTCACGATTTATGGAGTAGAATACAGGCTAAAACTCTCTGATGGCGAAAGTCAGCACATCTCTGTTGTTATCATCAGAGCTACACAGATGTACAGTGCTTAATGGTCAGTCTCTTTGGCACGTAGAGCTCTCTGTAAGACTGGACCTTATGCTTAATGATCGATACTCTGATGAAACATTTTTACTGTTGGAAGTTGGGTGTAATAAGCTTCTGTTACTAAAAGACAGCAAAATGCTTTATTTTGCATATTAAAATTACTGGTTAAATTATGGGGATTTGATTATCATGCTTTTCATTATACTAAAATATTGGGTGTATACTGCTGGAGAGCCTAATACTTTAGAATTATTTCATCAATGATAAAATATTTTACAGTTCATTTAAAAAAAAAAGTTTTAATAGTCAGAGCATCTTTAGTGTATCATAATAATACGGCGCTTTATAGCAGATTATAAAACTCCAGACTACAGTTTTAGGAATCATGCAATTTTGTTTTATAGTTTAATAATTGTTCAATTGAAAATGAATATGAGGTTACTAAAAGCCAATTTAATGACTTACAAAAATACAACTTTATTAAAATGTACTACACACCTTTACAGAAGATTGAAATTTCTGTGGATAGATTATAGTTCTTATCCTCAGAAAGAATTTTGCAAATTGTTGCTACTAAAAGCAGATGTAGCATTTGCATTGTTCCCATAAGCCACAGTTGTTTCTGTGTTTCACATCAGCATCCTCCTATAGGAATGCCCACAAAAATACAAAGTGCTAGAATAAACCAGAATCAGAAAATGGGCTCACATTAGATAAGCCAAATCAAACTATTCATAGCCCATGTTATTACTGTATGTGGTTCTTCATCATATTAAAGGTATTCCTAATGTCAGCCAACTTTAGTTCTCAATCAAGTATCTAGTCCATCATGTCTTTTAAAGCAGATAGCTCACTATAGTCTGCAAAAAACCCCATCCTTAAAGTGGAGTACAGTATTATAATTTAATTTTAAGGCATAACTACTACTAATAAAAATTCTAGGTCATTGTATTGCAAAGGTGGATGTTTAATCTTGTTGTCTTTGGAAATATAGTTCTTAATATATTGTGCAGTTATGGGAATTGACAAAGTGCTTTGTTTAAGAAATATCGTTTGCTGTTAGCAAATACAAGGTTTTAGCCATGACTCTGCTTCCCTTTATACTTGTGCAAGGAAAAGTAACACTGATTATGCCAGTGGGTTGACCCTGTTGCAAGACAAGTCCAGGCAAAAGCCCCTGTGCCGCCATGTTTTTGATGCAACAGAGAACAAGAATAGAAAAGCCTTGAAATCATTTGTACTCTTTTATTTTAACTAGAATAGCTTGCAGAGGTCATCCTTACAGACCAGCACGTGATTGTACTAGCTCTTCCAGAGGCTCGTATTGAAAGGGTTCTACCAATCTTAAAAACCCGATGAATTACAGTTAACATCAGCAAAGCTAAGACATCACCTCGTAGCTTTTATTTATTCTGAAAACCACATAGTGTCTTTGAGTGCTCTAGAAACAATAAATATTTTACTGTTATAGACTATGTTAATGCACTATGTTATCCTCAAAATTATATCCACAGAGATACATGAGGAACACCAAAGTAAAGGACTGGGTCTGTCTCAGGCAGTTGATACAGCTGCCAATACAGAGATGTTTCTTTCTCAGTTATAGCTGGGCTTGTGTCAGGCTTGATCCAAATTTAACAAATAAAATTTTTTTTTATAATTTCTGTTGTTTTTGCCAAGAATTGTTGTTTGCTAGGGAAGCATAAGGCTTTCATAAGGCTTTGATAATTGAAATGCGTTTTCAAACACTGTTATTGAAGCAGGTATTGATGTTTTTGTTTTGTAGCGTGACAGTTTAATCACAGAAGTGTACTGTTTTATTAATTACATGCCTTCGCTGTCTCAGGGCAGGGGGTGCAGAGGGGGTGAGAAGTCAGGGGAGCAGCACAGCATTTGGTGTGCAACCTCCTTCTCCCATGAGGGAGAAGGTTTGCTCCTGGGACGGGGCCCTGAGGCCTTGTGCACAGTCTTGGTGCAGTCACACGGTTTGTCTCGTCTCCCTGAAATCCCCAGAGGTTGGAGAAACAGACCCAGATCCTGGAGTAGGGTTGTGAGACTGCCCAACACAGAATCTTTTCTCAAAATCTTTGTTCCTCAGTATTTTTATGAGCCCTTGGTGTATGAGAATGTAGGGAGAGCTCACAGATGACTGCTGCATTCAAACTGCACCATAGTTCTCTGGTTTGCTCTTGCAATCTGCTTCTTGCGGATGCTTCTGGACACTTTTCAGCTTCTTAATGACCAACAAGCTTCTTGTGTAGATTAGCTATTTGTTTCCTAGAGAACACCAAACCTCTCGTGTTGTGGGGACAAGTAGTTGATTGAACTTTGTCTGCTGCTAGAGAAAAGTGCCAATTAAAGTTCACTGTCTCATGTTTACAGCTCAGTCTGATTTATTTTCTGTCCAAAGTAATTTGAAAGAAGGTAAGAACTGGGTAGTGTGCAGAAGTTCAGGCAAATAGAGTTCTCTGCAAGCCTCAGGAGCCTTGTGCACATTTTTAATTGTCTGTTTCTTACCAGTTTCAAGTGTTCACAGTGCTTTGTTGCTGGTTTTAGTTGAATCATTATGAAGAATAGAGCAGAGTTCAAGCATGTGAGGAAGGTGTATGGATTTGAGTACTCCAGTGCTCAGAAGAATAGAAAGGATAACCTAATGTTACCCACTAGATGACAGCTCTCTCGTTTTACACATCGTGCAGGACATGCCAATTGTGGATGTGGCAGCTTTGTTCATCCTCTCACACTCATGGCAACATTCCTTTCCCTGGCACAGAACCGTAACCTTTCCTCTGGAGATCTAAACATCTGTGCAGTACCAGCAAAGAAAATCCCACTCCTTTTAGAGAGAGTCCTCACACACGGGTAGCAGCTCTAAACACAAAGATCCTTTTTAAATGCCTGCCTTACTCTTGGAAGTCCTCCCTGCTGGGAAATAATAGAAATCCAAGAAATACACAATTTTATCATGGAGGAGAGTTCCTATTCAGGAAATGATAACCAAGACTAGTTCCACCTATTTATGTGGCCTGAGTAGTTAGAATATTAGTCTCAATTTAGTGGCATATCTACTCCATCTCTGAAACCTTGCTTCCAGTAGTTCCAGTAGATTCTTTTGCTATCTCCTCTTTTGCTTGGTTGGCTGATTTATTTATTTGCATTTTGTTTGTTTGTGGTTGGATTGGGGGGGGGGTGGGTGTTTCAGTTTCTTCTAGCATATCTATTGCATAATCTTTGGGCAATCAACTGCCTTCCTGGTGTGGAAGGGGCTTGGCATTGTGGCCATACTGGGGTGCAGTTAAGAGATTGGAGTAAGTCTGTATTTAGATTTGGAAAAAAAGCTTGATGTTACCTTGCTTCCTTAGCCTTGATTATAGAGGACATATTGCCTTCCTCTACCAGCAGCAGACCCAAGTACATGAAGTATGTTCATGCATAGAAAGTATTTTGAGTCAAAATAGGCAACGCACGACCTAACCATATTCTGCATTTGTTTGTACTCTTGTAAAAATGGAGTAACTTCATGGTTGTGTACATTGCAATTACCCTTAACTATATGTTGTAATTACCAGTTTGTCCTTAGATATATATATATGCACATGATTTGTTGATATTTATATATAAACTATAATGTAATGTTCTTAAAAAGATCATAGAATGTTTACCCTGGCTCATGGTTATCGTGTGGCAGATATGATCAAAACCATTTCTTTAATAATAAAGAAGATTTTTTAGGAATAGTTTCTTCCTTGTGACTAGCAGCAAATAAAATATAGAAAATCCCAGTGGAAATTAGAATGTTATAATTTAAAATTATACATTGGTGACTAGAAATTGGAATCTATTCCATAGCATGCCTAAATTCTTCAAGCAGTCAAACAAACTTTATAAGACAGAAAATGAAATGCAATCTTATAACCAAATTGGCTAGCATATACTCTTAATAAAAAAGCATTAGTGATAACAAAACATCTGAACATAAATATAATTTTGTTTTGCTTTTACTCTGCTCATTCTACTTAGACTTCACTGTACAATAATAATCAAATACTGAAAATAAATCATATAATTTATCTCGTACTTACTTTTCATCCCTATAACTCCTAATCACCTGTCTTACCTGAATAATAGATCTCTCTGTTACCCTCAAACCATCTACTTTACAGCATTTTTCAGCTTGTTATTTAGTTCCAGAACATGAGATGCTGTCACCCATTTCAGTTCCTTGCCTTTGAAATCAATAGGAGCTCAAAATGTTTACTTTAGTCAGTACTTTGGAGGACAGCCTAACTATTTCACACTAAACTGTAGTTCTAATCAGTGGACTTGGCCTAATAATCCCACCTCAGGCTGAGCCCTCCTGCGTGCTTAGCTCTTTCTGTGAGCCACAAGTAAACAGGCTGACTGTTGTGCATAATGCAGGATATTCTTTCATAGGTTCACTCAGCATGTGTCTTAAAGAATTATAGGATTATCCTCCCTCATGTCTTTCTTAAAACAGAATTAGGTATTCAGGGCAGTAATTTACTAAATACTGTATTACATGGTACAGCTTTATTTTTCCAGATTGACGTTTTCAGCAGCTTCAAGTTGCCTCTAATTCAGGGCTAGATATGCATTACCACATGCCCATAAACATTTGGATGTACTGAAGTCATGCTCAGGTTTGAGATGTGTGAATTCAAAATTTTTATGTACATGGCGAGTAAGACATGTATCAGGTGGCACCTAAATAGCTACCTGCAGTGGTAAGTACCCAGTTTGTGCAGAGAGTTGGGTACGTGGGCACAGAAAATACATGCATGGATGAAAGCAAAGCAGTTACAAGTGTCAGTGAAGCCCCATTTCTGAGTTTGTGCCTGCACAAATGTAAGAAAAAGTAATGGTTTTATCAGAACATTTCTGACCAACAATATACAAGTATGCTTTTCACAATGGCTTGCCCTCTGCTAGAAAAAGTAGTGCCTTAAAAGTTGCATGTATCAGAGTCAAATTCTTGAAGATGATTACACAATGAGTTCTATGTCCATATGCTGCTCTGCACACTTCAATCCCACATACACTGTAATTATCTGTGATATTTAGGGCAAATTTAGGGTTCTGTTCCTGCAGAGAACTAGCTACCTGCATACAATTTCACTAGTCAAATGCAAACTCACAAGGAAAAAATGTCCCTTTTTCATACTGATTTTGAACTTAATTAGTTTCACAAATTCTTGCAACTATTTGCAGAATCATGCTCTCGTCAAGAATTGGCCTAACCCCCATTACTTTTAATTAAGATTTTGTGATTATTCCTAAGGATTCAGTCACGCTTATTTGCATATGAGAAATTCAGATTGTTATAGGCACAGCTAAAAAGGTTTAGATAAAAAACACACCCAGCCTATACCCGGGAAGCAGCTTAATGAGAATACTTAGGAATCATTAATTAAGTAGAGGCTTTTCACCTCAGGCTGATGGCTCAGATACAGTTGTGTTCAGCAGCAGCACACCCCTTTGGTAAGTGCCCTTAGTGAGAGAGCTCTGCTCTTTGGAAGCTGGACTGGTGGTCCTGGCTTCACATCTTGGGGACAGCCCCTGAAATACAAGTCATGCTGGCTCATGTCAGTGTGACAGGAGACTGGACTCTGGGGCTTCATGAACAGGGAACATGAAAGGGAACAACTGGCAAAGTCGCAACTCCAAATTATCTCCAAGCCAATGAGACGCATCTGCTCATATATGCTCTGCAAGTCCTCATTCATCATCTGCTGCCCTTTGTTATGTACAAAGCCTGTTGTAGTGCAATTATGTTCATCCATGCACAGCATATCAGAAATGCATTATCCTATGCTGTTCAAGTGGTCGCTGAGTGTGACCAGCATAGTGATATCCCAGATCCCTTTTAAGCTTGCTGCTCTCAAATACTAGACAGGCTAATCCCATTTTGGCCACTGAACATGGCATCTCCTCAACCCATTAAACTCACTTCTCCCTGGAACAGCTCAAACACTGGTATCAGTGCTGGTGTGCATGTTCAGCCTGCATATACAATATGCATACATTACTGTGCAGAAGACACAGTCTGCATTCACGCTTATCCCTCATCTCTAGTAAGGCTTAGTTCTGACTTTCCATCAACTGGTCCAGGGGCAAGAGTAGCACAAGAAGCTATGTTATTGCTCTAGTTCACACATACACAGATTTTTGGGGTTTTTTTTTAATCCTTATCTTGCTAGAGATGCAAGGACATCACATTGACACTGAAATGTGCCAGTGAGAGAGAGCTGGTGCTTGCAAGGCTTAGATGCATGAGCAAGTAGATCACAAAGAAACACCTCACTTGGTGCTGTTTTCTACTTGCCTCTGCTCAGACCAGAGCTATTAAAACTGTTATGCACTCAGGGAAATATTTGCTGCCACCATCATCAATCAAGGTTCTCTTCAAGATGTTTTTCTAGGTGAGACCTTCTAATCTCTCTCTTGAGTCCCAGTAAAGGATGATAAAATTTGGTAGCGTAGGGCACCTTCAAGATTTTTCTTGTGGGCTTCACAATGGAGTTAGGAAGATCTGAGAATATAGGAGGACTGTCCCTTTGAAACAGAGCAGCTTCTCTCACAGAAAGGGAAATGGAAGGTATGGGCAAACATCCTGAGTGCTTTGCAATGTTATAAACCTCTATCCCATTAATTCCTGAGTCTCTTTGATGAAGTGTACTGCCTGAGGTGCAAATTAGTGCCACTTTTGTGCATTGAACCTGTCCTCTTAAGAGAAGAAGTGCTCCAGAACCGCCTCCTCATTTCAAAAATACTACAGAATAGTTGTCAGTATTGACCTGAGCTAGATTAAACTAGCTACCTCGGAATATAAGGCTGTATATCCCATTAATAATCCCCTGAACTACCCAGTCTGCCACAATGCAATACTTCAAAAAGTAGGCAAACTAGTCACAATAAATCTTCAAAAGCTTCTTCCAGTTTATTATGGAAACCTTACAAAATATACTCACAGTGATCTTGTTGATCTCCATTATTTGCATTATTAGCATCCGTCCCTTTGTATTTTCTAGTTTATTAAATACAGTGTAAGCCTTCTGTCCCTTCTGTGCATGATTTGTGTGATGAAACAAAGCAGGATCATATCCTGCAAATGCAATTTTGCATAATCTGATAATTATTTGCATAATCTGGTTATTATAGGCTCAGATTTGTTTTAATGGGGTTATAATTGTTAAACATCTAACATTTACAATACTTTTTGTGTCTAAGAAATTGTTTCAGTGGGAGAAAAAACTTCTAAATACTTCCTGCTGAGCTTAAATTTGAGGTCATATATGCAGGTGGTATTAGGAAGCTAATTTTCTTTTTCCCTTAATGTGCCTGGCCACTGGAAGAATTCCCATTGGTGAGGTGCAAAGACCAGGGTATCTTTCTATCAAGGTCATGATTCTGCAGACTCCCTTACATGAGAGTTTCTCTGCTTATTTGTATAGCTTCATTAATTACACTGTAACTGTCTGTGAGAGCATCACATCATTCATGTGTAAATAATGGATATGGGGAAGGCCACCATAATATCACATGTTAAAGTGTAGCCCACTATGGTATAGCACATTAAAGTAAATTAGTGTTAGGATTTCACTCCTAGTATTTTTGAGAAGAGATGATTTTTCTCTCCTTCACTCTCTTCAGCAGGGGAAGAATGAGTGTAAGATGCTTCATTGAAGTCTCTTGCAGGTGCCAAGCTTTAAGATCCAAACTGCCAGGGCACTATAATAACGTTTAGGAAGCTGACAGGACACACCAAGGTCTAGCCTAGCTAATGGAGTTCTGTGGCCAGGAGCAACTGGATATTTATGTTTTTTCAGTCATGACTAAATCTGTTGAAAGTTATATTTGTTGTAGAAAGTAAAATGCCAACTATTCATTTTTAGAAATTAAAATGTTCTCAGAATTCAATAATCAGGAACACTAACAGAGACTTTGAATACCTTTCTAAAGAAGAAAGGCATATATTCTAATGAAAATAAATATAATTATAGACACAGCTAGTAGCTATGCTTAAAGTTGAAATAATCTGACATTTCATATTAAAAAAAAACAACACCTCTGTTCAGTAATTTAGAACTTTGCCAAAACAGTAACTATTTGGGTGAAATTTTTCCTGTTACGTGTGTGGCTCTGCCTGAGTTTCTGGCAAACAGCTGCCTGTCAAAACCACTGCAGTGTTCCGTAGCCTGCTTTTGTCATGGACTCACTTTGGTAAGTTTGATTGCATTATTGACAAATAACCTTTCTGTTATTTTATTCTGAAGGGTTTTATTAGTGCTAAGAAGCAACACGGATATTGAGGCAAGTACCTCAGGAACTTCACTGAAATTTCAGCCCAGCCAGTTCTGAGGATGCATCTATGCACCTGCAGAACTCAGCTGCAGGATTAGATGAACAAGGAGAAAGTACTTTAAATTTTTTATTTCAGTGGCACTTCTGGAGAGCAGATTGTGCCAAAAATACAAAATTCAGCAATTAATCTGAATCCCAGCTGTTCAAGATTGAATTATTTTTAAAGGAAAATAAAAGAAAACCAGAACAAACAGCAAAAAACAGTCTCTAAATCATGTCATGACTTAATGGGACTTGGGTGTGGGCACAGCAACATAGCTGCGGGTGAAGGAAAACTAATAGCCTGGGTTTAAAATCTGTAAACAAGGCTGAGGAGCGGAGAGCAGAGCTGTTTGTTGGGTGCTCAACTAAGTGGCTGTTTTCCTCTCCCTTTCTGTGCAAGCTTTCCTCAGTATCTACAGCCTTTGCTTTTGCCTCCCTGTAATTGCAGCGAAGTTGCTTGTTAGCTGAAGTGTTTTGAAATCCTTTGAAGGATTTTTATTTTCTCTTTGTACGTAACCGTGCCAGTACTCACAACACACACATGCATACACGTATGGTTAATAATAAAGAGGAAAGTCTTGAACATCATTTAGTCACATAACCAAAAGCAGATGTTCATGGTCATTCTCTTCCTTTCTCTTTTAAAATTCATGAGTGAGCACGGTGCTCAAGAAACCAGCAATAATATCAGTTGCTTAAGGTTGGCATAGCACGAATGGACGCTTCCTGCACTGCTCAGCGCTCGAGGCCTCGTGCAGACTGGTGTTCAAGCAAGCTTGCCTGATCTTTCCTTCTAGCTGCAGAACCAGAGGACACCACCCCTGGTCCTGCTGCCCGAGTGCAGAGGCAATGCATGACCTTCTTTTCTTAATCTCTTCCACCTACTGACAGCTCAGATCTGGATGTCTCACGAAGCTGACCGACGCGGTGAGCATCCCTGCTGAGCTCTCTCCATGCAACTCAGCTTTACCCTGGGAGGCTTCCAAGTTTTTCTTACCAGAGATTCCCACCCTCAACCCATCCTGTCACCTGCTCAGCATGAAGGAGAGCTTGCCCACGAGGAGCGGGTGTAATGGGTGCCCAGCACATCGCAGCCACTCTCCAGCCAGCAGCTACCTGTCAGGGCAGACCTGGAGGTGGAGATGCGTGGTAGGAGCACTGTAGCTGCATTAGCATGGTGCCTCTTTTCAAGGCTCATTAGCAGGATGCAGGCCCGGGCTGTTCTGGCTGAGCAGCTTTAGTCCCCTAGTAGCCATAGCTGACAGCTGCTCAGGAGTGTTTACACCACACTCCAGTGCACCACGTAGCCTGGTCTAATGGGGGAGGTAGGTACTTCTCCTGCTGCCAAACAGAACAACTTTGTTTGCATATTCGGACACGCAAGGGCACACACTCCAACACGCTGGAGAAGTGGTGTGGGATCTGTAGTTCTTCAATGGCTTATCTTTGCTCAAGATTAAAAGCCCAGTATGTCTTTTAACTGGGATCGTAATGGCTTTGTGTTCATGCTGCTTTTCTTCTGATGCTGTTCAGCGTGCAACAGCCAGATGCTACCTGTAACTGCTGTGCATGGCACCAGGTTGATAGCTGTGATGAATCACTGGGGAAATGGGGTTTAATAATAAATTCCCAAACATCTTGACTTTGGATTACATGGCTGCTTGGTTTTATAACTAGAGGGAAAAAACCCAAAACACCTAGGCAGCCCAAGCCATTGAGATATTAACCTAACAAAACTTGTGCTTTTTAGAATTCTGTTTTCTTCTCTGCCCTTCTTAATGCAAAAAATATTTGCTTGAGGCAAAGCCACAAAAAGACTGTATTAGGAGAATTGCGTAATAGCCCCTAAAAATAGGAAGCAAGAATCTAGGGCTATAGAAATTCATTTTGCTCGGATAAATGAATGACTGAACACAAAAACAAAACTGTTAGCAAGTTACTGTACTGCCATGAAAGGTAAGTCAGTCAGTTCAGTTGTCTTGGCTGAGTGTCATATTTTGTGCTGTGCTCACCAGGAGACTAATTGGTTGAAATAAATATTTGAAGATCTCCGTGTCTGGTCCTTGTAAGCTGTTTGATCAGTTTGGTGTTTCTGATAGGATCTGTTTTTTATAAAACCTTCAAGATTGCTGTTAGGAAGTTTTCATGTTGTATTTCCCAACCATATAAGTGCAGTGAGAGATGGGGCTTAATTAAGTCCCATCTTTACTAACATAATGATCTGGGAATAGTCCTGCAGTAATACTGTACAGTCTCATGTTGCCTTCTTTCCACACTTGCTTCTGATCTTCTTGGGACCATTACTCCCTTCCCCACCCCCACCAATAAATATTTCTCATCATTATAATATTGAAGATGTTGGTAGAAGGATTTTTAGCTTTATCTGTATTGAACTCTATCAACTTTTAGGACCGTTTCTCAGATTCCTCAAGTGATGTCTGCTGCTAAGTGTTTTTGTATACAGCTGTCAAGAGACCCAAGACTCTGCCTTGGACACCTGTTAGACCAGAGTTAATTGATCCATCATTACCCTGTGGTCTGGGGAAGAGGCACCATTCCCAGCTCACCTGGGCTGTCCAGAGGAGACTGAGCAGTGCTACCTCATTGGTGACCAAAGAGCTGGAAAGCTGGCTTTAGCAAAACAAGGACCTACATGTGCTCCAGGCCTTCCTCCCGGAGGATTCTTATGGCCAGCCTGGTGGTGAAGCCTTTTCAATCTCCTTGTCTCCTCAAGGAATACACAGAAACAATCTCAGGAGACTCACCATCCTTTTTTTCTCTCTCCTGATCAAAAAACAAATCTGCCTGCTTTGAGGTTGCCATCTACTCCTTGTTTCTGATGTAAAGCACTCAAAACCCAGCAAGAATCTAGTAATGTTGAGGGATAAGGGACTTTTTAGATGCCATGTGTGTTTTTTACGAAAGCCTGAGCTTTGCAGGTGAGCTCGGTAATCTGTCACTGTGCAGTGCTGCACACTGAGCAGCTGTTTTCCAGTTTGGGATGGGACCTGACTCACAATTCCCAAACACTTGAACTGGTAAGCCGGAGGGTGGCAGTGCCTGAAGGCATTTGGGGTAACCTGCAGTGCTCAGTGCTGCCTGGGATCTGCCACCATACCCAGCTGGGGCAAAGCTGTGGAGTCAAAGAGAGACAAGACCCCCCATACAGTACAAATAGGTACAAACTCTGTGGTTTTGGGACAGGTACAAAGCTATGGGGTACAGGAGCTTAGGTCTGGGAGGTGATGAAAGTACTGGGAGGTATCTGAAGGGGCTGGATGATTAAAGTATGCTGTGATCTGTAAAAATCAGTGTGTATTTCCCCAGAGCATATGTGGGCACTGGGGGATAATTGGTGTGCTTTATTTTATGTCTCCCAACTGAAAAACATGTGATTTGATTCTGAGTGTGCCCAGTGTTATCTAGATAGCTTTGGAGACTAGTGCCAGCAGTGTCTTGGCAATGCTTGTTTTCTAAAGATACTTTCTTCATTCTACAAGTGGGATGACAGCAGTATAGTGCCTTTATGCAGAATGCTGACTGGTGGTTTCCATGCCCCAAGCTTGTATCTTGAGGGCTGGTTCAACATATGTAAAAAAACCCCAAAAACCTAGAAAAAAACAGCAGAAAAAAGGTTTGACCTCTTTTTTATAGGATCATGCAAAGCTGATTGTTTCTATAGCTTAAATAGCTTTTCACCCTGGCTGTAGAGCATGGCTTTCAAAATTACTCTGTGCTAAATTGGATCCTTATTTTAGTGGCCTGCGTCACTGACCCACTTGCTGCTTATCTCACCTGTTGAAATTTATTTATACACCAGCGTGGCACAGTCCTACTGTGCTAATAAGAAAATACCATTGACAGTTGAGATGGATGCAACCACCACTTAGTGAGCGTGGGAGAGTTAAACTGATTGCAGTTTTACAGTCTGTATATCTCTTTGCTTATTGTTTGTGTCCTGCTGTAAGAAAAACAGTTTAGTTGCATAGTAAATCTCTCTAATCAACATAAGAGAGATAAAAACAACCTCCTAGCATGCTTATTTGTTCTAGCTACTTCAGAAGCATGGTCATTTGAAGGATGCATTCTGGGAGATTTGACTCTCTTCTTCAGAAAGGCTTGTTAATATGGGCATAACTAACCAGGCATCTCAGGAGAGGACAAAGGCACGCTCATTAAAATTAGCTGAAAAACCAACCCACATAACAGATATCTGTTGTAATGATAGGTCTGTTGTCTGACAATGCAATGTCAGAGCAATATGTTCCATAAAGCACATAAGACCCGAAGCGTGTGGCTAACGGAAAGGGACTGGTTTCTGACTTTGTTTGCTCACTCTGTGCCTGTTTGCATTCAGGTCCAACATGTTCAGTTCCCTTTACATGCTTCTCCTTCCCTCCCCTCCTTCCAAGTTCACCTCTGCTTGGAGCTGTCCCCAGTCAAACCTTTCCCTTGCTGTGAGTAGCACAGGTATGCATGCTATAGTGGATATATGAAAATATTGCTGCATGACAAGCCATAAATAATGTGTATACTGACTCCTGGTGAGATACTGCTGCAGTGTTTAATGCATTTATTAACCATGTAGTGCTGTGATTTGTAGAAGCTGGACATATAATTGCAAGATAGCTTTTCTGGGAATAAATCCAGGGCTTTAGTGACTGCAAAGATGGAGGTAGAGGGATTATGGGGATGGGAAGCAGAGGTTTGGGAGGATCTTATGATGTTTCTTAGCTATAGGACAAGAGAAGACGAGATTAGGGTGTGCCTGAGCAAGGACATATGATTGAACTCATCTAGGAGTCATTTGGATTAGAAGGAATCATGGAGGGCCACAAAGTCCTGCGTCTGGAGGAAAAAATCTCTGTAAGCAATATTCCTTTCTCCTTTCAAAAAAACAGTAGCTCCTCTGATGGTCCTGATTATCTTTATTTCTAGTACAGAAATAAGTAATATTCTGCTTCTGATTGTGAGTTTTGTTCTGTAGTGGACATGTGGTTGGTTTCTCTGCCAGCCCTTGCCTAAATCCATCACTTTAGTTTGAATATTAAAAGCTAAAGGTTGCAAAGACCAAAACAAGGCATGTATGACTAATGTACAGGGAACTGGAGAGCTCATCAGGAGGTGCATGAATATGATTATCTCTAAATATCATTTGTTGCTTGTGCTACCACAGTGATAAGATTATCTGTAAAAAGCAGATGTTCATTTTTACGGAATAGAAAAGTTTTAAGTGAGTGCCAGGTTGTTGGCAGTACGGGGGCAGCTTCGACAGAGTAGTCCACGTGACTGAATTATAGTTCCCTGTGAAGCCGAGGTGAGTGTCAACCCATCTCCAATAACTTTGTTTTACAGTCAGAGGCAGGTCACAACTGTGTGTAAGTCATTAGTGAATGCTGGTTTACCTCAGTAGAAAAGATCCCATACCTCTCTCCATATGTTTAACCAGTTATTTGAAGATGATTTTCTTTCACTATTTTGGATTTTTTTTTTTAATTATTTTTATTAGCCCAGCTCTGCTTGTGTTTTGTTTAATGGCAGAATTCCCACAGGTCTTTTTGTTACCAGATAAGAGCTTTGTATTAAAAATAAAGATAATGTATGTTTGAATACAGATTTCTTAGCCATTTGGGTGTGTTATCTTACTCCTGCAGAGTTAGGTACTTGTAGCACCTTCTTGCCTATATGTTATGCATGCAGGAGACCTGAGATGGGGGCTGGCATTGAAGCTTTGACATCTTGTATAACAAAACCGCTCTCATTTCCCAAATTTGTTGATGGTGTATATATTCCCTGTCAAAATTGTCTGCTGCTGTACGTGATGGGAACACATTTCTATTGTGTAATCACTTTGGGTACCAGAAGGTACAAGGTAGGTATCCAATGGCCAAGGATATCCTTCCTAATTCAAATACCTGTCTCCCAGCCTGGCTGTATTTCCACCAAGGCTATCAACACAACCTCCAAGCCCTGATATTTTTCCTGTAATAAGGTTTTCACTCACTGTAGCCCAAATACAGCCATTCTACTACTTGTAGTAGCACAAGCAGGGCAGGAAGGATTTTCCCCTTAAGCTGTAATAACAGGACATACACATTCTATAGCACCCTCCTCAACACGTAGGTGGGGTTATTTTTCGATTACTTGTGATTTAGTGATGCACTGTTGTATTACAGTAGTGCAGCCTATGCCAGCATTTCCATTATGACCCCTTTTTACAGGTTTATAACTCAACAGTAAAAACCTACTCTTCCAATTTGAAACTTGGCATATAATGTCTCATCTCATCCTCAAAATGATATTTTTTTTTCTTTCCCTCCACCTTCCCCCTCACGAACAGAAGTTGCATTTTTGCTGTATTTCTAAGTGGAAGATTTTGTCCTTTCTGTTTTGATAAGAGTAAAGCCTTGCCTGTTCATTAAAACTGCTTTTCAGTTGTAAGAAAGGAGGACTTTCTAATACAGGATGCATGTAAGTGTTGTTGATGTTAAAATGACTACATTTGGTATATGGATACAGAGAAATACTACCTTCCAAAAAAAAAAAACAACTAGGGATGGTTGATCAAAATGATTGAAAAGCACCTTTTTATGTTGATTTTGTTTCTAGCTGTTCATTTTACCCTTAAAATTGTATTCTCAAAGGTAAATATGTTTTAGCTGCTAGGCTGTATTGTTTATCAGGCAGAATGAAGCGAAGGAAGACTGTGCTGCATATAGACAAAATAACGATATTTTTCTCTTTTCTCATTTGAGAAGAACACTACAGAAGGAACATAAATTCTGACTTTGGTGTCAAGACCAAATACCAATAGTAGACTTCTAGTTAGCACTGTGTTATAAATCCAGCACAGGCATAGGAGCAAAGCACAATGTTTCCAATAGACAGATGCTTAGGTGAACTAGGTAATTTGGTACTGAATGACAAACTAAGAAACTTAAAGCTTGTACGGTCCTCCCAGTTTGTGCTGTCAAGATCTGAAGCTCTGAACCTGAGGCTTCCTCACATTCCAGTTCAACGTTGTATAGGAGTTTAGGATATAAGAAATCCAGATTCTTTGCTCATCTCCTTGGAGCAATCCATTTAAGATTTGAAATCTACTCAGTTGCCACTAAAAGAAGTTTCCTAACCTCTGTATATACTACTACCACTGCAAACATGGCAGGAAGGCTTCACAGTGTTGCTTCGTGTAGCAAATTTACTTCCAGGCATTTCTTTTTTCCACTTAGATAGTTAAATTTATGCTTACCATAACCATTTTATTGGTGCTAATTAGAAGAAAGGCTATGTAAGAGAGAGTTTTCATGGAGGTTGTTTATTAATGAATTGAACTATTATTTTGTCATAGATTTGGAAAGTGCCAACATACATGCAGTAAGCATTCTTAGTATAGCTAAGCTGTCTTTCTCTTAAATCCCAGCTGGTTTAGTTCTGCAGTTGTCTCTAATATATTGATCTATAAATAAAAAGCATAATGAAAAGCGGGAACTGTGTTTCCTAATGAGAAGATCAGTTCCCTCGTTTGGATTCTGAAATCAGTAATTAGGTCAAAGACAATTTTATATCCACAGGCAGCACCAATGGCTCTCAGATACAAAGTAAAATAGCCATTATGTGGAACTGAATTTTTTGAGGGTGTAAAATCAGAATGCTCAGCACTTCCTGGCACCAGCTTTAGTCCAGTCCATCTGTGCCAAAACCAGTGAGATTCTGCAGTGTGAAATGAATGCAGCACAGTGAGATGCAGTTCCTCCTTTTTTTCAGGAAAAAAAATTGCATGTCCAACAATACTTCCAGGAGGTATCAGGTGTGCTCATTGCAGTCAGTAGTTTCAGAGTATAAATCCAAGTCTTCTATTCTAAGACTGGATTGTACATTTAACACTGTCAGTTCCTGAAAAACAGAGTGCTGTTTATGTTTCTGGAATATACAAAGAAAGGAATGATATTGAGAATCACTGAAGTACTTAAATCAACCACAGCACCATTTACTGAAAATACCTTCACCACTATGGGGATTGCTATTGCTATTATAGAAAAGCATAAAACTCCCAGCCCGGTCGTGTTCGCTTGAGCAGTGGAAATATTAAACACCTGATGATGCTAGACACAGTGCATGCTGTTGCTTTCGTTTCGTATGGTGCTGCCACCAGAAGTGTTTCTTACTTGAGTCAGTGTGGAGAGCACACAGTCACAGATGGATGCTCATCATAAGTCGTAGCTGAAGATCCATTTTTTCAGCTTGGATCATCTAAAATATTCCTGCATTTAATAGTATTCCATGTATAATGATCAGTGATCACAATGTAAACAAACATCTCAACTTGACTTACAGGTATATATTTTAAAAGACATGAAATGTTCTGTTTGTAACTCCCTAGAGGAGACTCCATGGCAGTCATGCAATATATTAAATTTATATTTGTATTTTCATAATAAAGCTTGGGGAAATTACAGTAATAATTAGGGATAAAATACTCCTGTGTTGTATATTTTGCTAAAACTGAGGAATATGATAGGTGGTTTGTTAATATGCAGTGGTATTATGATAATTATTAACTGTCATATTTAATTTCTCCTCATGAAAATCCAGCATCATTTTTAAGGGGGCATAGAACTTAACATGTTCTCTGCAGCTGATGGCACTCATCACTGTAATTACTAAGTACTCTTAGCTGACTGTTGGAAGTTTTGCTATAAAATTCAAATCAGAATGTGAATGTTATTGGAAAACACGCAGTTACATTTTGGAGAGTTCATTTGCTAATTGTGTGCAAATCACCGTCAGAATTATAGCAGAATGACAACCCATGTGAATTTATCTAATTGTTTTGTGCTGCTGTATGTGTAAATTTTACAGGGAATAAATTTTGCATTTGTTTATAGGCACAGAAGAAGCGGAAATCCAATGAATCTGTAGATACAGAGCTCTGTCTTAATGAGGTAAGAGTTGGATTCCTCTACATTTCACAGCCCAGGTGGCTTCCCATAACATAAAATGTTCAAAGCCTGTCAAGATTATAACGGGCTTACCTCACACTAAAGTCTTGTCAGCATTACGTTTGGGCACCACCCTGTATTAAAGAGTGATCTTGCTCAGAAATCCAGTCAGCCTCTGCTGCCTTTGTATTTTAATAGCTGTGTAGTACATGTTTAGGCAAATCCCATGACAATTGCTATTGCACCTAGCAAGTAAATTAATTAATAATCTTCAGGAACACTAGGTGGTCTGGTTTTTAGTGAATATACAGACACACTCTGGATGTGTGTTTCCTGTAGCCTTTGCACTGAGCCTCTTGGGGAGCTTATCATCTAGTGATGTACATCAATTAATGTTTACAATGTGGAAGCACATAGCCTAGGCTGTACTCGCACAAGCCACCACATGGAGGTGACAGTATCTGTCAGGTTCTCCATCATCAGTCCAAATTTGAACAGTTTTTCTTAACAATGCCAGTTCTGTAGACCATTGCTATTTCTTTAGATTCTATTAAGGATTTCCTGTGAGTACTAGCATGAAGCCTAATAGCATGTGAGGGAACAATGCAGTTACGTTAGCACATCTGTTCTCATCTTGTGCTGGCTAAAAGACCTTTCACAAAAAGGCCCAGATAACTCCATCTTACCATAAGAACTGCTGCTCCACCTTTTCCATACGCTGCAACAGTTTCCAAAGAGCAGATGCCCAGAGCTCAGTATAAGAAACCAAATTGTGGTAGTTCCCCCAATGCCTCTACTACCTCCAACAGTTTGCATCTCAGGGCTTTTCAGTCCTTGCAGGAGACGGCAAAGTGAGGCAATGGCATGGACATTTATCCATGAATGCCTCTGTGGCTCTGTAGACAGGCATTCCTGTGGAAACTAATGTACTTTTCATTCTTTCTCACACTTCTATGGGTACTTCTAGCTTGTACCTTGGCCCATTGCCTCTCCAGGATGGGAGGCTTGTGCCCTTGGGCTCTGAGCAAGTTTGGTTGCAGCAGGTTGGAGTTAATGACCTTAGAGTTCACTTCTAAATTGTTATACTTGTTTGGATTTAGGTATTTGTTGTTGGGGTTTTTTGTTGTGGGGTTGGTGGGTTTTTTTTGTTTGGTTGGTTTTGTTTTTTTTTACATTAGAAGATAAAGCAATGAGAAGTATTCCGGTTGCACCTCTACCTTAAATAGTTCAGTATAATCTTCCAATCTGTACTCACATAGGCATAATGTTTAATTATTGGTAGCAGAGAAGACAAGGAATTCAAATCATGCAGCAATTAATAGAAAAAAGCATGAGAAAGATAATTTTTCAAAAGCTAGAAATCTCCATCTTTTCTGATCCCATGGATTAGATATTATCTATTATTTTCTAGAAGTAATTTCTTATCAAAGGTGTTCATTTGACTGTGCAGAAGCTGCTGTTTCTCTGTGGGTCCTAATAAGCACAGATTGTAAAGTTACATACATAACAAGGGTGGGTTTACACACAGAACAACTACTAAAGCAGGGATTTCTTAATACTGTCTTTAAAAAAAAATAAATCATGCTATACAGGTGTTTTTATCCTTTAAACCAACTTCAAAACACTGTCATTTTAACATCGGGGGCTGTACCTTTTGTATCTCTTAATCTATGACAGTGTTTTATAGGCAGCAGTGGAGAGTGGGACATGAACAATCAAGAGATGAATTTCATGATGTAGATATAAACATTTCTCAATGTGAATGTGTAATGGTGACCAAGGAAAGCGTTGTGTCTTGCAGAATGCAATTGGGAAAGACAACACAGGAGGAGTCTCCACCAGTCACATATCTTCAGAGAATTCCCTGGCTTTTCCTAGAAGCTTCTACCTAAGCACACCGCTCACTCTGATGACACTTGCACTCTCACTCTGTTTCTTCCTAAGCTCATCAGTCGTCTTGTAGCTGCATTACAAAAGGACGTGTAAAAAAAAAAAAAAAAAAAGATAAATCTGTTTCCTGTCCTCTGTTGTTTATCGGGAATTCCAGGTCTGGGAGCTAAGCTGAGGCACTCCTGCTAGAACAGTTTCAGTCAGCTGGGATTTTTCATTTTACTTTCTTTTTTTTTTCCTCTAAAAAAGCTTCTTGTGATATTTAGAGGCTTTGTGAAATACTTGGTGCAGTGCTACATTCCAAACCCAAAAGGCTTTTGGGCATGCGGTGTTTTAAAGAGACAGTGTATACGATTACCTGTAAAGCAACCTGGTTGGATTATTTTAAAAATAATTATTATTATTTTAATTTTGGCTTTTACCTGAGAAGGAGGATGGCAGTTTTCTTAAAGATCCTATTACTCTCATTGACTGATTTTTGTTTTCAAATTAGTTGAACTTCAGACTTATCAAGGATGCCAGGCTTTTGTCTAACGGTGAATATTCTCCCAGAGAGTGGACTGTATGAAACTTCTTCATTTGATAAATTGCTACTGATGTTAAACTCTTTCAGTGTATTAGCATTTTCCTCTTTAAATGTTTATGTACTGTAAGTTATTCTGCGTTCCCTGCTGAGAGGCCGTTATAATTCACATACAGGTATATTGTACATCTTTCAGTTAAATCCTCATAAAAATAGTACAACGTAGAACTTTCTAACAGTACATTTATCTTTTTATTATAATCATATAGCCTTAATGAGGATGATGAGTCTTTAAATTAACAAGAAACAGCCATTGTGGAAGCTCGATAAAGAGACATTTCTTTAAATTTGAGGATAAACGGTAGAAAGAGATTTTGCTACAAGGTTTCAGCTGTACAGTCTATGGTTTTCTATGCTTCCATTGTGATAATATAGTCCAGTTATTATACTCTTTGTTTAATAAAAAAATGACATACAATTTATTTGCTCTACTAAATCAGCATTATCTGTTTATATGTAGCTGATAATAGATCAAAAAGTTAAAGGGACTTCACTCCTTACTTCTCTCTTCACAACTGTGTAGAGAGAGGGAAAAGGGTAGCAGGATATCATTTAAACTCCTAAAATCAACACAAAGGGATGGTTGATCCAATTACAAGGCAGCGTCATGCACGCTCACCCCCATGACAGCCTTTTCTCACCCTGGTAGCTCCTGCTGCAGACCTTGGCACTGCTGACATGATGAACTGTTTGCAAGACCAATTCCATAAATTGTTTTAATGGTTTGGATGGTAATATTGCCAGTATACATGATTTGATGGCTTTGGTTTTCATTCAGTGACACTGTCAGCCTGTGCTGGCTCACGATGATTTTCTGCAGTATCTAGAAGGACTTCTTTAAAGCACTAAATGTCATCAAATAGGCAGCATTTCTCCTAAGGGCTGTCTTTATACCTTACTGTGATGGCTTGTTGACTGTTACAAGCAGTTATGTCTAAATGATCAACAGTAATCAGGTTTTGTTTCTCTTGAAAGTAGAAGATAACTTTGCCAAGCAAGGAGTTCATCATGTTGAATTTACCAATTTACATTGAGCCTTACACAGTTATACCCCAGCCTGCTCTGAAATGTCCAGATCCGTTACTTGCAGTACAACTATAAAGTACAAATTATGATTTCATAAACTGTGATGAACTTTGGGAGTGTGCAGAATACACAGCTTACTAAATGACTATGAAACCTAGTGACAAGTTCATTTTTCGAGCTTTTACTTAGCTAATAATAAACTCTTCCATAAATTCTGAGTAAATTCATTTATGTAGTCTTGATTACAGTCACATAATATAGGTTTTCAAAGCACTGTGTATGAGATAGAATTCTAGGATACTCTGTGCCATGGAACATAACAAATTAGACAATATTACCTTTTAATTCTGTGCTGATAAGAAACTGAAAATTACTTTCAAAGGTGTCAGAGCTGCTTTCAGAGAAGAAATATATAGCACATCATTACCAACAAAACCCATGTGGTTCCTGTTGCTCTTCTTGTAGAAGCTAATCAAATTATTGAAAACTAGTCACAACAGAAAAAAGATTGCGAGTTTCATGATTTAAAAAATAAATCAAGTTCTTTTATATCAAAAGGATTTGATAGTATAACCTACTGAAATGGTAATGAATGTAGCATTATAATTCAAAATTCTGACATTATCCAATTAAAAATATTTTCAAAACAAATTCATAAACATTACAATTATTAAATTCATCTTTGATCCACAAAGCTTTCTTTAAAATAGCATTCACATTCAGCACATTACTCATTTTAGGCAGCATCAGGAATTTTAATAACCTCACAGTATATTACATACTTTTTGAAGATTTTTTTTTACGTTTGGTTTGATGACACTCTCTATGTTACAGTTAATACCAATTATTAAAGCTTTGACACTGTGTGATCTGGAATAAAAGCTATTGATCACTTATACTGTAAACAACAACCTAATTAGGTTCCGATTACAAAAGAAGTTGCTAATTATCTGATCCAATGAGAGTTACCTTTGGAAATAAAATTATGTATGTAGTAGAGGAAGAAACAGTGTTTGATACAGCTAACCCCAAACAAAGCAGAGCACTGAAGCTTTTTTCCAGTGTAAATTAAAAACATATTGAATTAATAATTAAAAATAATAAATTGCTTATTAAACAAGCAAGATAAGAAAAAAACGCTTAAGAGTCTGACACTTCATGAGGTTTATACAGGCATCACCATGCAAATATCGGAGGATTTTTAGAAGTTGGATGTGGTGTGGATGGTGTCAATTTAGCATGGTGACCTTGTCAATGCAGTATTGAAGTTCACCAATTCTTCAATTTTTTTTCCCTCCTTCCAATTACTAAAATGTCACGTGTTGAGTGCTCAATGAACAAGTTTAGGCTGTGTTTTATATATTCCTGTAATACATTAAGTTATCGATAGAATACAGGAACTTTCCAATGCAGGATGTAGGGACAGATGATCTACTGTTTAAACTCTAAATTTAACCAAGTCAGTTGTTTGTGAATTACACCACAGGCCACCATAAACATATACAAAATCATCCTTTTCATTTTATGTAACGGAACAGATATTGTCATTATTTCATTTGGAGTGTGTACTCTCTGCCATGTTAACCAACCTATTTTTGTATACTAAGATAAAATTCAGACTGAACTGAAATATATGACTAAGGGTTTTGCACTGTCTAATGTAGATACTGATTCTACGAGCTAGTCCAGTCAAAGAGGCACTGAAGTTGAATCTTTCAAATCTTAGTAAAAATAGTAACAGTCAAGGCTTTCCCTGACCCCAGTGACATCCACCAACAGGCAGCAGTTGGACAGAAATGTCTGCACAGGGATTTTTTCTTCCCTCTTGTCGCTGATTCTGTTTGCTGAGATCAGGTTGCTGCAAGAGAATGGGGAGGGAGGTACTGAGCAGTGAGCAGGATTCGTCCATCCTCTTCACTGGGGTACTGGGCACTTCCCACTGAACACCCTCCTTCCCACTGTGTCATTAGGAAGAATTAGAAGGAACTGGAATTCTTCATCATTTCAAAGCTCTGCATAGACAGAGTCTGTCTGGAGACCTATTCCCAGACTTTTTGTTAAATGAAATTCCGTCCCCCTAAGACCCAACCCTTTGAAAATGAGGCTGTTCACAATTTCAGAGATGTTGCAGTTTGCATCAGTAGACTAAAACCATGTAGGCAGAGTAAAAACCTGAAAGTATACACCTTTGCTAAGCCTGTGCTATTAGGCTGGAGAGGAAGGAAATGGAGAAGAAATCACCTTAAAATCTCAAGTCTCATTTTAATTTGTGATTGTTGGCTTAATCACAATGATATTTCCATGGGGGAGAGATGGTGAGAAACCAGTGAAGAAGAGCAAAACTCCCTGATGGTCATAATTTTGTGTATGTCAAAGGACAGGAGTATCTCATAGATAAAATAGCTGGATTCTGCTGGGAACAGGAGCTGCTTCAGATGAAGCAGTAAAAGTTGGAAGAATGGGCAGTTGTTTGTACAGCAATTATAACTTTCTTCTATAAAATGTAATTGATTGTCTTCAACACCAAGGTGGATCTACCTCACTGAAAAATGTATGTTCACTGCCAGGACTTCTGCATTAAACCTGTTCTGGGCTAAGAGGCCCCCAAGGCTGTTTTATACCCATAAGGTTAGTCAGATTCTACCTGATGTCCCTGACATCAAATAGAAATGTATTTGCTTCTGATGAACTTGGCAGAGAAATTAATCCAGTGATTTGTTAAATATTTCAATATTTGCTTTTTCTTACAAGGTCTATTCTCTCTATGACATTTCAATTATTGGCTATTCCAGCTTCTCTAACTTCTGAAGGTCATTTGTTCCATACTCTGCAGTAATCCACTTTATAGATTTGCCTCAATGTTGGGTTTGGTTTTTTTAGGGGGGGGTTGTTTTTTTTGTAATTACAGCCTTCATTTCTGAGAAAAAATGTAATCAAGAATATGTTTTACTGAACAGCCAACACCTTTGCAGGGGGAGGAAACTGCAAGTTCCTATTTTATCTGTTTAGCACTGGTTTAAGTAGAACAAGCTAAGAAATTATTTTGTATTTCCAAGATGGAATTTAATATATAGTTTAGTACTGAATGAGGATTACTTTTTTTTTTAATTATCACAATCTTTTGGACATATTTCAATAATTCTAATGTATTTTCCAGTTGGAATTTCAGTCAAATAAGTAAGTAGCAATTTTTTCCAGGATTCAGAATCTTCACTAGGAAATTTTGAAATTTTGATGGGTAAAATCAGGGAAGGTGGTGAATTCCCTTTTTAACTGAATATTATCTTGACTTTCATGCACCTTTGTTTCATGTTCTCTTTATCTGAATATGTTTGTCTTCAGGGAATGGTTATGGTTAATAGATGCATATTAGATATGGTCACCTCAATAATCAGAAGGCGAGTGCTGCAACTCCTACTTTGATGGTCCTGCAACTCCTACTTATATGATCCATCTCTTTTATCATTCATAAAAGCCAGAGCTACAAATTCAAGACATAGCCTAAAGATTATCTGAAGTTAAAAGACCACAAAGTCAACCAATTTCTCAGTAGTATTTCTTACTGATAGGGATTGTGGTATCATCAGTTGGTATGACCTAGACTACTCACTGAAGTTCTCTGGGCGCACTCATCCACAGCAGCTGCAGCTTCTTCTAGTTTACCTTTACTAGAAGCTGATGGCTGGACTTTGCCCTGTATTCACTTAGACCTAATTGCTGCCTTGATTACAGCAGCCAGACCTGGTCCCACTTGACCAAAGGTTCCCCTTAGCCCATTTTCTCCTGCTTTTGGCACACTAATTCCTTTGCACTGCTTTTTAGTCTGCCAGAAGGAGAATTTCCTACAGTCCATGAGAAAATGAGTCATAGAATTAGGGGAAATTTTCTTTAAATTCCTCCTGCCAAAATACCACAATAATCGACCTCTTTGCTTATGGACATCTATCCTCCATCTATAATCATTGAATACCCCCTGCCCAGCACCTTCGGTCCTTATGAACTGAGCAGGAGTTTTGAGGAATCAGCTTCCAGTAAATGGGTCGTGGTTTTTTCAGGCTTCTAGATCTTTTCAGACAGTCATTTTGTGTGTTAATGTTATGGATAAACAAAAGTAACTACAGATGGTGTCATGCCATTGCACTACTCCTCATGTTGGCCACCTTATTCTCAATCTTTGGAAGCAGTTTTCCAACACTGATACCAGGAATGCGAAGTTCCTCAAGGCTCCTTCAGTCCGACGTTGCTTTGACAGTAGATGACAAAGCCCTGCTGTACTAAGAGCGAAACTATTATGTCTTTTATTGTTTTCCTCTGCTCTGAAATACAATCCCTGTTTTTCCGAGGCCATTAACTTGCTCTGCTTGAAAGCACCAAAGAGCTGAAAACTGAAAGCCTGATGCCACTGAGTTCTTGGTATCAGTCTCAGTAACGTCAGTCCATCTCAGGCCAGTAATCTTGGTCCATATTTACGGGCCAGGTGCACAAAAGAAGTACCACAGTGCACACTCAGAGACAGCAGAATTCTTCTGGCTGACCACAGATGGTCACACTAGGTATGATGGCAGTAGCTGGTCTGTATTGTACCTACCTAGTCTTTGTGTCTGCTTTACACCTAGGCATGCCTAGGCAGTGCAAAGTGTACTTGGACCAGACTAACAAACCTTTTCAGAGCTACAAGCTGACAAATAGGTCATGCCAGGCTTGCTAACTCCAACTCTTTGCCTGGTCTGCACAGAATAAGTTGATTTGACCACTGCACTTGTCCTTTGGTGGAAGATTAAAAGGAAAAAAGTTAAATCCCATAGATTTGCTGAACCACAGGGAGATGTAAATTCCTTCAAGCAGAGAAGCCAGCCAGCCAGCCAGAATCTGCTAAAACTCTGGAGTAATTTTCAAAATAAAACATGATAGTCCTCTCCTGGTCATATTGGAATAGGTTGGAGATATATATATATATATATATATATATATACTATAGAAGGAAGCTTTTGTCAAAAAATGAAGAAAGCCTGAAGTTGTGAAAATTACTTGATAGGAAAGCATCATTCATTTTAGCAGATACTGCAGAGAGCGTGCTGCTGAGAAATATAAACACAGGTCCCACTGAAGATAAATAATTTGGGGTTTGGGGGTTTTATTCTATGATTTTGTGAATTGGACCATGGAAATTATTCCCCTTTTTGAGAAGTGAAGCAATTTTCTCAGGAGTACGCTAACCAAAATGCATCTGGGTCTGCTTTCCACACCCCCAAACCTGATTATAGTAATGACAACCTCTGCATGCTTTGGGGTGGGACAAAGGTTTTAACCCATAAGTGAAAGTTAATTCAGGAAGAATTAAGCTGAGCTATGTGAAATGTGGCTTATAAAGGAAAGGAAGTGGAGGTAAAAACTGAACGTCAAAATATGTTTTTGAATTTTATATTAAGTCCTCTCTGAGAGGGTTACAGAGAGGTTTAAAATCAACCTCTTACCTCTTACCTATTCTTTCTGAGAAGAAAAAAAATCCAAAAGGTATGCAATGGGAGAAATTTCTTCAAAGCACTGCAACACATGGGAAACTTAACTGGTGGCAATGATTAATCTCTGATTTCTCCCCCAAAATTATTGCTACTGGGTTTGCTTGACAGGGCTCGTATGATGTTTTGTGTAGCATTGCTTAGTGCTGAAATGATTAGCTGTGCATAGCACCACTCATACTGGGAAGGTGTATGTGTCTTTCACCTGAGGGTATGTCTAAACTCACACTTTTCCTGTAAAGTGGAAGTTGACAAGAGCTGCAGCAAAGAGGAAATAGTAGGGAGAGGCTCACGTAAAAGTGGCTTTTGTTAAATCGCAATGATCGAGGGGTTACTTGAAGGTAGGCAGGGAGGATGCACATAAAGGTTATATAGCATTTGGACCCCAGAAGAGTGGCATTCACTGTGAACAGAGGATATCCAATGTTACTCTTTTCCTGCCTTTCCCCCCCTCAAACTCCCTGATCTTCTTTTCCAAAATTATCTGTCTAGAACATGCTTCCATTTTCTGGAGGAAATTCTTACACAAATAGTTACCTTCTTGTGTAAATTCTATGTTGTCTTATGGATTTCTGTACATCTCACTGCAGGTTACTACTATGTGTCAGGTCTTCAGTCATGTTCAGGCTGGTAATTTGTTGTAACAAAAAAAAAAAATGCTGTTCACTTGTTCCTGTTGACTTAGACATCGCTCTAAGGACATTGCTCTTCGGACCGTCCACACTTTGGAAGTCAATTCATGATGTTTGGCGTTTTCTGTTAGCATAATCCTCCTGCATTAGTATTGTACATATCCAGAAAACAACCCCTCTCAATAAATGTTATCTTTTTTTATTAAAAAGCATGTTTTTGTGAGAAAAAAAATCCTGGCTGTTTGTTCTGTTTTGATTTATACCAAAAAAAAAAAAAAAAGGAAGCTTGACTGGAAAAAAAAAAAAAGAAAAAGAGAAGAAAAGAGAAGAAGCTTATTACAGGTAAATCTCATTGTTTCCTCTTGTTTTATAGTCCACTATGATCTAAGAAAATAAGAAATAAAGCTTTTCCCTTTAAATACCCGTGCATTTGCTTGCTCCCTAGTCTTTTTGTTAGTGAATGAGGTCTGCAAAATGACTATGAGCAGGGAGTATCAGGTGGAAATGATGCAAAGATAAGCACAAGTGTGGCCAGCTGGCCCCATTCAGGCTTGTTCACTCTGGCATGTACATGCACCTCCACACCCATCACACCCCTTAGTCCTGCCAGGACTGAGAGAAAGGACTCTGGTTTTCACACAATGAGAGCAGAAAAGATGCAAAGGCTTTGAAGACTGAAGAGTCTGTGGGGGGAAAATTTAGGAAATGCACACTGTGCTGGAAGAGGACAGACAAGCTTTCATGATGCACTTGCTCCTGTTGATAACTAGAAACCCAGGAAAATTATTTCAGTGTTTCCACCTATTCCAATTGAGACTTAACAAATGAATATATTATGGGCAAAGAGCAGTCACACCCTCTGAACCATGTCTGTGCAGCAAAGGGCAGGCCAGAGGCTCCAACCATTTAACAGCAGGTTGTTTCCATTCTTTTTGCCTCAGAGAGGGGAAGCAAATTGTGGGGTCAGGCCACAAGAAGGAACGGTGGGAGTGGTAAAAATGCACAATAATCCAAGATGAAAAGGCTGAAAAAATCCAAGATGTTTCAGGGCTGAAAATATTCCCCAACTAACATAGAAGCAGGTCACCATCCTACATGTTCATCATCCTGTTCTGGCACTGTCAGAAGGGACTGGAGTTGTGTGGGGTGAGGCAAGCAGGAGATGTTCAGTTGTCCTGGCGTTGCTTGCTGCTCAGGTGTTCTGTGTTCCCGGAGGTGGGAAGGCATAAGGCTCTGTATGGGAGCATCCAGCATCTCATCTTGGGTTCCTGAGCCACCGATTGAGGTCACTTGGATTTAGGAGTCACTCTGCTGCTATTATGCATGAAGCCCTGCAGGTGCATCAGTTCCTGTGGTGCCAACGCTGCGTGTTTAACCATGCTGGGGGACAGTGCTGTACAAAAGCAATCAGTGTTTGCCATTAGGCTTCCCTTCTACCTGCATCCCCTCCTTTAGTATGCTGCTGCAGCACCAGTGCTGTGAGAGGAGAGCAGGGATGGGAGTACAACTCCGTGACAAACTCGTCGAGCAGCAGCAGCCTCTCTGGGGACAGATGAAACCGATCTGTGTTCGATACCACTAAGCAGCTGGCTGTGCGTGACCAGATGGGTCCTTTTGTGTGCTTTGTCTGTGGGTTTGATTTTTTTGCCTTTGTTGATTAATTTTTTATTTTGTTTTTAATTGTTACTATTCATGCATAGCCCCTCTTCAACAATTATTTCCCTCTGGGGTGAGAGATGATGGCAACAGGGCTACTTTTACTGGACAAAGGCCGGCTGGGTAGCTTCGTACCAGGACTCTGCACAAACATAAGTCATTGTGCCACATTGCCCTTCTTCCACAGGTATAAGGTAGGTCATTAACAAAGAATGATGCCTCATAGCATCAATCTATTGTTGTGACAGAGAGGAACATTGTCCTCATGAGGAAATTGCATTTGCTCTGCACTGCCCTGGATGGTAGGTGTTAAACGAAGAGCACCCATTCCTTTTGTTGACTTTTGGTAGAAAGGTTAATAAAAGTAAGTCACATGGTGGTCAAGTGAGGTCCAGATAGGTAGGCTTAATTATTTTTAATGATATTTATAAAACCATTTCCATTAAATATGTTGAGAAATGCAGAAACATTTTAAATCACACTCAGGTGAGTAGATGAAGTTGCCATCTTCAAAACAGATGCATTATGAACATGTTAGAGAAGGCAAATAATTGTCCAGCCTTCCATTAGGAGTTCTCTTAGAAAAATTGCAGTTCCAGCATGCAATTAAACAGTAGAGGGTCTCAGCTAGGACATGGATTTTGAAAGGTGGTCCTGACCATTTTCCAAGCAAGCTCAAGCCATTAGTCAGCACCGACACTTGCACAGCTCCTGTGTGTTGGCATCAAAACTGTCTGTGTTATTGTCTGTTTCATGCTGAATTCTGTTTTACATTCAGAAACGGGAGTATGATTTCCTGAAACAATTTTTGGTAACAATAAGCTCAATTGTTTTGGTGATACGCATGTCTTTTTTGGACCTAAGTACAAATTACACCCCCTATCTGCATTGCCAAATTTATTTTATCTATATTAATTATAGCAAACTGCAGAGCAACAACCAGGAACAAGCCAAAATAGGGACTGGGAAATGTTGCTCCAAGATAATTGTGCAGGGTTTTTGGTTTTTTTTTTCCTTTGGCACGTTGTTGCTG
>VXBZ01006784.1:237996-410272 GCA_013399135.1 Heliornis fulica
GGGTTTTGGGTTTTTTTTTGGGGGGGGGGGAGGGTGTTTGGTTTTGGGTTTTTTTGGGTTTTTTTTTCTAAAGAGGCTGCTTGAAAATATGTTGCTTTGGGATAAAAACATAATTCATTAAGTACTTAATAATAAAACATTTATGCTTTGTAACATTACAAAAATAAAGCCTGGTAGTCAGTTACTGTGAAAGGCTCTTGCATTCAAGCTTCTGAGTTGCTACTGTGTGTGTGTGTGTGCACATATATATATATATATTTTTTTAAAAAAGAACATTCCACCAACGTTCTCCATGAGGTTAGCTAAACAGATGGTATTTATCTCTGGGTTTGTAAGAGTGCCGCATCCTTCTTGCTTTCAAAGAGACAGTGACGCAAAAAATCTTAAAGGGAGGCAGTTGTGAAAGTAAGTGTCTCACAAAGTACATGCATACAGATATACAAGCATAAAAAAAAACCCCAAAATTTAAAAAAAAATAAATCTCCATTCACCAATCCACTACTGGCTTCATTCTGGCTGGGAGAGTCCTCAAAGGTCTAACCTGGCTGAGCAGTGATATTTTCCTGTTTGTCAGAGGTCAGAATGTGGTGCTATAAATACAGTTTAGCTTTTATTTGTCTCCAAAAGAATATCTGTCAATACGGCAGTGTTGAGTTTTGAGCAGATCAATGTCTGTACATAACTCACTGCCTGAGGGCTTTATTATTAATACAAATGTAGGTAGGCTGAGTATTGAATGACATTATTAGAAAGGCATTGTCCTTCCCTCTGTGACTTTGATGTCACATGAACTTAATGCTCACTAACATGTAGCCAGGATTTTGCTCATACTTGCAGGAAGCAGAATTTCCCTTTCTGCCATGGGAGTTGTTGAGTAATCCAAGGAAAATTACCAAGGTATGGAGTGCTGAGAACCTGAGTTAGCATATGGGGTGAAAAGCTGAGTCATCTCCCTTCAGCCTCTTCAGTGGGTCAGGATTTGACCAGTTTGTGAGAGGCTCCAGAACTCTCCTTAAATGCCACACACAGGGATGTTGGAGAATTAAGAGCTACTGTGTCCCAATGACTCCGGTTTAAATGAATGTCTCATTCAAAAGAGAGAAACACATGTAGAAAAAAATATTGCTGAAGCAGGAGACTTGTCCACTTAAAACCCGTGTTACCTCAGACACAGACCCTTACACATCCACAGCTACCTGGTGGTGTAATTGACCCGAGGTTGGTCACAAGATCTCTTACAGCAGCCCCATGCCTGCTGCTCCTCAAATGCCACCACTTGCTGCAGCTTCCCATGGGGCACCAGAAGCAGCCAGCTACTAAGCTAAGGAAGATGCTTTCCAGGCACACAACTGTCTGTGGAAACAGTCATCCTTTCAGGGCTGGTGGTGCCCAAGTATCTGATAAGTGGGCAACTGACTGGTGAGCTGTGCTGTGTTTTTCCCATGAACAATACTTAACCTGAGCTCATAAAAAGAATCCCAGTGACTAAAAAAAGAGATAAATAGCTGCATGTAACACCCATTGGTTGCTATCAGTCTAAGTATTGCTGATCTTGCAGTAAGCACATATATATATCTATGTTTAGACAACTGTTTTTAACCATTTTTATAATAAATGAAACAGTCTTTTGCTTATTTGAAATGTATCAATGTGATTTAAAAAATGCCACTAGGAAAAGGAAGATTTTTTCCACTGAAGAATGCAAGTTTTGTGTATTTGAGCTGTTTCTCTTATGCTTACAGACTACCTACACTTGACAGTAACTTAACTTTCAACACCCAGTGACATTAATTTCACTTGACTTCCTGTCTTAAGGTCAAAAGCATTAATCAGCACTTCTATCATTAGCTTAGTTTCCTTTTCTATTAAGCGATTATGATCACTTACTATTAATGAGTCGTGAAGTTTTAATAAATTTTGCTAGTGTGAAATTGCTAAACAGTAATTATGGGATATACTCTATGGATGGTTTGTTCCACAATGTACATTTTGCTTAATGTTGGTTAGAAACATCTACAAAAAACAACAGAAAATAATTAACTAGTTATGGCTGAGGATGTGGAATGGCCTTTTACACTACATTTATGGTCAATAAAAAGACAAAGCAGGTCATTTTTTTTTTGTCATTGCTGGAATTATTGTATTTCTGGACCTTGTGACTTTTGCAGTTCTTTATATGAAATGACATTACCAAGGCTGTTTACTAAACAGAAGATGAAAGAAAATATCACATCTTTTAAGAGCTATTGTTTTAACTTCTGCTATATTTCTACCGTTCTGGCATTGAAACAACAAGGTTAAAAAACAAAAGCCAGACCCTTTCCACTAATACAGAAGAGAAATAACACAGCAAATCCCATTGCCAAAAAGTAATGTCTGAATATTGGCTTGGCTTTCCTGGAGCTTGCTATTACTCACAGACATATCTAAACAACCAATGCCAGCTGCTCGTTTGGGGCTTGGCTGAGGTTTTTATTGGTTAACTGACTTCTTTTTACAAAACACTCATCAACCAGGAGCTGGACGAGCAGTGGCTGACGAACTGGAAGGTAACTCTGAACACTGAACATATCAAGAGGGTACATTAAAGAAAACAAAGGAGGTTACAGCTGTAACAGCTTTTCAGTTAACTGCCCCTGCTCCAAATTTTCTGGTTTGCTGACACCAGTGAATTTTGCTGATAAGACTGTACCAGCCACTGCAGATGTACTCCCTTTTGGACCAAAGCCAAATTTTCTAGACCATGGAGGAATAGAGAGAACTGAGGCACACTGGATTCATTGGGCACTGTTTCTGTGACATTGACCCCCATCTCGTGGCAGTGAGGTCATTAAAAAATATGAGATTAAGGCCTTTGTGGTGCTTGTTGCCATACTCACAGTACCGTGTATGGAAAGGAAGTTGTGTTGTCTGTTTTGAAAGCCCTGCCTGGGAAGCCATCTGGGTCAGTATTGTTCCTTTGCAGTACATTTCACCAAACCAGTGCTGAAAAATTGAAGGTGGATTCGAGAAGATACTCTGTGAAAAACATGGGCAATAGTAAATAACAGTGTAATCTCATCAGAAAACCATTATGTATTGTCTTGAACACTGTCTGTAGGTCCCTAACAAGGAACATAAATTAGAAAATAAATAGAAAGTTTTCCAGCCCATAAACAAGTCTTTAACAAGGCTTTCTGGCTGTTAAATCCAGACCAGTTCAGAATAGAAAGTGTCACACTTTTAGCAGAGAAGGTAGGTAAACACAGGGACAAGTAAACAAGATTTGTTCTGTGTTCGCCACCATTGAACATAATCTTTAAAACCAGGCAAGGTGTTTTGCCCAGAGTAAAGCTGTGTTCAAAGAATGATTCAGGGAAGTCCTACAACTTGCTCAGTGCCAGAAGACAGCCTCTCTGTCTATAATGGGTAAACTTGTTTCCTCAATATTTAGTTCTGCAGCATTTGAGGTTGCCACTTAGGAATGCTGGAACAGAGTCTTTGCACTGACTTTGAAGATCAATTACTTTCTAAAAAGTGCCAGAACAAGACACTGTTCTCATTATTTCAACCATGGAGCAATCACAGCAGATCTTGACTGAGAACATACATGTTTGTGTGGGAAGACTGGCATTGTGTAGGTCTGCAGAATGTCTCATGTTGGTTGACTCCTGTACCAGAGAAGAACAGCAGCAGGGCTCAATCAGAGATATTTCCCAATAAGTATTGTGTCATATCACTGTAGGACCAGTTAGCATGATTCACAACTCTATTTCAATTAAAATCTAGTGTTAGTCTGCCAGAAGTTGAACAGGTCCTCACACTCCATTATAAAAGTGGTGAATGCCCTGAATTTGTAGACAAGAATGTCTTGCATAGCCTAGAATTAAGTAGAAACAAAATCAAACTAGTTTGCTTCCTGTGTCTTCAGCAAAAACTGTGTAATTGTAAATATCAGTTCTGTACACAGTGGCTGGGGTAAGGTCATAAATTTACTGGTAGCCGAATGACCATCTGTCTTTGCAGACATTACAGCATCCTCTCCTCGGAGATTTATAAAGCAGTATCAGTCCATACTGGAGGAGCATCACTCCTCCAGTACTTACTGGGATTCCTGCCTGTGTGACTTATACTAATCTGAGGAAGATTATTAAAACATTTATTCATATCTCTTGTCTTCATCTTCCTGGACTGAATCTCACAATGTTCATTACTAGGTAATGTGCAGCTATATTATCTAAGTTTTATAACTCTCTGAGGATACTTTGGGTCAAAAATGAGCTTGAGATTCCAGGACACAAGAGAAATATAATTTTTATCTGAAGAAACAACAAAGTGTAGGGAGAATTATGACCAGCAGAAGTCATCATAACCAAGTATCTACTAAAGCAATTTTACTTTAATTGCACTTAAATGGACAATTCCTGCATATGTAGAAAGGCCAGTAATTGCTTTGTGGGGATTTGCAGGGAGGCACTGAATAGTACCTTGGGTACATGCACTATGTAGGATTAGAAGGAAAGCCCAGCCATGCATATGAGGACATTCAGTTAACTTAAAACACATGGTAATTCCTTTAATCAAATTTGTTGTATAAAGGCTAAGGAATCTCAAGAATGAGTGGGTGATTGGATCATTAGCACTTTTCCCTCATTCATTGAGGGTGCCAGGACTCCTAAATAAGTGTGATTGGTGCTGTTAAAACACAGTAGTTCTTTGCTTGATAGTCAAGTGCATGACATGACATTAGTATTTTATTCATTCTCTGAAAATGCCCCTTGGATAAATGGGCAGCCAAAGATGCAGCAAGATGTGGAGCTTGAGGCCTCTCCACAGTACCATTTTCAGCATTGTCAGGAGCTGAGCCATAAGCTTCTCCATAAACCATCCTCAGTACCCCAGGACTGCTGAAAATGCGGGCTCCATCCAGTTTTCAGGGCTGGTAATAACTGACCAGGCATTCAAAAGACAAAAACTGAGCTTGGAAGCTTAAAGCACTAAGGATGGGGGAGGAGACTGGGCACGCACATCTTTTGAAGGAGCACAAACACCTCTTGGAATCAACAGGCAGATAGATCACAGGGCTGCTTTTCATCCATATGTAAAAGGAGATGATAAATACGACAGGCCTTTCATGGAAAGGAGTCACCAGCCATATGGTGACGTCTGGCTAGGGGGTGAGATTGTTCGACCAAGCAAGTGACGCTGAGGCAAAGTCAGAACTTGTTTCAAAGCTCATTCCTCACATCTGACAAGGGTTTGTGTTGCCAACTTCATTGTTTCCCCTCTGCATGCTAGTTTCTGTCTACTCTTTGCATGGCTTTGTACTCAATTACTGGATGGCAGAGGATTTTTTAGGTTTAAAATGACAGTATACATGCTGTAAATTCACGTTTAAAACATACTTCAAGTTGATAGCATTCCCTACACTTACTCAGAGAAAAAGCTCTATATTTTAATCCCCTTCAGTTTTGAAACACTTTCAGTCCATTAGAGCCACATAAATACAAAGCACAAAACAATAACAGGCTACAAATCAACACATTTGCACAGCCAGACCCAAATAAATATGATCCAATTGCTGAATCAAAAAAAAAAAAATAAAAGATTTTGAGAGTAGTCCAAAGTTTTAAGAGTGGAATGCCAGCGATGAAATCACGTTCAACGGCATGCAAGATACCCTGACCCTCTTGTTGGGTGGCACACTCCATACAAGGTACTGGGAAGGTATTTACCAACAAGCAAGGCCAATCTTCTGATAAAGTAATGGAACAGTTAAAATTTACCTCGGCGTGAAGTGGGCAGGGTTCAGCATTATTGTGGACAGTATGCTGATAAAGTGGGCTGTTAAGTGGAATGAGACACATTCAGTTCAAATACTCAACAGTGATTTCTTGTGAAGCAAGCATTAGGCCTAGCAGGAACTTTATAAATAATACACAATAAAATCATAGTCTTCAGCTTGGAAATTGGTAGTAAGCGTGCAGCCATAAACATACTCACTGTAATCACACATGATTGGTATCGCTGCGAGGGAACCTCGGAAAGCCTGTAGGAAGAGACAAATCAGCAAGACTGACAACCTCTATTCATTTTGCCTTGTACATCTCACATGTTTCTGCTCAGCAGCTGGTTTTTCAATAGGGAGGTTTTGCAGACGATGCCTCAAAAGATCTTGCTTCAAACACCTGGGAAAGAAAAGCAAGAAGAGAAGAGAGTATTTTGTTTGGTTTCAGATTATAAGCAATAAAGTCCACTGGATTCAGGCCCTGAGTAGCAAGTAGCAATTTAAAGTTCAAGTCGTTTCATGCCATGATATTCCAGTTAGCGCTTCCTGATCCTGAGACAAATTAACATTTTATTGCATCGACCAGTAGTAATGGGCATGAGCATAGGAAGGAGTATGCACATGAGTAAAGGGCAAAAAGCAAAGCAGACCCAAGAGGAATAGCTCCTCTGGACCTCTGGGCAGGCAGGTGCACAGATGTCTGCAGCTCAAACTCGTGTCTGTCCCTTCCTCTGCCCAATGCAAATACCCCGAAAAAAAGAGTAGATGTGGACAGATTTCCCACTGGTCAAAGTCTGTAAGCACATACTATGATTGTCAGTGGATTTGGATTAAATACTGCATGTATGAAAAAGTGGTGGGGTTTTAATTCTTCTCTTGTTTAGCCCTCTGTTTCTATGGGAAAGAGAGGATTGAAAGGCCTGGGAATTTTTCGATCTCTTTCGGAGCTCAGAGTCCAAATACAATATCTGAGGCATCATGTCTTTCCCTAGTGCAGTTGCCCCAATGCATCTTCTTAAAATAAATAAAATAAAATAAAATAAAATAAAATAAAATAAAATAAAAATAAACCAAAATGTTTTCTAGCATGAAAATGTTGGACTGCTCTATGCATATTTATACATGGACCTCTACATTTGATGCTTTCTAACCACGTTGTCGCTTCCATAAAATATAAAGGTTTCCTCTGGTATAGCCAGTGCTTCAATTATTTTCTGAAAAGTAAGGAGAAGTCCCCTAGCTCTTTAATCCAGAGGGTACTCATTTACTGTATTCATAAGATCTCACTATACTAAAGTGTAACGCCACCTTTATGTGCTTATTCAGCTGTCTTGAGAGGCAGGCAAATGCTGTTAAATCCATTTTATGGATGAGGACATAAAGATTTGAACAGTCTAAATAGGGATTAAATTGAAGTTAGGAGCCAGCCTCTCTGAAGGTGACGTACAGTATTTGCTCTCCAAGCTGCCTAGCCCCAAAGATGACTTATTTCCATCAGGACCTTCATGCTGGACTCCAGATCTCATTCAGCACTTCTGCATGGTGGGTGCAGAGGAGCATCTGTCTCCCACCTAAAGTGCTATCACACCTTGGGGATACATGGAAAAACACCTCAACTGTGCCCAGACTCTCAGTGGAAAACACTGCTCTAGAAGGGTGCTGTGCTGGTTCTTTGATTTTGTAAACACTTCTGCAAAATGTGGGAAACCCAGAGATGAGTCCCCACTTGGACCAAAGAGAATCAAATGCTTAATGTGCCCTTCAGAAGAGACCAAACCATGGGGCTGTGGCCAAAGCCAGGCACAGCCACTTTGCATTCCTGTGCTGAAGGTGCCTCAGAAAGCAGTGCTAGTTGTTTTTTCATAGCTGGTAACCCTCAATGAATTCCTTATCATCTGAGGGATTCAAAATTCACAGACACTACCCAACAATATAACTAACATATGTGTATTAACCCACAATAGTCACAGCACATGCAAATATTGTGTTTTCTTGTACAAATAGAACCTTAATGACTCCAGAGGCTTGAAATGCACTGGGATTTGGGCTCTATGTCTATGATCTTTCTTTCTGGAGAAATTCCCCTAGTCCTGGTTAACCATTGTGACTGCACATGAACAGTGAAGGGCACTGCCTTTACTAGTGGACCTCATCTTGATTTCAACAAAGCAGAGGATCAGCAGCGTGCCCAAACCATCTGCACTGTCCTGCAGAAAACAACATCTTCCAGTTCAGGGAAGTTCTCAGATTTGTTCATAGGAGCTCGAATTCATTGTCCCTCTCCTCTGCAACACAGAAGGTTATTAGAACAATTTCCCTTCTGTTCGTTTAATGAAACCACTCATCAGGAATAGTTAATTAAAAATCAATCCTTTGAACTCTCAATTTGGAAAAAGAAAAGAATTCCAAGTAGTTGAGCTCTCTCAGGAAATGAGGCGAGATGAAAGGAGAAGAAGCATGATATGGAAATGCATTGATAAAGGACCTGTGGGATAAATGAAGTCATCAGTCCGAAGAAAGGAGAAAAATCAGTGAGCAAACTCTAAAGTGAAGATGATTTTGGCTCATGTTTGAGACATCTTAAATGCTTCTAATCTTCAGAGGTTGTATGTTCAAAGCTAGCTGAAAGCCAGATCTTCTTCTAGCACATCTTATCATTAGTTGTTTCTGAGAATCCAGCCTTGTCCTGCTCCCTTCAGCCTGTACTTTCTCTTGGGCTTTGATCCTGTCATTTTTAGGCTGCATGTTCCACCTGTGAGAATGCAACTACATGTCATGCATGCTGTTTGTCAGAAAATTCACCAATTTTTCTGCACAGTAAAAGCATGGCTAGAATAATTTTCAAATAGATTCTGGAAGTGCCTCTATCCACAAGAGTGAAATCAAGCCCAGAAGCCCAGGATTAATGATACGATAACTGACAAAAGGTTCTTTCTACAGTTGCTAATGGAACTAAGTAGACAAATAGGCATAAAACTAAAAATCTGTAAGATATTAAAGGCTTTCTTAAACTTTGCAACCAAGAAAGAGAAAAAAATAATGCAAAGGGAAGCAGAAACAGAAGGTTGTTAATGGGCTTATCTCAACAATTTCTGTTGGGAAGATTAAATTCAGCAATATTCTCCTTGCGAAATTACTTCCTTCCCCTGCCAGTAATTTTCATAGGATGTATCCCCAGGTATGGCTTTTTTCTGATTAAAATAGTGCTCACTGACATTGGCCAATCTGTTGATCAATAGGTACATCCTCAGTAGCTCTCAGTCGTTACCCTCTTGTCCTGCATGGAAGCTGAGGTCCCATCATTTAGCCATTCATTCTGATTCAAAGCAGCCCCAAATCTCAACCAATTTGCCTATGGATATAGAACAAATGGATCTAAAAAAGATGTGACCTTCATCTATCAAAACAGCTACCATCTGGAGACCATAAATGTTCCTATCCTACCTAGCATAAGCTTCTGCATAAGCATGCAAATTGAAGTCAATTTTGGTAACTCGTGCATAATGAGGTTCAACAATATTTTAGTAAGATTACTGTTAAAATTACAGGTCACAAGCAAGAACACGAGGCACTATCACCCTCTGAAAAGAATAAAAGGAAAAATTAAAATTAATGGAAGGCCATGTAATCACTCACATTTGACTCCCTTGTTCATGTTTTTAAATGTAATGAGTTATGGTTTTAAACTAGAAAAGGGTAGATTTAGGTTGGATATTAGGAAAAATAATTTCAATATGAGGTAGTAGATCACTGGAACAGTTGCCCAGAGAGCTAGTGGAGGTCCCATCCCTGGAGATATTCAAGATCAGACTTGATGGGTCTCTGAGCAACCTGATCTAGTGAAGACATCCCTGCTCACTGCAGGGGGTTTGGAGTAGATGGCCTTCAAAACATCCTTCCAACCTAACACATTCTATAATTCTACAATTTCTTAAGATCTATCATCTTCAATGCCCCCGCTCTTTGTCACAGTGTGTCACCTCTGTCCAATGTCTTATGTTTGCTAACAGTACCTCCAACTCCTCAATACCGTGAGATGAACATGTGAATCAACACACATATTGTCCCAAGGAATGCTATGCCATGAATAGACTTAAGAATTTGTTACACATCCAGCTCAAGAAAGCACATCCATTCATTCACATGCCGCTAACAAGGTGACATCTGCCTGCACACAGTGAGCCCTGGGTCACTGCATCCTGGTTCAGCAGCAAGCCCAGACGTCCCTGCTCTGCAGCTGCTTGTTGTGCGCATCCCCTTCTGACCCCCGTGTCTGATATGCCTCACTTGTGCCATCCTGGTTGGTTGTGGAGCTGAGCCCTAACCTGGATTCCTGAAATGAACAGCCTGAAAACAACTGTTAATAATAAACTGTTGTATCAACACAGATGAAGGGTGATGAACTGCAAGGAGGTAGGTGGGAATTAGCCAGGGGAAGCACATCCTTGTCCATCTTTGCTGCCAAAACCCGTCTCTCCCTGCGTGCACCGCTCAGTTACAGCAGGGGTGCCGGTGAAGTAGCATCAGTGGGATATTAAGATATTAAAATCCACATAGATATTAAGAAGTTGGTTCATGGGGACATTTAAACCTTTTATTGCTGTTACTGCTGTGAATTTAAATAGCATATCGCTTTCTGCTACACTTTCTTATAGTACCTTTGAGGACAACGGGGAATTCAATGCCAGATCAGCCTGTGATCTCTGTAGACCAGTGCCTTGTAAACACTGGATAGCAAGGCATGGCTAAAAAAAGGCCCTACAGATCAAATCTGCAGTTTAAAATGAACCTGGTGCCTGGGAGGTTTCTTACTGGCTTCAGTGGTCTGAAGGTGGCTTAACTTTATCACGAACACCCTGTGCTCTTTACAGAAGGGCTGATGCCTAGTTTACTGTTTTAAAACCATGGATTGTAACTGATACAGAGAATATAAATAAGAAAAAAAACCCAACCCCCTAACACTGAGGCTGGATAAACTGTACCTTTTCTTCTAACTTCAGATTTCGAAGCCCAGGTACAGTCTTATCTATGTGTGTTGCCATCATTACGCTTTGAGAGCCATGGCCATGGATGTGTTTACATCCCCACCTAGCACCAAGGTTTGAAGAGCTGACAGTCCAAACAGACCAGAAACAGGAGAAGAAATACATTTATCTTTATTTTACAGAGAGAGATCTAAGACAGAGAGAAATGAGAGATGTACCTCGGGTCATACGAGGAGTCAATAGCAGGAATTGAACAAAGATTGTCTGAATCATGCCCAGTGCACTAATACCTTGACCTTTATACCAAGGCATTTACACTTCTATAGGAAAGAGTTATATAGCTGGCTGAGGGAAAGCAATGTACAGACAATTAATTATATTTTACCTGCCCTTTCTTTCCTTGTCCCCAGTTACCTCCTGGCCCCACAGCCTGAATCATGAATTCTTGAAGAATTTTCTTCTGTGAGGGAGTCTATACATAGAAGATAAATAGAAGCTGGAGGAAAAATGCCGAGATGATAGAGTAGGTGGAGGAGAATTTCTATGCTACTAATGTATTTCAATATACTCCTCATCTGAGCTCTGTGCAGCTACACTGAAGAAAGAGAGAAAAAAGCCTGAATAGTAGCCTTTTTTCCTCTAGGTAACAACTGCAGACAGTGGGTGCTGAAGAGGGAGTATCCCAGCTCTTTAAGGCATGACTTAGAAAGAAAGAGTTCTGCTGAAAATAACGGAGAGGGGAAAAAAACCTCTGCTTTATTTCTTTCTCTGAGACCTTTCAGCCATTCCCCAGTAGGTGTGAAGGACCTTGGGAGACATTGGCAGTAACTGTAATGGTTGAGGGGCCAATGGAGATTTTTTTAAAGCACTGATGGGATTTAGGAGCATAAGTTCCACTGACAGGTATTACATTCCTTAGGCTTGCCTGAAATACCACACCACAATTAACACCTGGAACAGCAGGTTTTGTGCATTATCCTTCATAACTGCAGGTGATGTTGGATTAGATTTAATTTTTTTATTACACTAAGAGATTGTTTTCTTTTTCCCTTTTGCTAGAATGAAGTTCTGCTCTCTCAGCATTTCAGTCACAGACCCACATTTCTACAGGCTGTCAGGCACAGGGTGGCTGTGACTCTACCCAAACCCTCACCAGAAACACCCACTTCTAGCTGTCCTCCCTGCTGATGTCATCTCTTCAGTGTCTCCTCAAAAGCCACTGAACTGAATCACAACCCATTTAGCCCTCAATGCCAGGTATGCCAAGTTGTGTTGGATACTGCTCTTTCATCTGCAACCTTACACAAAGAAATCCAGCACTCATCCTGCCACAATCTCCGTGCTCTCACTCGTGTGGATGGAAACCAGGAGACATACAAATGCAAGCACAAGTGCCAATGGTTTGAGTAGCTTGTTAAAAAGTTTACATCTGTCACAAAGGCACACGTGCAAGTGTAATTGTACTATCTGCTTCTTAAATAAAACACATTTGGGAAAGGAGAAATCAATCGTAACAGAAGAGTAGCTGCTTAGTCTGTTCCTGCCCTTCACACGGGGAGCCATGGCTCGCTCTTCCCAGCAGTCAACTGTACACTGGAAAAACCTTTGAGCAGCTACAGTTCAGACACTGATCCCACTAATCCCATGCCCCAAAGCACTCCATTATCCTGTGAAAGGAGATTCAGACTTTCACAACTGGTGACACTCTATGTTTCAGAGAGGTGGCTCATCCATTTCCACAGACCCAGCCAAAAGAGGTACAACAAGGTTGCAGCCAAAGGATCTACACTGTGCTTGTGCCAAAACATGAAAACAGCTCCCTGGATACCCCTGGACTGGTTTGTGTCCATGCTGTAAAAGGATCCATCAGTCTCTGTGACAGTCCTTGGTTTACACTGAAGAAACATCTTATTTCACGACACTGTAAGAGCAGACTGAGCCAGCACTGCCACTGGAGTGAGTATCTGCTGAGGCACATGATCTGTCTCCAGCCTTTGCTGCAGTGCCACTGGTTTCAGCAACTGCTTTTACACAGGGTACGTAGCCCAGTGTGGAGCAGGTACAGTGGAATGAGAAAACCAGTTTCATTTCTCCTTAGGCCTTCAGCTGGCACTGCAAAGCACGAGTGTGTATTACCTTAGTCCACAAATGCTGGGAGCTTTCAATTAAAGATGGCAACATCTGTGTGGGAACAGTAAGTGAAAGAATCATTTAATCCTAAGGAAACTTCTCAGTAGCTAAAAGAAGTGGAAAGACGCTGTGTGTGGATGCAGGAGGGTATGGCTGAGAAACGGCACACTCCTCATACCGATAAACTTTAAAATATGATTTACTCTGTGCAGGCAGCAGTCTCAGACATCAAAGCGTCAGACTCAGTGCAGTGTCAAAAAACCATGAAGCTTTAAGACTCGACCAAGCATCAACACCAAGCTGAGGCAGAAGCTTTTACTCTTGAGACCGCTGACTGAAGGGATTAGTTTAAAAAAAAAAACAACCCACAACTCTCTAAAACTGCTGGTAGAAAAATAAATGACTAAATGTATGTTTGCTCAAGTATGTCTTTATTTATCCTGCTGCACTCTGCACATCGGTATTTAAACTCGCTACATCTTAAGTGGAGGCTAAAACCAGCTGCATGTGAATTAATGATAACAAAATGCATCTGGCAGAAGGGACAAAGGTTTCCTTTAATCAGAGAAACAAAGACCAAGGTACCAGTGTATTAGGCAGTTTCTCTCATGCTGCAAAACGAGTTGGCCTTGAGCCACACAGAAAGGCACAGCTCTTCTCTTTGTGTATGCATCTTTACAGAACCATTGATGGTTATTGCACCAGGGTTATTGTACCAGATGTGTGACCAGGAGTGGATCCAGTGGCTGGGAGGGGGTTCTGCTGCAAGTGCTGAGCTAGATCCTGGTAACCAAGTAGCAGAGCTATAGCTAAAACTGCCGTGGTCCCAAAAGGTGAAACCTCCTTGTACCAAGCTATGTGTAGTTGGAAAAAGCTCATCCAGTGAGGATACACAAATGGAGGAAAAAAACCCCAACCCACACTTAAGTGCTATAGTTCCAGTTTTATATAATAGAACATATCACAGGTCCTCAGAAAGTTTTTTGAGAATCTTGCCTTAATTTCAGTTGGAGATACATACTGCAGTGGCTCACAGAAACCATGTCAGACACCCATCCAAGCCTACAGTCTGTGAGGCAGATAGGAAATAACAACAAAGCCCTCCTGTAGGTATTACAGTCATGTATATCCTTGTCTTTAGAGTCACATGGGTTCATTCTTACATTTTTGCTATCAAGGTAACACTTGAGGAAGACACAACCTGAGACCCTCAGTTCAATGTTTTCAACTTGTGACACTCTCGTGCTTAATGTTCTTGTTGAAAAGGGAGCAAAGTCAGTTTTCTTTGGACTCCATATCTTGTATGGAAAGGTGACTGAACTGCTAACAGGGGGACACTGCCACACTTTCAACAGCACACACAGATTTACAAATAGCCTGCACCAGCTGGTGGGCTGCACTTGAAATTATAGTTGGCAATAATGCTGCTTGCACAGCTTATCTATGGGTCTACTTTGAGAAGTTTTCACTCTTTGGCCTAGAATTGAGCTCCTTGTGCACAGAAAAAGGATTGCCTCTGTTCTGTCCAGGTTTTACAGACTGATCTCATGTGAAGGGATGCTGACTACTCTTTCCCACAGTTTCTTTCACCTCCACGTGCTTACAGATAGCAACATCTCTGTGTGCTCCTTTGTGGCAAATTTGCACACTTCAGAGCTCCTCACCTCCAACCTGCCTAGGGCAAATCAGAGGAGGAAAAAAAAAGTAAAGAAAGCAAAAAGCAACAACAACAAAAATTGATTTCCTGTGATACAAAAGCAAACAGAATCTCTTCCTGTTGGTATGTGAGTCCTGCTGCTGACAAAGAGTAAGATGGAACGGAAAACAATGAGGAAGATAAACGATTGAATGAAGATCCCAGGTAGGAGGCTGGCAGCCTGAGAAACTCCATCTCTTCTGCCACTTATTAACACTAAGACTATTTCAGAGGTGCTGCGTTCTTATTTCTGTTGCAGGGCAGCAAACCCGGCTTAGTGACGTGGAAGAAGTTGTCAATAGGCCTCCAGATCTGCAGGAGGACTTTAATTGGGTAAGAACATATGTCAGGAGGGGGTGGAGGCTGGGTTCTTTTTATTAGCAAAAGATGTTACTAGGCATGGTAGCTTTTGAGAAGGAAAAACTTTTATTCCTTTGTCTCTTTTATCATAAAAATCTACTAAACCACAAACCGTTCAGCTTTGCAATGAAAGAGTGCCTTTTGTGTCATTTATATTACCCTACTGTGCTCTTATTATTAACAGTTTTATGCTTAAGAACAGCACTTGGAAAAACATGCTCTTAAGAGCTTGAAAACACTCCCTGCAAAGCTTTCTTCCTTTGCTCCTACCCCAGAATCCCAATCAACAAGTGGATTTTGTATTCAGGCTCCCCGCTCCACCCACCCAGCCACTTTTGAGAAATACTAATTCCTCCTCAAGTTCCAGAAAAAGCTATTGAAAAACAGCTTGAGACAGGTTACTCCTTAGGGGAAATGCCATCCAATGCCCTTGGGGTGTCCAGAAAGCAGGAAGGTTTAAGGGGTGAGAGGTAGGAAAAGCTATTGCCCTTTATGAAGGAATGATGAATCTGAGATAGTTTAGAAAAACTGGTTGGGATGTGAAAATTTGCCTCATTCCACTGAAGTGATGGAAATACAACTGTCCTTACTCTCAGGAAAAGAGGAGCTTGCCTGAGCATGTGTGCTGTTTGAGGTCACAGATCCCATGCAGTTAAGGAATGGCAAGTTATGACAAGCTCTAGACTAGCACAGGCATTTTGACCTTCAGCCCACTATACTGCTACATGCTGCAATAAGCATCTCATTTCTGCCTTTCTTCCTTTTTCACCCTAAGTTATATTATTTTTGTCCATGAAAAGTGCTAGCCTCTCTGAGCATCGTGGTATAGACCAAATTTAAGAGATCTACACTATTCCAAGACATACGGGGAGAAGAGCCTAGACTAACAAGTGATGATGACCTCTACCTCTTTAAGACACAAGCAATAATACTGGAAAGCTTTCATTGCCATCCTACAAAGCAGTCACAAACACAATCATTTTATTCAGTAGAGTAGAGCAGTTCTGTGATGGTTCAGTCATCAGAGTGGTTTTGGTGCACACCAGCCAGGCAGCTTTTAGAGGCAGCTAAGCCTGAAGCTCCAGTCCAGGCACATACCAAACATATCCAACCATTAACGGGCATGCAATGGTCTGCACCAACAACTGGGCTTTGGAGAGCTCTGAACGATGTGCCTGGTTAGGAAGTCCAATCTTGGGGACCAGACTATATCTGAAGTAAAGCCTTCAAGCTGCATAATGTGCAGCTGTAAATGTCTGAGTCCACCTGGCTCTGAGGCTGCCTGAAAGATCCTCTGACTGATCTGCCCTAAGGATGCCAAATTGTTGTTATACCTGAGGCCAGAGGAAGGCTCCTGTGGCAGAAAGGAAGCCTGAAAAAGCATTAGAGGACTATGTAGTTTCTGTGGCTTTTATTCTTCAGGCCACAGCAGGGAAGTCAGATGCTTCCGGTGGTACCTGAGATGCTGAGGAGTAGGGGGGTCTTGCTATGGTCTCCTCAGAGATTTGACTGAGTCTCTGGTTTCCCAGAAAGTAATGCAATAATCTTAAAGCAAAATGAACTGAGACCACTGCAATGGGAACATGGAATGGGCAGAGGACTGATGTTTTGGGGATCTTTCTTTTGATACTGCCAATCTCTCACTGAGAGTCTCACACAAAATGATTCTTAATTTCCCAGATGTACGGTCATTTCCCCCGAGCACATCCTTTCAAAGACTCAAGTAATACAAGCTCCCATGTGTCTCTGGGCAACGTTTTGCCCTTTTTTAGAAAGGACTTTGGACACACAGCTCTGAAGTTAAAATTGCATGCAACTGATCAGTGTTCATGGCTAAATATAATCAAACAAGACATTTCACCTCTGATTAATTTCAAGTGCATTGTCAAAGGTGGTACAGATTATATCAAATTCACGTGGCAAGGCAAAAGAGGCAGCACAATGTCTCTATACTTTTCAACTGTCTGGTTTGATGAGTGTGCAAGGACTGTTCCACTCTCAGCAGGGAGGAGCACATCTCACATACACACACAAAAAAAGAAGGTGGTATTCTTCATGGTTCACCAATAGGGGACAGCCTTTCGCATATTTGTCAGATTAGCATATTCTCGGATGGCATTTCCCAGGGGGAATAAAGTGTCTCAAGTTGTTTTTCAAGCTCCTGTGCACTGTCTGAACAGATAGTTATGAAATTGCATTGCTAATGCTTACAGTAGAGAGGTTTTCTATTATATGCTACAGTGAAAACATTCAAGACATAGCTACACGTACTCACTCTCTCCAAAGGTAGAGAACAGCTTGCTTTGTCCTAAGCAGAATGCCAGGCTGTTAAATGATGGGGCAGGAACCAGAGAATATTTCGTGTGATGGAGGAGCCAAATTTCATTGTGAAAGCACATGCCAGCTCACCTCAGCCGAACTGGCTATGGCACACTCTACTTGGAGCACACCAGCAATATATCTGCCCTGTTTATTCCAGAAATTTTCAAATCCCCATCTCTGTTCCTCTCTCAGCCCTTTTGCAGTCTCCTTCCTTCTTCCCCCAAATGTCACTTCCCAGCCTTTTGTCAACTATTGTAGTTCTTTACCTACAGATATAGAAATATCTTGGTCTCTCCAAAACCACCCCTCCTCTTCTCCTGCTCTTCCCCCTCCCTTTCCTCCCAAGATGAGGAAAATACCCCAGAGAAAAAGTCTTAATCTAATCTAAAGTGGTGATGTTGAAACATGGGTATATGGGTTTAACAGCATTAATCTGTCCCAAACTCAGAAGCTAATAGGGTTACAAATGTATACTATTTGCCAGACCAAGCTTCTCAAGGGACAGTTTTTCCTTCCCCCTTACTCCAGACATGCAGATACACTCAAAGTTCATGTTTGTCGTTCCTGGGTAACATGACTTTTTCATCACAGCCATCAGATTCTATTCCCAAGGTCACAGTTTGCTCTGTGGGGGAGCCACTTACAGTCATGAGGTGAATTTAAAGGGACAAGGCTTATTACTTCAGTTTAGTGTATATTTTTATGAAATCTGTATGTCAGTAACAGTTGTGGCTTTGACTGATTAGACAGTCTTTAAGTACATTGATTAAATATGAACATCATGGGATATTTATTCAGACTTAATCTCCCTCTCTCAATCCTCAAGACATTATCTACAGAGTCACTAATGCAGAAAATGTTGCTTTTATCATCCAGATAGCAATCCAAGCCATCCCATGTAAAATTTGATGGATATACTTTCTAACAGTGGGGTGGGAAGTGGGCAGAAGGCAGTGTTTCCAAAGAGCAGGTTTGAAACTCCATGCATCAGAGTTGTCATCTAACTGCGTATCAGATTTACTAACAAGCCTTACTGGGGCAGGGATTTCTAATTTATCACTGTCTTACACTGGAAGGAATGCTTAAAATACATGGCTGGGCTATTTTAGGTAAGACCTGCAAATTAATCTCCATCTTGTTGCATTCCCTGGATCCTTACAGTGAAAACACCTGCAATGACTGTAGTTGGCAAAAGGCTGCCTGCTTCAAATCTGTAAATAGCAAATAATGTAACACCTATTGCAAGGCAAAAAAGCATGTAAATGAATATTCTGCTCCTGTACTCCAAACCCACGATAATTTCATCTAAATAAACACACACTCATTTTGAACAACAAGCATCTACATCTGTGATGTCCACTACATTTTCCAATGTAGTTCAGTTCAGCACCTAACAGTCCACTTTTCAGACAGGCTAAAAATCTTTCCAGGTCTCTTTGTTTGCCTAAAGACTTTCTAGAGCTGAGCCAGAAGTTTTGTCCCACCTGTGGAAAGCTGGTTTTGTCACTCCTCACTGACTCCTTCACCATAAAACTGGGTCTGGCGGACATGTGCCATTGCTTCCTCTCAGCCCCAAACCACTCATCAGGAATACCTGCCTATCCAGCACTGATGGAAGAGCAGAAAGGAGAGCCCCCAAGCACCCACAATGCCTTAAAGCTATCCTTGACTTCTTCCCCTGAGTGTATTAGGTGAGACTCGGGCTCTAAGTACAGCACAAGCTCCAGGTCTCCTGTTCCTTCTCACCGCTCAGTGTTTGATCTGTTGTTGAGTGATTGAAGGCGGAAACAGTGTGGTCACCCTTGTGTTATTTAATGCTGTTTTTCCTCAGTTTAGCAATTAGCACAGTCACTGAGCTGTTTTACAGGAGGTGATGCTAGGCTGAATTGTTCTACAGCTGCACAGGATCAAAGAGTCACAAAGTAAGCCCTGTGCGTAGATCTGCCACATGTTCCTTTAACTTGGCTTCGGTTGATGTTAATAGTTCTGACTGTGGTCATTAACTTTCTTTGTCCCTCAGATTTTTTATTTCTTGCAGCATGTCTGAGAGCTTTGTTCCGGACTAGCAAGCCATAACAGTGAGCCAGGGAAGATGAGACTGATGGAATCTAGCCAGGGCTGTGGCACTGTCCTGAAGAAGCATTTTAGCCAAGAAAGGAAAGATCTCTCACTGTTTCAGGTATCATTATCTCTAGTGTACTTAAAAGCCTTTAAGGATGTGTTACTTGTTTTCAAAAAAATCTAAACATGACTACATAGCTTGTGAGCCTTAAGAACTATAGTTTTATGGGTATGTCCTAGAGAAGCGTTAATGGAATGAACCCAGAAAGGAGAAAAGGAGTCAAAACTGAAAAACTACTTTCCAACAAAAGTGAGCTGAGAAAAACAACACAGACCTCCTCACCCCTCCCAAAAATATTATAGACATTCTTCTTCCCATATTTTCTCAAGTTTATATCTTCCTCCAGAAACAAAGGCTTTGCATCAATAGCTCTGTCTCAAATTCCTGTAAACTTCCAAAGCCAGCAGTGATAAACATGACAAAGCAACAGCTTTGGCAAAGGGGCTTTCCAGAGCTATGAGTAGGTGCTGCTACTTGTCTCTCTACTCTCTTGTAACCAAGGCTCCAAACCAAGTACCCTTCATAGAAAAAGGCACAGTGGAGTAGAGTGTAATGCTGAGGCTGGAGAGAGGGGAAGGAGAGAAAAACAGTATCTACAGTTACAAAAAAAAAAAGACAAGGAAAGTGGGGAGGGGTGGTTTGACAGCACCAGCACATGGGGAGGCTAAAGAAAACACGTTAAAATTGGATAAGAAAATATGCTACAGATGGAATGTGAGTAGTCATGAGCTACAGCTTTGTTCTATTCTGTCACCATAACCATGAATATATATCCTACCCATTTAAATGGAACTATTAAGGTTTTACAGAATTCTGGGCTTTCCCGAATTAACCCCATAAGGCAATATGGATTCCACAGCATCTTGAAAGGTATGGCTTTTCCACTCTATTAAACTCTATTATGCTTGTACAGGTCATAAAACTGTAAACATGACAATCTGGTTATCATTCATTTTATCTTTTCATTTTATCTTTCTCCTTCCTGTGTCTTCACCAAATTCTATAGCCACTATCCTTTTACACCTGTGTTCTGCCACTTGACGTGAGAAGCTTTGGTCTCTTACTCCAAGGTCTGATTTACTTATTTAAAGAAACTCTATTGTCCTAAACACCCTGATAAAATTTGGAAGCCCAAACCCTGGCATTCAAAAATGGAAGTTGGCTCTTTGCAGTCTGTAGTCTCACGCAGTTCTTGAGACCTCTCTCTTTGAGGAATTGTACTCCCATCTCTTTAAATCTTAACAGTCATGCAGACAAAAAACGGTAGAAGGTTTTCTAGGGATGGTGTAAAACTCTCCCAACAGTGAGAGGGAGTGTAAATCAGGAATTTTAGGGATGAACAGTCTTTGTTTTAGGAAACTGATTCTTGCTACTTCTCCATTCTACTATTTCACCTGCAGATCATGTTAGCGGTGAGACTCATCCTTTCCTGTGGCGTAACTTGTCACAGAGAGTATGGATCCTTTCATTTTTCCTCGCTGTAAGGACAGATGTTTGCTCTGACTGGCAGATCTAAAAAATGAATTCTTTTTCTCTTTGTTGAGATAGATGTAGTCACTAGATAAATTTGAGCATGATCATCAGATATCTTCTTTAGAAGATTGACACAGAACATGAAAAATGATGGACACATTCCCTGCCAGGAACATCCTCTCTGCAAAGCAGAGGCACAGAATGGGAAACAGATGATCTGTATATCTTGCCTGTTCCATCATTTTATCCTGTGCTCTACACCTTTGCAAGGCAATCCAAATATGAAGCCCTGAGACAAAGTGAAAACACAGTATATTGCCAAATAGTTTCTAATAGTACTTTTGGCTTCTCCATTGTTCATTACTCCTTAGTAAGAACTGTGTTCCTTGGCAACTAGATGTTGAGTGTTTCTGTGCAGAGAATTAAGACTTGTGTTTGTGACCTCTTCTCACCTCCACAGCACTAGGGCAGCTCAGAGAAAGGGGCTGCTTGTTTAGCAGAAGCACCAGATGAAGACAAATAGCGGACCAAATCCTGCTGTGCTACCCATGAGCCAGGAGGACTTGCCAGAACCCCACAACCAGCCCGGGTTCTGTCCTGAAGAGAAGCAATCAGATGTGGTAGGAACTATCCTGGAGGCTCCTCCACTGTCACCATCCTCCACCAAAGAGAAGGCCAAGACATTATATGGGAAATGTCACTGCAGCCATTCAAGCTCCAACACCTCCTTTTGGGCTGAAACAGGACAGAATTTCCTCCCTCCCATTCCTAAACAAAGGAAGGAGAGGTAAGAATGAAATCTAAAAAAAACCAAAAAGGACATTGTACATACTCCACAAAATTCACTCAGGACTGTAACAGTCAGCAAAATTATAAACCCTAAAATCAAAGAGGAAGAGGGAGAGGAAAACCCAGTCAGACAATACTGTCTTGTATCAGTGCCCATTTTACATTTTCTCCAACCTTCTAATGACTTGCCAGATGGATCATCCACTGTGCAAGAGACTATGTGTGCAGCTAGACCTCCTTTGAGATGTCATTTTTTCATACAGGCTTCACTTCTTGTCTATATTATGCTAGCCCCACTTCAATCCCAAATGGCTGTGGTAAAGGCTGTCCAGCATTTAGACACAGAATCCTGTTTAATTTGAGTTTATTATGGGATACTGAATCCTGATTAGATACTTCTTGTGTTCCTAAAGCAAGAGCTAACCTGAGACTTTTGGGGCTTTAAGCAGGTTTAACCATAGCCTGTTAACTTGACACAGAACAGATGAGGCACAGAATGTGGTACTTATGCTCTCTGGATATAGCTGTAATTAAGCACTGCTCTGCATAGCACTGAGTCTTCCCCAAAATCTGATCTAGATGGCAAAATCCTCCATCCCAAATATGGAATTCCATGGATGGGGGGAGTTCCCATGAGCTCCGTGTGAGCACTCAGTTCTGGGGAGGCAATATCCTCTTCCTCTTCAGCAGAGGAAGCTTTGTAGAGGAGAACCACCACTACAATAGCTCCTGAGAGGACCTGGAGCACTCTCATAGCCAGCTCTGCAGCTGCTTGCTGGGCATTGCCCCTGGGAAGACTTCAGATGGAGCACCCTCAAGACCTGCTTATCTGCAGCCCTCTTATGTTGGTGGATGATGAGAGAGAAATCAGGCACTAAAGAGATGTTTGAAAGGATGAAGAGTGTATTGGACTCACCAAGCTGCCAGGAGAGGTCTTGATGTGAAATCAACCCCACAAGAGTTTTTGAAGCAACCTGCTATCTGACAGGCTGTGTATACCCTGAAATGACTGTGGACGAAGTGACTAAATTAGATAAGCTAATTCAAATATTTGAGGGCTTGATGTTATTACATGTGAATTTCATACCCTTGAAGTTTGTGAGGAGAAACCTTGGGTACTACCTCTGACCAGGCTGCACTGTGGAGAAGGGATGCAGAGGAGAGATGCAGAAATACCACAGCAACCTGCTCACTTAACATGGTCTCACTGAAGTGTTGGAGCACTACCAAAACTCTGGCTTAACGACCTCTCTCTTGTATTTTGTTTACTCATGATTTCTTATCACTCTGCTCTATTCCCATTTAGGTTGTAAATACTTCTGAACATAAACTATGTCTTTATTTGTTTCTAACACTCACTGGGTGACCAGCACTAATGATCACCACAGCCATTAATGACTCAGAGGACTGAATTCTGGCCACACTTAAAAGAGCCTCAAATATCTCAAAGTATGGAAACGCATAGTTGGGGCTTTCAAAATATTAATTAATATGTACCCCACTGCTAACCCCCGACTCCCCATCTTTGTTCCATTCACACCTACTTTGCAAGGTGTGTTTAATATTTCTAATCAGTTACTTTTCTCGGGCCGTGTCGGAAGGCTCCAGCGACACACTAAGGGTATATTCCACATGGAAGAGCCGCTCTACTTGTACCAATTATTCGCACACCACAGAGCTTTCCTTTTATAATTGACTTCATACATTCATGTCTTCAATGCTAAGTGCACAGCTTCATCACCACACTAATCTTTGTTCTGCTCAGAAAGCAAGTGCAATGATTTCCTGATCTGGGCCTGGGAGGTTCATTTATGCAGACAGACCACGTCCTGTGTCTAATGGCATTTGTGTAATTGGTGGTCCACGCAGAGGGAGTATTAGAGTTGTTGGACCCCCATTCAGCATCTAAGGCTGCTCAGTGTCCCACTCACTATTTACAGACTCCCATACTTAACCCACTGCTGCCAGTTCTCTGCACTCCATGACTGGAAAGCCTCAGGAATTACCCCAATACTCCCTTTCATTCAGTTCTGTACAGATAAATCTGAAGAGGGAAGGAAAGCTTGCCAAACCCGCTATTTTCCTGATTCTGCACGTGGAGTATATGTCACCTACTTCTCTTTGGTCTGTGTTTGGCCATAAAGGAAATTAGGGTTGGCAGAACTCTGTTACAAGATTTAAAGTCATTGTTAAAAAAAACCTGTTTGTAAAGGAAATATGAGATTCAAAGTACATCACTGATAGATAAAATAAGCCTGTTTGTAATGGAGATAAAAGCTATTTATATTGCTGTAGTGCTGGGTAAGTGTATTTTTCCCAGTCAATAATAAAGTCACCTAACCCATATTTCTCATTGTCCCAAAACTATTTCTGAATCCGTGTCAAATTTCCTAATGGTTCCATCTGAGGAAAAAAAAAGAGGCAGGACTCTCAGAAGAGATGGTAGATAACTTTGTTACCTTTTACCCAACCATTTAATGCAGACCCACTCTGTTAATTTTTACTGAGGACCACTTCCCCTCAGCAGAAGGCACTTCTGCCACCTTCTGCCCTGCCAGGACTTGCGTGCTGTCTTTCCAGCCAAGACGGACCATTGCCGCTGTTCCCCCGTTCCCCTGCCTTCCCTCCTGCCTAACAAGACATCTGAGCAACAGGAAAGATGGGGTCTCCTCAATTTGTGTATCTGGAAATGCAGTGATGCATCAGAGAAATGCTTATAGGATATGTTCTGGCCCGTCCTGAGACATGAGGCAGGCTGTCCTCTGACACTGTCCATGCATATGTTAATTGGAACTGTTGATTAACTGTGAGGCAGTTCTACATCCCAGCTGAGAATCCTAACCTAAGGTTCACACATTCTCCTTTCTTTTCTCTTTCTAGGAGCGCTGAAGTGTTTTGCACAAGTGGGACAGGCACAGCACAAGACATCGAGCAGCTGCTTCTCTTGGGAGGCAGGGACTTGGTTTCTAGCCCCACCAGGCAGGGAAGAAGCTAAGTCTGGATCTCAGTCCTCCTTTCTAGCCAATGACCTATTGAGTAAGAGAAAGATGGTATTACATTACTCCTACCTTTGTTAATTAGCCATCACTTGCTTTCTGTAGTCAATGTTTAAAGAACGACAGATTCTGGATTATATTCCATAGAACAAAATAAATGACTGTGTTTTATAAATTTTGGTGATTTATCACACCATTTGTTTCAATATTTCCATTTCGATTTCTCCTGTCTGAAACAGCCCTAAATTGCACTCGTTTTGGCTATACATTGCAAATCTATTTATACAGTGCTAAATGCAGTACAGAAATGCTTTTAATACCAATTTGCACACACTTAATATCTAAATTTTGGAAGTATTCCTAAAAAATTAGTCTTACCCTTGAATTTCTGGCTTCACTGATAGCTGGAAGCTAAAAAAACAAAACCTACATAAAAATCTGAGAACTAGTTTTAAAAAAAATCTTGGCAGAAGGAGCAATGTATCCTAGAGGGAACACTGGGACAAGTTGCAGGGATACTCAGGAATTAAGGTGGTCTATGTTACTTCAGCTTCTCAGTCTTCATGAGTTATCTGGGATTTCCCTCACTTGCCCTCCAGCTCCATTACCAGTGTATGGGTTTGTAAACATTAGCAGCTGCTGCAAAGGTAATATCTCAAGAAGAGCTTGAAATAATCACTATAATAAAAAAAGTCTTTTCACCAAATCCACTCAGCTACACTGACCAACATCACAAGCAGTTTTACTAACCCCTTTCAGGAGCAATCTTCCAAAGAGTTTGTTTACTTAAAACATTTCTCCCAGCTTTGACCAAATGCCTGAAAAAAGGAGAGGCTGAGAACTGAGGCAGCGAGATCTCAGGGATTCCTGGCTTCGCCTCTGCAGGCTTGGACATTATTATTGTCAGAATATTAATTACAGACATTTCTGGAGAGCCCAAGTAGCCATCTGAGGTCTGAGACTGGGCTGAACATCAGCCACACAACTAAATCCTTTGTGTCTGTCAGCCTGGAGGTGTGAATGAAGAATGCAATGGGCAAAACACTGACCTCAGTGCAGTGGGAGGGAAAAGTCCCTTTTTCCTCTGAAGGGGAAAGGGCAGGCTGCAGCAGTTCACTGAGGATATTGCATTGCCTATGGTTGGGAGATGGGAGGCCCCTTTTTTAAAGACAAATGTGCAATAGTTGAAATTGAGCTGGCAGACCCTGCCTGGGGAACAAACTCACCTTTTATTAAAACAAAAGAAAACTTGCCAGAGCTGCTAGGCTCAACACAGCCTGATTAAAGCCATTGGGGAATTTACCAATCAAGGAAAGGGCAGAGCATGGAAAAAATAAGAAGTGCTAGATCAGTTAAAAGTAGCTAGAGAAAACCCTGAGGCTCTGCAGCTGGTCATTACTGATGCAAGAGATAGGCTGCCTCATGGAGAAGGGATATGATGGGGGAAGAGCAACACATTAATCTGCAGAGTTCAGCATTAGGGCTGACTAATCACGCAGAGCACTGGCAGCTGGAGACCACAGACCACCTTCTAAGAGTAGGGGCATGGATATAGATCCCCATTTGTCACCAAGACTCCACCCAAGACCACGTCTGCATGCCTTACACAGTGCACCTCACTACTACCCTTTCATGGCAGAGAAGGTTGGTGTGAAAAGTAACTCAAGACTGTGTCCACACCAGATGCGAACTGAACGTACTGCAGCGACGGCGCTAGCGGAAGCTCTGCTTAGGTTATTGCTAGCCCTGCTGGGCAGTCAGCCCTGCTGGGAATCATTATCAGTGGAGAGGCTTCAGCTGAAAAAAAAAAAATCTCTTCTCAAAGCACTTTAATCAAACAATGTTAATTGCTAATTCTGATTTCCTGCCTCCCACAAGACAGTGGGACAGTGACGGGAATAGGAGGATGCACAAGGGAGCTCCCTGAGGAGGGTCAGTGGCAGGTGAGTGCATTTACCTAGGCACAGATAAAGGGATAAAAACATACCCCTCTGTCCTTTTCACTCTCTCATCAGTAGGTCTGGGACAAGAAATTCAGGGTTTACTCCTCGCAGAATCCATGTCTGCCTTGTTGAAGCACAATCCAGCTCACATGCAGGCTGCAAACTAATGCAGATAAACAGCAGGACTTTAAGACACGTGGCCACACACCCACCAGTCTTTCACTAGGATCCTGTACTTGCTATGTAAGAGAGAAGGAACTGAGGCCACCAGGGCCTCGTACAGCTCAGCTCGCTTTGTCCGTGCCTTTCATGAAGACGGAGTTGTGCAGTCTCTGGGGGTGCATTTTCAGGCCTGATCTCCTCAGCCAGAATGGATATGGACTGAACTCAGTGTAACCTACCTCCTGTCACATCCAAGGGACTCTAGACCTGTGCCAGAAAGCAATTATGTTGTATTTGCTGGTGTAACAATATAAAAGAATGGCAACAAATCTTTTTTGTGCTGCTGCATTGTACAGCACTTTCTCCCCCATCCACCTCTCCTCCCGCCTGCCACAAGAAGCATCAGGAGACATCAGATTCCAATGTCTAAATTAAATGTAGTAATCTGATCAGGATGAAATGCCAAATGAATCACCTCCTCCCACATCAGCCTCTATGCCACCTGCCCTTTGCTCTGCTTCTTGGCTTTCATAGTTTGCTGCCCGGCACAGTGTCCGAGATAATATAAAAAGGACCCGATAAAGAAGAGGCTAATGGATAAAAACTTCAGGAGAGCTTTCAGGTAGAAGATTTTGCAGTATAAGCAGATACAAGTGATGACATTTGTGGGGAACCTGCCCTGTACACCACCTTTTTAATGGGAAGAGTAAAGTGAAGTTGATAGAATAATTCTGAATTTTTCACTTTCTCTCTTCTAAATGGCATGTCAGTGAGATGCTGAAAATGTGCTCACCATTAAACCTGACAGAGAAATATAAGTTCCCTGATTCCAGAAGGCTGCAATAATGTAAAAAGCAGTATGAATCTGAACCACATGACCAGGTGGGGACCTGAACACAGAACAATGTGGGATCAATAGCTTTTAATAAACTTGGCACCAGTTGTTGTACCTGAACATCAAAGAAGAAATTCATTTTTAAAAGGGATTTGGATTAAAAAAAAACAAACACAAATAGCAACATGACCGTTTTTTTTTCCTGTATCTTCTTTGACTTTGCAGAAATATATGAAATACAAGTTATTTTAGCTATTTACTGCTCTACCCCCTGCTCTGAGGCCAGAGCTAAGTTCCCACATGGACAAGATAGTTCTTTTCATAACCACTCATATGTGGTATAAGCTAAGTGATGGTCAGACCATTTAAGAGAGCTATGCCTCAAGTTGAAGCTATTCAGAACACTAAGCTTTGGTGCTAAGTGGAAAACAGAAGGAACACTTCAGGAAACTGTCTGCCACCTATAACTCCTTCTCATCAACAAGGCCAAAGAGATAATTCTGCATTAAAGTTAAAGAAAACTCCAAAAAGACACCACCCCCATACACGCCTACTTTTCCTCTTTGGTTATGCTCTGTATTTTCAGTGTAACTCACTTTTTAAAATTCCTGAAGTAGGACACCTCAGTAAGACACTGCTGTGTTTCCCAGGCTATCCTAAAAAAGTAGATGAAGCATATATTCATTTTTTTAAAAAGGTTCCTCTTGTAAACCAAAATGTCTCCAAAGTAAAACAATGGAAAAAATCCCAAACCAAGTTTTCCTCCCCTAAACACTGGATTTTCTTGCTTTGCATACCTGTTCCCCAAGAAGTCACAAGTTCTCAAGTCCCATGGCATCAGATTTTATCAGTAATAACTATTTGCTGGTATCATGGCTAGAGAAAAAAGGAAAACTAGAGAAGGACTAGATGGTGTGAGAGCCTGATAAAAGAAAAAAAAATGACCCAGTTGAAAAATTGGACATGGTAGTGGAAGATGAACAGGGAGTTTGCCTTTGGTGTATTCTTTTTGTCCTTTCCCCATATCTGAGTAGCTTCCCAAGGGTTAAAACATCTTTGATAGCAGGAAGTTAAAACTGTCCTAAATGTCTTCAGGAATCTGCTCACCTATTAGTAATTCCCTGGTGACAATGTAAAGAAAATCAAACACCAGACTTCACATCCTGAGCGAGCCTGGCTATGCATATTTAATAAAAGGAAACATACTATCAGATAAAAATGGGTGTCCATGGAAACTGCATATCTGGCTTTAAAAAAAAGTCAGCAAACAACAAAACACACAACATCATATTTTACATATGACTTTCTTTCCTCTACACTCTCCCTCCACCAGTTCTGGTGTTATGTATTGACTGTCAGAGATCTTCATGCCTGACTGCTGCTTTCACATCCCCGGGATGATCTCAGCAGCTCTGAGATCCGTCGTGTACCGCACACAGCTCGGCTGCACATGGGCTTTTCTGCACTAGGCAAACATGGGCTGCAGCACAGCACTGAGCAGGATGGCTTGCCCCTAGGATTTGGAGCTTTTCAGTAATTATTATTTTTTTTTTTGTAAGGGGTTACTCGAGGAGAAAACAAAAACCAAAATTGCAACAAAATTAGGCAAGCCAGAAGCAGTCTGTGCTCTGCAAGGAGAGGAGGGAGAGCTGTGCTCCCAGCTCTTTCCTCCCTGTTCTCACACTGCTTGTACAGGAGAGAGATAAGAAATATGGGAATATACATCTCCCTATGGGGACATGGGAATCATCCATGGGAGATTTTTGGAGATTAGCTTCAGCTGATGGTGTTGTAACAGTTCAAAGCTACAGCCAGCTGCTCTCCTAGTGCTTTATATGAGGTAGCTGATCAGCAGCTCTGAGAGCTGGGGTTCAAGCTCAGGACAGAGTGTAGAGCAAAGGGTGGGATCAACAAACACTGAATCATCTTGCAGTTCTCTCAGCTCCAGCCACCAGAGCAGTACCCAGCATCATGAAATGCTCAATAAGCCTCTTTGTCTGCAGCACCAGCTGCCAGGCGTTGTGAAGGGAGTTGCAGTAAGCAGTGGTTTGCTAGAGGTGCATGTGCAGAGACAGACAGCAAAAGAGCCCTGTTACAATTCACACGGGACATGCAATCAAGTTTTTATCAAAGTGGGAGCAACAGTCAGGTTCTGCACCAATTTCCCAAGTACACCAACTCTACCAGGAGGCTGTGGTACAGCTCTGGGAAACGGTGAGATATGGCCATAGAGAGCGATACACCGAGGCACCACCCGAATGGTGGCAACAGCAAAGGTCACCATGGGAAACCTGACCCAGCCCGATCTGTTTCCATATGGAGTCCCACTGCATGAACTGCCTCAACCCTCAGCAACTTCGGGGAGCAGGACCCTGCTAAAGAAAAGCCTATGGCAGGATCGTGAGCTATTGCCTTATTGCTGTTGTTTCCAAGAGTCACAATTTTCTTCTCTTCAGTAACTAGGCAATTAAAGTCAGTACCCACTGCATTTATTTGTGGTTTTTTTAATGGCAGTGAAGGATTTCCAGAGTGAGATCAGACATTTAAACAAAGAGCAGCAGTTTCCCGCCTCACTCCACAGAACGCTTTCAAACCCAGCCTCTACTGTCCTCCTCCTCCTCCTCCTCCTCTCCACATCTCTGCATACATTCATTCCATAACTGCTGCCTTTCATTTAACTTGCTCTTAGGGAAAGACTTCCCAAAGGTTTTAGTTGCCCAATTACTAGACAAACATAACCACACACAGCTAAGATAATGCAAATAGATTCTCTGCTCCTTCATCCACTACGCTTGCTTCAGGCTTTACTATGCATTCATAAGCAAATTCTGTTTCCTCACTCCTTCCCTCCTATGTTCATCTTGAACTAGAGAGAAGATTTCACCCTATTCCCTTGTTACCATACCAAGCATCCATAAATTCATTCCACTGCTTAATTCTCTCCATATGGCCAAAACTAGGTGCCCGCAAAGTCTGCACATTCAAAGTCCACTCCTGCAGGTAGAGCCACTCAGGAAGAACATGCAGCAATGCAGAGGCACCTGGCATTGTCCACAAGTTCTCTTCATGCAGTTCAGATCTCTGACTTCCCACGTTCTCATTCAATAGGCCAAGGAACCTGTATAAGAAATCTGTGTGTTCCATACACTAAGGTCAGATATCCCGATATCCACCAGTGTGTATCTGACAAGGCTGATTAATAAGGCCTGCACAAGCAAAGCACGTGCTGTTTGCTGCATGGGTCTTCTTGTACCCCATGGCAAGGGCAGGACACACACTGTTCTCATTTCTAATAGGCTGTTTCCACCACACTAAACCGGCTGCAATGGCAGCTTGCAGCCTGCAGCCCAGGAGCCCTCCTCAAAAAGATAGATTGCACAAGAGGAAGGTTGTCCAAGAATGGGAAGTACCCCAAGAATCAGGCCCAGGTACAATCCTCCCATGGTCACTGTCACCATCCACAGCAGGTTCAGTGAAAGACAAGGTGCACTCCTAGACCGCGGTCTCACAAGTGTCACGTTTTGACCAAGCGTAGAGGCCAGAGCGCATGAATAGGTTATGTACCACTGTACTCCTCCTGCCAAGCAGAGCATGCCGCAGGCTGACCAGAGAACCTTGCTCCATGGCCTTGCCCCAGAGGTTGCACAGCCCCAGAGCTATCAGCAGTGTACTGTCTAATGTGGGTGAAGTGGGCTCACACAGCAATACCTGGGTCCTGGAGGTCACGGCGCAGGGAACACCAGCCAGCCAGGCCTGTGTGCCGAGAAACACACCACTAGAGGAACGCTGACATGGGCCCTCGGTGAGGGCAGTATTTCTGGCTACAGCTAAAGAAAAGGGCACGTTTCTGATGAAACCTAGCAGTCCTCCTCTCCTGGCTCTTGCTTCCTAGCTGCAGGTATTTCCATGCATTAGGTATGGGACCACCCATAAGCCAAGACACACCGGCCTGCCCTAGGACCATGGGCTGGCTGAGTCCTGGCAGCCTATGGCAAACAGGTGTTCAGGTGTTTCTGTGAGTCTTGCAGCTATGCTCAAGCATGACTGGTCAGGAGGATGGGTGACAGGAAGAACAGAAGTACTGTAGTACACAGTCAGCAGCAAGGTTGCAATGAAGCTGCTGGGAACCCAGGGTTTTGGATCGCCCAGGACCCTCCATCCCACTTACTCCACTTGCTGCTTTTTGCCCTCTGCTCCGTTCCCAGCACCAAACCCTTTCTATGTGAGTTGCCAAGGATACACACTAAATATATTTCTTCCTGTCAGGGTAAGAAATGGGTTAAGTAAGCTTAGGAGTGAGTTTGTTCTCCAAGTAGCATCTGTATGCTCTAATAAAGTCAGATAACTGTATTACTGGGATAGCTTGAAAACAGACAAAATCTGCTTTCTGTTTTTGCTAAATCCACAGCTAAATGATTTTTGAGGGGGATGTTTTCATGGGAGATAAAAGACTAAAATCAATGATAGTGCTGTCTGAAGCCTGAAGTTTCATTTTATCTCTGCAAAAAATCAGGAGTCAGCTATTCCAGTCGCTCTCTATTAAGTTTTGGTTCAAAAATGTCACTTGTACTCACAGCAGTGCTGAAAGGACTATTTATCTGAATCCAACTGTAGAATAAAGATTCTCTGGGAATCTTTTGTTTATCGAATTAGATAAGAGTACATAAGTAATGCTGTTTATTATAAGAAAGGACTTGTAGGTGATATGAACCCTAAACTATGCTATGTGACAAAAATTAATAACAGTAATCAGAAATGGTTATGAGAATGGTGGGAGGCCTAAAAACAACACGCAGACACACACACTCAGATATCAACCTCCGGCGTGGGGAATTCAGGAGAAAAGTGTCTGACAGTTCAAAAAGGAAAATTACCATCTCTTCCAAACACTTTTCGAGAATTAAAAGAACAACTTTACCTGCTAAAATGATGAACTTGACTGACTAACTGTGGTGATGGGTCTGCATCACAGACCTCTGAGAAGGGAGGAAGCAGTGAGAGATGGTAGTTTCAGATTTCACAGCCTAAAGGGTGCATGTTACATTATTTCATGCTAATGTGACATCTTTTCCAGAAATACCAGCTTCTGTAAAATGCTCCCAAAGGCTCTGGTTTGGCCCAGGTAACCAATCAGGCCGCTGGCAATGGCTCCTCAGTTCCAGATCTACCTGACCCAAAGAAGAGCTAAGAAGGGTTAGGCAGTATGGTTGTCTGCAGTAATTGGGTGACTAGAATTGATGGTCCTTGATGTGCTAGTTCTAAATGTCTAATTTTCCTATCAATCTTCCTTTGCAGCTGGCTCTGTCTAGAGACTCCTGCAAGAAGAATTAGGATTAACTATTTCTTTCTAGACACTATACTCTTTAAACACAAATCTAGCTGTAAAGTGCAACTAAGTAGAAATGAACCCCCGCTCATTTTCTCTTTGCAACTAACTTCTTTTAGAAAGAGCTTAGTCTCCAGCTCAGCTAAGACCTTAATTGCGTGCTTAACTTTAAGTATGTGTTTAATGTCAATGGGACATATGGGTAAGTATGAAACTGTGTGTTTCATTGAATACAATAAGTTACCTCAAACGCTTAAATGTTTTGCTGAACAGAGGCCCTGGCAAATAGAAAGTGTCTAATGGGATATTGAAAACAAATATGTTCCTAATACCCATTTGGTAAAACTAGTATTTAAAGTTTTTTCTCCTCATTGGTATAACTGTATCAATAGCTCATTTCTGTTCATCCTAGAAGAAAAGATTTCTTTGAACATTGATTGAAATGTGGGAACTTAAACTAAGTAAGAGTACAGAACGTAGAGCTTTTGGGTGCCTTTGATTTGAATGTCAAAGATATTTGGATAATTATTTCTATTGCATCAGTGCTTTCTAGGATTACTGCATTCCTGCAGGTATTCGGCCAGAAAAGTGGTTAGGTATCATGCATATCAATGCTGTAAAACCACCATGTGGTTTTCAGGGCTGTTTTGATCCCTGTCCCTAGTTTATATCCATTCTTGTTACCTAGTGGTATTAATAATGGTTCTAAAGCCAGAGGAGAAGTATGGAATGATAAACTCCTTGCTGCTGCTCCTGTTCTTGAGTCTGGGAAATCTATCTTCCATGAGTTTCTGTACTTAAGCATTTTCTTTCACAAGTAGTTCAGTCATTGCATTTACCATCATTTGCTCTGAAACAGACACTCCCCTGAATCAACTGAGGTGAGAAGTCTTTGAAAAAGCTGTACTTGGTAGACGAAAGCAGTCTGCCTTTCAGTGGCTCTTTCCTTTTCTGTCCCTGAGCTCACCCTGTAGCAGAATGAGGTGTTACCCTGTAAAAAAGAATAAATGCTACGTGCAAGGAGAATGTTTCTCTCTTGCCTTATCTAAATGTGTTCTACTCTTGTCTGTCCTATAGCTATTGCATCATATTCAGCCTCTACTTGTCCTCTAAATCTTGCCAGAATCTACGTTTTTGCCTCTTCGACTGAAATTAATGACCACGCCTATTCATCCTTCTGACATGTCTGTTCTCATTACTTCTTCATCTTCTGACCCTTCCTGGTGTCATTACCATACTAATATCCTTTACCTTGTGTGTCTTCAGCAACGGGAGCAGTTCTTTCACATGACTTAGTACAAAACATCACCAGAGTCAAACATATTCTGATGCCTCACTAATATTTTTTCTTCATTTCTCTCACATGACAAGCCACAAAATATAGAGCAGTAATGCCAATATTTCAAAATATGTCTTACCAAAACTCTTCCATTTAATGGCTATAGTTTTATGTCTCAAGCTTGTCTACATTTCAGTGGTAAAAGGATAAAGTCAGTGGCAAGTTAAAGAGGACAATAAGCAAGGTGTTTCTTAAGAAATAGGCCAATACTTAGCTAGCGTGGCATTCAATTCTTAGTGCTGTACCTTCCCAGTCTATGTTCCTTCAGCATTTTGGACAGCTTAGACAGTTAACTGAAACTCATGTCACTGCTTTTCTGGATTCCCTTTTAAATTTTGAAGCAAAGCATTTGGGTTGCAGCTATCACAGGAGGTTTCGTGTTTCTTTTAAACAGTTCTCTAGGAGATTTAAAATGAATCAAGCACATATTCCTATAGGTCTGTCATTTTGTAAACATTTTCTTCAAACAAGAAAATCTGCATTCTGGGTCACATTTGGAGATTTGTAAAGTATCTTTAATGGATTGTAAAACCAAAGGGATTGATACGATAATCTATTTTAAATTAACTTCTGTTTAAACGATAGTATGTTTTTCAAAAAATAATCAGTGGGAAAATACAGTCTGATCCTAGATAAATTGTTCTGGTAATCAATTATCTTCAGTTTTAAAGCACTGTGTGGCTTATTTTATGTCCATATTTGTTTAGCTCCAGCTTCAATCAACTAGATGCTGTTACCCTTTTTAGTGATGTATTCACACCTCTTCACAATCATAAAATATCTATTTAATAGATACTGAAGACTGGGATAAATTCACCTATTAACCTTCTCCTAGATAAATTAGATAGATTAATTTTCACAAATCACCTGTTATTAGCATCCCCCCCGACACTCCCCACAGGCTCAGAATAATTCTTTTGTTCCTCCCTGAACCTTTCCTATGTCTCATTTTTCTTCATGGGTGCAAACGAGATCCGGACAGAGAATGCTAGCAATTATCTCAGCCACACCATGAACCCATCTCCCTTCTGCTTGACATTCACTGCTTTATCCATTCAAAGCTAATGTTTTTCTCTTAGCCATTATACTCAGCAGAAAGCTCATATTCAGACGCTACTGATCACAAACTGTAACTCTTCCTCGGTACCACTGTGTTTCAAGGGTACTGTTCTGCTCTTCTGTATGAGTGATCAGAATTCTTTGTTCCCAGGCATATGACTTTGTATTTGACTGTATTAAAATGCATATTGTTCAGATGAGCTCACCTTACAGAATGATGCAAATCCAGAATATAGAAATGAGCTGTCCTGCCATTACTTACCACTCCACTAATTTTTATGTCATCTGCAATATTTACCAGCAGAGATGTATTTTCTTCCAGATGATTGCTAAAGAATAACTAGCATTAGGCCAAGAAGAGATTACTGTAAATGTCTCCGTAGTATGCAGCTTTTCAATCACAGTTCTTTTGAAACGTATCTACTAAATACATCTTTCACTAAAAGTTTGGAATAACCTCTGTATACACTATAAAGAGGTAGGGAAAGGATAAGATGTTCTAAACACTAAAAATCTAGCTGACCAGGCAATACATTGGAAGTTATTGTTGTCATCTAACAACATTTTAATCTATCCAGTCATAAAGTTTGAACATCAGCATGGGAATAAATACAAAACCCCACTGACAAATAGAACAAATCCAGTGCCTTAGAAATAATGAAAGACAACTTCCTCCTTCAAATGTATTTATCTCAGTAGCTTTGTGATAAATACATGATAACATTCAGTAAAGGAACTATTAATATATTATGTATTTGATACAGAGAGGCATCTGCCTACTTTATGTCACCAAAATACAAGCAAACTTGAAGAGTACTTGGACTCTGGAAGGGGTGCAGAGAGGCAGCACTACATATGCATCTCACCACAGCAATGGCCTAATATATATGGTAGCATCACAATAACCTAATTCTGTCCTTTCTTTTTCTTAGTCAGCACAGCACACAGTAATCACACATGAGCCTGCATCTTGCAAGTTATGTAGGGTTTTGGCAGAACTGCCACTTCCCTTACAATACAATGCATTTTGGGCTTGGATTCATTATTAAAGAAATAGTATTTGTCTGGGATTAGTCAGTCCAAATGCAACACTGTAGGTTTCATATTTGATGATTTATCTGGGTCATATATCATTATGTGATATACAACAAAAATGTATACTTTTCTAATCTTGTAGTAAGAGGGATACAATTATTGCAATATGGAAATAACTCTAATAAAATTCCCTTTGGCTTGGACATGACTACTTAGAAATAATATTCAGCTGAAAAAAATAATTGTCAAAGGCTTTGTATGGATTTCAAAACTGCTTAACAAGAAAGTTTTCTATTTTCATTCCTCCAGCTTTCCAGGACCAAGACTCCAGTCTCACCTTACTATGCAAGAAAGTCAAATACTCTAGATTCTTACTGCCTTCTGGTTTTGGCACTTTGAATGGACAAGTAAATATTTTTTCACTTTTTGTCTTTGCAGTAGTTTAAGTCAAATAGCTGTGGTTTCTCTTGCTTGTTACTATGATTTGTATGCCACAATCCAGACAAATAAATACAGTGTTATATTATTGTTACAGGAGAGGTTAACACTTGCACTGTCTTAGTCATCTGCCTTGATGTAGGGCTCTCATTATGTGTATTAAACAGGGGCTGAAGGTCCAATTCATTGTGGATGAATTGGACCTAGTCTTGTTCAGACACACACAAAGTCATACTAGGTTAGCTACATGCAATGTTTCTTCCCTCTTCTATTTTTACTTGGTGTTACGGGATTCAGTAATCTATATGGTAAAAAGGGAAATCCAGCATTCACAACAGCTTTTTCCTTTCTGTATGCTGTACATCTGAAGAAAATTATTATCATGAATAAAAACATTTGAAATGTGACATCAGAGTCTCCTGGTTTTAAATATTACAGACTTCCTAACTGCCAATAACACAATGTAGGTATTTAAGTATTCCAACTTTACAAGCTTTTACTATGTTAAATATTTTTACAGAAGACATAATATATGTTTTAAAAACTCTAGCATGTGCAAACCATTTATAGCCCTGAGCTTCAAAGAATTAATAGAGGTTTAAAGGTAATAAGGCTCATCTATTTCATGAAGCGGATGAGCTACCTTGACATGCTCATATTTTGCGGGTCCTAGAGCTTCCAGGTGCAAATAAAAATAGACAGATGGGGTGGAACTGGTAAGAAAACTGACTGAGTTTAGTTACAGGAATTGGATCTTCTAAAAGTGGAAACATGAAATCACCCTTTCATTATCCTTGCATCTGACAAAATATATTATCATACATTTTTGCTTGAACAGTGTAAAGATCATTCAAAACAGATACAATTGCAAATCAGGAAAGATCACACTTACGTGGAGCCCTGACAATGTGATCTCATCAAGCTGGAACTTGAAATTGCAAGTGTCACTTCAGATAAGATCAGAGGATGCTTCCTGTCCCAATGATGTGACATTATCAGGTTTGAGACTGTAGCAAAGGCACATGCACAATTTTGTGAACTAACAAGGCAGATTGAGAACACACTGGTTGGCAGGATATTTTAGATCCTGAGATTGCCTTGAGCTGGGCATAATTACAGCTCATTTTTTGCACATGGGAAAGCCATCTCGAAGACGAAAAGAGCAGGGCACTCGCTGAAGAAAGAAAATGTTGATCTTTCAATTAACATAAGTTCAAGCATCTGAACTGTGCTTCACAGTGTATGGACAGCTTTTGAGTGAAAAAAAAAAAGCCATCTTCTGTAGAAAACTTAAACAGCTGTACTTCCATTTGTACTGGAATCATTTAACATATAGAATTCTACTTTTAGCTGTGGTATATTTAAGTTTGCTTAAAAAAAAAAGACTCTATAAAATAGAGTTTACTCTTAAGACAGGATGCTAGGAGTTTATTAGCAGGATTTTTTTTTTTTTGTGTGTGTGTGTCAATTTGTACTCTCGAGCTACAAAATAAACACAGTTGTTCACAGTCATACGGAAAGAAGGGCAAGGTGGCACGAAGCCATCTTGGCTCTCTGTGGAATTTTGGCATTGTTTAGAGCTTAGACACAGCCAGGAACANAGAAAACTTAAACAGCTGTACTTCCATTTGTACTGGAATCATTTAACATATAGAATTCTACTTTTAGCTGTGGTATATTTAAGTTTGCTTAAAAAAAAAAGACTCTATAAAATAGAGTTTACTCTTAAGACAGGATGCTAGGAGTTTATTAGCAGGATTTTTTTTTTTTTGTGTGTGTGTCAATTTGTACTCTCGAGCTACAAAATAAACACAGTTGTTCACAGTCATACGGAAAGAAGGGCAAGGTGGCACGAAGCCATCTTGGCTCTCTGTGGAATTTTGGCATTGTTTAGAGCTTAGACACAGCCAGGAACAAACTCAGAAGGAGTCAGGTACCAGTCCCAACCAGAATTCACCTATTAAAAGCAGTAACTGGGAAGATGCTGGTGGTCACAGGAGAATCTGCAATCCCAGAATGCTTCCTAACACTAAAAACCTCAAAGCCATTAAATCCTGATCCTTCTGATCTGGAGATTCTGTAGCACCTGCCACTTGCCTTTAACTGAACAGGTGCCAAGTTACTGACTATACAGGAAGATCTACTGTTTTGGACTTAGATGTTCTTCATGGCTTTAACTCTGTCCAGTAACTGAAGACCTCTGGGAGCCAAGGCCTGAGAGCAGACCACTGTTGAAACCACGGGAAGAGAAATTGCACCCTGGCACTATTCTGATGGTGGAAGCCATGAAGTCTATGATGGTAAAGCAGCTGGAGGAGGCAGAACTGTGAAGTGCTTTTGCCTCAGTGCTATAAATAAATGTACTTTGGAATAAAACATTATTTTATCACGCATACACATGGTCTGCTCAGAAACCATGTGATTTCATGTAGCATGGGCTGCAGCACTTGAAACACTAATTCCATGCACAGAAGAATAGGGAAGGTCACTTTGCCCAACATATGCATGTGGTCTGATACCAAAACAATTTAAAAATTAACATTTAAATGGAGAGCCCATCCTATCCCCCACAAAACCAGCATTTATTTCCAGTGACGCCCTAGCCTATTAAAACCGCAATGATTGACACCTTCCTATAGGATGCTTTACAAAACATGAAACCATAAGTTTCTTGCACAACTAAGAACCCATGGTGACTGCTTTACAATGTGACAGCTTTTGTTCCAGCCCCTCATGTTTGCACAAATGTTCATGTCATTTGGAGGAAAAAACACTACATGTTCATTTTAACAAACTTTCTTGCACTGATTAATGCAGCATTTTATGAGACCTGAAAGAACAAAGTTAAATGAACAAGAAGTGAAAACTTATGATGGATGTGTCCCTCATAGCATTTAGATCTTTTCCACTTGATTAAAAATTCCTAGTTCCTCTTCACTGAATTGTTTAGTTTTTTAGCAGTCTCTGTCCTGATTAAAACAAATTAGCATCAAAGATCCCCAGCTGAATGAGGAATCATTAATTGAGAAACATGCAATGCTCCTTAATTACCTTAGAACAGTCAGAGAACAAATAATCTTAGGTTTCAAAGGGGTTTGCACGCACTGTGCACCGTGGGCTTATTTTCTGTGTCTGCTGGAATAAAAGTAGACTCGCCTATACCGTTGAGGGATATCAGTACAAGCCTCAGTAAACACATTGTAGATTGTTTATCTAAAGTGAAAAAAAAAGAATAAAAAAGCAAGGTAATGGCTGACTGGAAGAGATAGATGTTTCAGTTTATTATGTTGATCATAGCTTTCAATTTGCTTTGCATATGCCAACATTGACTGAGAAAGAATGAAAGCTGTTCATTATTGATACAAATTTAAATACTTCTGGAGCTGGAGTGTTTTACTCAAGCACCCAACAAAATGTCAGACACGTAGGTACAGAGAGTAACTAACTGTGCAGCCTGAAATAGCAGACAAAAAGCAAAAAGGCAACAAACTTTCATAAAACCTGGCTCAGAAGGAATCCAAGCAATATTTGCTATTCCTTGCCTGCTTGGTCTTTGGTACACAGTTCCTCTGACTGTTTGGTTGGGTCCTTTTATTTTTTTAAGCTGTGACTCAGATTTCACAGATCAGCACAGTTAGTGCCAGCCTTCATGGGAGAAGGAGTAACTGACTTTTTTACGGGCACAATGTACTTACTAATATGAATATCTTAACATTTGTTTTGCTTCACCAGCTCATAGAAGAAATCCTGCAGAAAAATGTCACTCACCAGCTCTGAGTGTATTCCTGGAGTGGGGCTGTTATTTACATCTCTTTGGCACTAAGGCTAATCCAGCAAGGGTTGCTAACTTACAAACTAGACAGGAAAATTAAACGCTGTGCAGAACTACCTGAGCTGGCTGGGAACAAGCTGGCTTGTATCAGTGCCAGCATCCTGTGCTCTCTCACTGAGCTAATTAGCTCTGTGGAGCAGTAAGCTGTTAGCAGGGGTGCAGTACAGTGCTGAGGCAGCTATGACTTTCTGGTACCCAGAGTAACTCCCCCAGAGTTGGCTGGAGAGATCTGCACCACACTGCGTCATGCTGTATAGGCGTGTCCTTACAGTCTTCGGCATACTAAACCCTGATGCAGCGTAATACAGTGTATGCAGTTGTCACAATGAGATGATCCTAATTATATAGGATAAACATCACAGTACTAAGTTAAAAAAAATAAATATAGGTTCTACACCACAAGAAAGCTTCGGGCTCACTCCAAGTTCCTGTAAACCTGTGCCATTTCTCTGTCATCAGTGAATTTTTGCTGATGTACCTCAAAAGGGTGATCCCGAGATCTATTAAAGAACATGAGCTAAATGTTATAATCTTGCCTTAGTGTTATGGCATCTGAAGGACAAGAGTGGCACATCCAGGCTCTAATGCTAAATCCACTTTGCTTGATCCTTTTTTGGTCCATAGCCATTAACTTCTGCCTAGCTGGAAGCCTGAAGATTTCAAAGATTTAATCAGGGCTCATTCCACCCCCAGATAACTTAGGATGGTATCCACTCATAAACCACCACCCCACCGCCCCCTTTTAGCTACACTCTATGTAAAACTCAAAAGGAAAGTCAGAAAAATCCTCAAGCCCCCATAGGACACTGCTCTCCTTATTCAAAAAGGTAACATGTATTTGCAAAACCACAGACCTTGAGCCAAACTAACATTTCAATAGATAAGACACAGATATAAATATGTGTGTGTGATCACAGATGTACCACTTGGGATAAATGCTAGTTAGTTTAGCACTTTATTTTGTCTCTCCTCCTGTAAAACATAACTTCACCTGTATATCACACTCCTAACCATCAAGCGAGAAATCAGAAAGCAAAATGTCATGTTGTTTACTGGTTTAAGTTTTACTTATTTAGAGTTTAGTGATGCTGATTTTGTTGTTGTTGAAATTAAAATCTGTATGGCTACAGCTCATGATGCCCTTCATGTTGGATTTCATTTTCAGAGCCAACAAACCAACCACATCGATCTTCCCAGACAGCAGAGCTGCTGCTGGCACATTGCACTGTCACAGGAACACAAAGAGAGAAATCTTTGTAATTCGACATTGTCTGTCATCAAAGCAAAGTTTTGCAAAGCAGGCAAAAGCCAACCAGGCTTCAAAGCAACCAAAAGGTTGGTAATTTTTATAACAAATGCAGTTTGTTGTAACAGAAGGTTTAGCAGAGACAGGGTAAATCACATGTTCCAAATGCTTCGATTTGAGCTACCATTGAGCTATACAATTTTAAAGGCTTTTTTTTTGAAAAAATTGATTAGGTTACAAAATACACTAAATAACATAAAGTCTACCATTAGTAATATCAGTGGCTCAGTGAGGAAGAGACCATAAAGAAGCACAGTGGGAGGCAAACCATGTAAAATAGCAGTCAGGTTAAGACTGGAACACTTAAACAGCAATGCGACTAATTGACTTAAAATATTTAAATTTCTCAAATATTCCCCCCTTGTCCTCCAAGTATTGTGCAACACCCCACCCCTCCCCCATACCTACAGTACTATCTATGAGGCAGGGCTTTAGCACACCCGCTCTGGCTAGGCTTGCCTGGATCTAGACATAACAGAACACCTCTGATACTTGTGGGACTCAAGAAGCTCTGCTGACTGAAACAACCCGGGCAGACTGAAGGAGTGGGGTCATAGTAAAGTAATATGGTGTGGATTTGAAGGCTTTTTCTTGACAAAGAAGCATAAAATCTTAGAACACTTGAATATGTGTTAGGAAAAGTGATAAAACTGCAGAGGTCTGAAGAAAGGATGGAAATTGAGAGGACAATATTGATTGTGTATGGTGAAGAGAGTGAAAATACAGGGTGGGGGACTGGGAACAACTGGCTGGAAATCAAAACTTTAAAGGCCTGTGCCAGAGACAACCTTGTCCCATCAAAGCCAAACTAAACATATATGCTAGAAATAAAGCTTCCAAATTCTGAGGGGTTTGGGAATCACTGAGCAGCAGCTAATGATGAGTCAGAAAGATTTCTATGTGAAGTGCACAGATGTCACTAAGTGTAAGATGATCATAGATAGAGTAGGAGAACTGCCAAAGAAATCAACAGCATAATTCCAGGAGCAAAAAATAAAAGAATCTGGAAAGGAATCAGGTTCAGCATGTGGACTGATCAGTTTTGTGATGAGACTGAGTCAAAAGAAAACGCTCAGAGAGAAATCCAATGTGAAAGACACTATTTGAAGGGACTGGCAAAGAAGATGGAACAGAAGAGGAATGTTAATGCCTGAGAAGGCAGAATCCATGTCTGGAGGAAGGGGTATAATTTTCTTGCAATTCTGTTGAAAAATGAAAATCTTTCATTTTCAAAGAAGGAAGTTACAGAGGGATGGACCTGACTTGTTTGCAGAGCTCAGTTCTGAAGAGACCCTAAAAGCAATTACAACCTTTTGGGAAGTGATTGGAGCTAAGTGTTGACAGGGTTGCCATTAAATTATTAAAAGTAGGTGGAGATAAATGCAGCCAAAGGCTGTACAGAGCAATTCTGTTGATTTCAGACAGCTGAAAAAGTTTCAGAGCAATGGAAGATGGCTTTCTTAAATGCAATATAAAAGCTAGTGTGGTCTGTCTTTTTCTTAAATCTATAAAGCCCTCTCAGAAAGCTGCTTTTAGAAAAAAAAAAAAAGCAGGAACAGTTCAATAACACAGGTGGGGAGTCTGGAAAAGAGTGTTAGCAAATATTAAATATTTTAATGAGTTATTTCATAATATACAATACTATAATCAGGATGAATATGCAGACTTGCAGAATATAAGAAAACTTATGATGCCATATCATGGTCTTTGAGCTACATTGGAAGAATTTATAACTTCATAAAACATTTTTAAAAAGGTATAGTCACTATTTGCAATGAAGATGGAGCATGAAGAGGGTGTAAATTCTCTGGCCCATTTAATATAAATGAGGGATTAAGGCATGGAAATACATTATCCCTGATATTCTTCAACATGGTTGAAACAGCACAATCCCTGACATTTTCAGACTACAATGAGCATCAAAATAGGCAAGAACCTTTTGGACCTTGTGGTCTGGACAAGTGGGAGTGAAGCAGAAGGTACTATACAAAGAACAGCTACTTGAAGAAGAAAAAAAAAAAAAAGAACACGTGGTGGCTTTGGACAGAAAGTCAGATAACTGAGAAGCCTGATTAATCAAAGATATCATTGAGTAGATTAGTAAACTGATTTACCAACAATAGGAAAATAACCTGGATAGGAGAAATGAGAGTAAATTACGAGACTGCTATTGTGTTAAAAGCCACAGAGTATGAATTACTTAATATCTACTGGCAAATTATTTTTTTTTAATTATGTCTTGACTTGTGGTATAGAAGACTGAAACACCTAGCACTATTAAATAAATCTGATACTACAGAAGTAAAATATACTTAGCACTCATACAACTATTTTTAGATCCCTGAAGAGCTCAGAGTACTCTCTAAACATTAATTAATTAATCTTCAATATTCCCATGTCATTAGTAAGGTTAATTTTATCATTCTCTAGTATTTTCAGTTAGAAAACTTAAAGCAGAAAAATGATTTTACATATTGCAACTATCTATTTAGAAGCAGAAAAAAATTACCTATACTAATACATTTAGAAAGATTTTTATACCCGACCATTTGGCTCTTAGTGCTTTGGGGAGGGGAGAAAAGGAGATTTAAAGGAATATTAGCATATTTGATGTTTGATATAAAGCTTTAAGACACAATCAATTTGGGTAGTTCCATCATAAGACCATCCATAACGGTTATCCTAATATTATGTTGCAAAGCTATGTTTATTTTTTCTCAGGTATATTTTATAACTGAATATCATAAAAGAGCTTTAAGACTTCACATTAAAAAAAAAACCAACAAACCATAACAGTCCTTTATACTACCCACTGAAATTCATGTTTTAACAATGATTTTTGATAAATACTGACCTGGAAAGGAATGTTAAGACTCAGATTTTTAGCACAGGTAGTTGCTTAAGAAATCTTCTAGGTTTGGGTGTGTATTTGAAGAGGTCCGTATTATTCTTTTATTTCTTCTGCTCTAATAAGAAGCCTTTTGGAAAAAAAGCATTTGCTAAAATTGGTAAAGAACATACCTAAGCATTGTTTTGATAACATACCAAGGTAAACAGTTATCCTTAAGTAACATTTCCCTCAATCTCCAAATTCATAACAGCTTTCTGCACTATTAACTCTAACCTTAGCATGTAAAAACTGTTACAGGACAATGTACTGAAAAATAGAGAATATAAAAGTGTAGATGACACATGCTGAAAATACCAATAACCAATTGACAACACACTATGTAGTATTTCAAACAGACTTCTGTATCCTCACTTGGAGGGCCAAACACCTTTAAGTTTTTATTTCTGTAGAAATTACTAGTAACATACACATAGTCAAAAGTTAAGGTCTTCATACCGTTCAATATAATATGTGAGGCAACTGAGAAAATGTTTATATTTATATCAGCTGTGAAAAAAATTACATAATCACATATGTATAAATATAAGAGCTTTCTGCATGTGTTAAAGAGGGTGGTTTGGCTTGTACTGTTGTTCATCATTCCCACCTGTGCTTTCTTATTTTAGACAAAAGGAAGTTCTGAACATACCTGCAGAGATGGAAGGAGATGTTTTTTACCAAAAAGTGGCTCAGATTCAACTTAAATGACCAAGGAAGATCCAGTTTAAGAAAGCCTGAGATAATAATAGTCCCTTTTACTTTCACAATAAATTTTAGAGAGTCACTAGAACTTCAACTAAATATACAAGATTATTATTTTCTTTACATGTGAAATATCTGTAGAAATGGCCACATGTGGCTATCATTAAATAAGGCAAAGCTGAAACAAAACACAGCCCTGAATTATTCAGTCCCAGGTTCTGCAAGTCCAGCTTTGGTGTTGGTAATTAGCAAGCAAGTACAGCTGAAGACAATAAGGGAAGTTCTGGCCACCTGTAAACAACAGCAGTTGTCAATTATTTGCTAGGATCACCTAAAATAGCTTTAGGTACTCCCCTGCTTTCCTCTAGAGAGCATCTGAATTATCAGTACATTACAGTTTTTCAGGTAAAGCCACATCTTAGAGAATCAAAAAATAGAACTAATTTATTTAATTTCCCCCAATAATATCATGCATTCTGGATGGGAGAACCTTGCTTAAAAAAAAGAGAGGGATTCTTAATTATCTTTAACAGAGACTTTTCCCTTTATTGTCAAGAAACCTTTCAGATGCTTCTTAAAAAACTGGTAATGAAATTAGATACACAATGTTTTTATAATTTCTATTAAAGTTATTATGCATAAAGACTGAACATCTGTTAGAGTTATCCCAAACTAAAATTCTTACCATCAGGATTCCAGCTCTCTACACTAGCATATTTAGGAATTAATTATTGTCACAGATTTTACACATTACAAATTCCATGTCCCAATCTGAACTTGGCCAAATGTTTTTAATTTGGAAAGATGAGAGGGGGCTCCAACTATAAAGAGAGCAGTCAGCTATGAAAATTTTCAAATCAGATGAATCTGATTGTTCCTAATTGTCATATCTAGAATTTGGCCTTTAGATACACACATAATTTTAACACTGGCAACATATCCATAACCATGTGGGTTTTTTGTATAGGTAAAGCAGCATTTCATTACATTGCATAGGAAAGTAATGAATGGAAGGAAGATTTACAAATCATTAACTGATGCCTACACAAATTTGATTTAAGTGGTTTCAGAACTTTATATAAATATACAAGCACAGGGAGGAACTGAAGGTGAACCCATGCTGCCATGGACGGTCCATCTCATATTCTGAACAGTAATTCATAGCTGATGAATCTGCCTCAGCAGAATTCGTGGACTGAGGGGGCAGAGATGGAATCCTGAAAATTAGAACTTCACTGGAGCTTACTTTCCAGAAGAGCGTGGATTCAGTAATTTTTCATCACACATAAATCACATTGGGGGTGAAACAGGCCATTCAACATTTTCTAACTCTAAGAAAGAGTTCACAAATTACACTATAGAGCGACTTTTTAATAAAATTGGCCTTTTTATGAAGGGATCATAATGTGACAGTTGATAAAACATCTCATGTGACATACAGTGGTCATTGTTAAAAAATTTGCATTTGCCAACAACTAACAAAATGTAGTTGTCAGACAAATAATGTTTTTTTTATACCTTTAAAAGAGAAAGCTGAAACAGTTACTTCACAATTTTGGTTGGAGGTGTGTTGGCATATTTCTGATATTTAAGTGTGGCCACTATAGAAGTATTTTCATTTACTTATTTTACTATTATATGTCTTTATTAATTTGCATGCAATCAGGGACCCTGGGAGAGGGATACTTCAGGAAAAAACATTCTCAGAGTGAATGAAAATGCTGAATGATCCCATGACAAACATGCTATTCTTGTACAATTAAATTAACATCTGTAACTCTTAATACAACAAAATAGCTGACAGCTATTTGCCCATCTTCTGTGTTGCAATAAAATATTTTAATCCCTTTAAAACTCATAGCTGCTTTTCAAGTATCTGTCAAACTCCAGTTGAGATATGGAGCAATGCAACCATTTATGAGTGAGTACAGTCAAAGCTGTTCCACAGGATGACATGGTCTTTCTGTGGACGGGGTTTCCGGCACATTCACAAAACACACACTGTATACTTATGTGAAAAGTTTAGATTGAGGGTAATATAGAATTCTGAATATATTCCAAGTGGTCCTTTCATTTTTGTAAGTGTATGCATCATAAAAACCATTGGTTTATATTCATTTGAACAGATCAACTTTAAAACTGACTGAAAGGCTTGTTTTCAAAAGACCATTTCTCTCACTATGCTATGTAGCACTGGTTGAAAGTTCCCAACAGAAGCTTTTAAAAAGGAATTCTAAAAGTATTAATATATGAGAGACTGAGGTCAGAATAGGCAATAAAAGTCACAAGATTCTGATGGCATTATTTTAGGATAATAATCTTATTTTAAGATATGAAAATACTGAAACAATCATGCCAGAAATAATTATACCATAATTCATAAGTGCATAATTTATCAAAACAATAGAGCAGTCATGGTTAGATGCAACCTAATATTCCTGTATAAGATATAACTACATACTGTACAATCGTTCCTTTTTATAGTTATTTTTACATTTAGTCCTCATCCAAATTAAGCTGAGTATTTCTATGTATGAATGGCATTACAAAATAAACACAACTCACAACAGGGCTTTATTACTGCTACTGCACCACCATGTCATGCAAGTAACTATGTAGTCAACTATAACAGTAAAATGTCATCATCTTCCTGAAATAAAAAGAACATGAAAAATACAGATATAGTAGTAAACATCAATTATCTTTTTATATCTTTCATATTTACCAAAAGTCTATCATTACATGAGGCATTTATACCTCTGTGTAACTCCCCTGTGCTAGTGTGGTGGCAGATCTGGAGTTGAGAAACTATACTTTCAACAAGCTTGTAGAAAACTACTAGTTTCATATTATACTGCTGTCAACATGTAATGTGTAAATGAGAATATGACACATCTGCTACCTACCCCTTAGTGTTCTCCTACTCTTTTGTATATTCAGGAATTTTGAGTAAAGAAAAAGACTGAGGGCTGTTAAAGCTGTTTGTTACCTGTTGTGGTGACCAAGCCCCCAAAAGACTAATGTCCCCTAGAAAAGAAACTATTTGACCTGCTCTTCTGTTGCCAAGTACTGATTTTGTGAGTTTCCATATTGGTTGTTGGATTCCAGAACCACTGTTGGAAGCAACTTGGTTTTCTAAATACTTATGTACTTAATTGGCGTTATGCAGGGTAATTTCTTAACTGGTGTAAAGCTGAGAATGAAAACCATCCACACTTTATTATAAAAATAAGGGTCAAAGTCCTGACTGGGATTCATTTCCTCTGCTTGGAGGTCAGGACAATGTATAGGTACTAGCAACTTTCAGTATTGAAAGGGGAGCAGGTAGAATAGCAGCAGTTAAACTCTCTTTAGACTTGCAATCTTGGAGAATCTCTGGGAAAAAAAAGCCAGCAAACTTGATTGTAGAAGGACTTTTTCCATGGTCAATTAATTTTGCTAATCATCTGGCATGGAGGATCCACATGCAGTCTTTGTAGAATTCAGAATAGGTACAGAAACATGAAAGCCCACCCATCGCTCTGCTGCAGACCAGATTATCTTTCTGAGACTTTTGCAAAGTAAGGAAAATAATCATGAAGTGCTCAAATAATTTTTTTCTAAGGAATTGTCTTTCAAATATTACACATGGTGTTCTCGGGTTATACAATACAAAATTAAAAAGCTGTCTATCTACTTCAGGCAATGATAAAAGAACACCTAAATCCAAATGATCCTCTTCAATTCCTGCTTGTTGGAAAGAAATCTTAATGCTGTTTACAAGGAAAGAACTGTACAATTCTCATTGTTACATTATGCTATACAAAAATGTGTCCTTTAGTTTCCTGGAATTTGCTAAGTTTTCAATTATACAATTTCCTTCTACATTACAAAACAATGTACAGCTTTTCCCAGTTCTGTTCAAGGTTTTTCCCTGCTCTGATATGTTCAGGGTTAAGAATACTAGGTATTTTATTTCATATTTTGTTGATATCAGGATCCACTCGTTTTCTTAAAGCTCATCAAACATCCTCAGACCTACCATAGGCTTGTTCTGCCTTGGGGTATATAGACTGTGTGGCTATAACAGAGCACAGTACCTCCTATGTTCATTCATAGATTTGCCTCCTTAAAAACTGAGGCTGAAGTATAGCTTTCAATGGAAGCCATTTAAAAAGAAAACATTACAGAATATACAACTGTAGTTTTTGAATCTCAGACACAAGTTCCTTGACGTGTTGAAAGATGATGTTTTCGATTTCTGACTCCTGAGCTCTTATCTTTACAGTCTGCAGGCTTCTGTTGTGAAATGTCTATCAGTGCACTTGCAATTGCAAGACCTGTAAGATAAATAAAGGAAAAACAAAATTTAATGCCCAGCTTTCCCAAGAAGAGTTCCAGAGCAGTGGTATGGTTCCTTTCATGCCAAGTTTTTGTACTTTCCCAGAAGTGGCCAGTTTTATTTCAGTTAGATAACAAGTTCTCACTTTCTAAAAGGCAACATAGTAATAGTGGAGAAACAGAGAAAGAAAAAAAAGTGCAGTTTAGACATTAGACTTGAAATCAGAAGAACTGAGTCCATTTAAGTCTCTTATTGATTTGTTACATGATCTTAGCATCACCTCTCTTTATCACTATTATTTTGGTATGTGGACCAGCAGGTTTCTGACGTGGATTTTCTCTTATAAAATGTTTGTGCACTGCATTTGGAAGTGGACAAAACTATCAAATCAGAAAATAAACCAGAAATGGAGATCACAGTTGATGAAACTGTACCCTTGCTGCATATACATCTCCCTAATTTGGAAATATTCAGATGTTAGTACTTACCATGGACAAAAATATACAAAATATCTCCCCAGAATGCATAGGTTTGTGAACAGACAAACAACCATGATGTGTTGGCCTGGATAATTCCTAAGTGATGTTTCACCAGAACTCTTTTTTTTTTTTCCTCAAATTCTGGTTAAGCTGTTGATACTCATGACCTGTTAGAACTTAACAGGGTATTACAGACCACGCACTTAATTAATGGTAGTTATGAATTTTTAAATTCATATAGACAATATTTCAATGAAATTGAATAGAAGTATTCACATCATTCATATATTCTATTCCACCAAGTTTGTGATAAAACCAGTTCTCCATACTGCCCAATATGTCTCAATCTCTAACCAAAACCATTGGTGCTCTATCAGAAAACCTCTGAAAATTTCTCACCATGTTTAACAGGCAGTCTCTATTTTTTAACTCAGGCCAGTAGCAAACTATCTCTTACAAAATCCAACTTTGGCAATACTCTATGAGCATTCACTCATTCCAATACTTACCTACTAAAAACTGCAAAAGTTTTTCACTTAGATTGTTTTTGTAAACTAAAAAAAAATCTATGCTATTGCATAGTGTAATACTAACTTTTTTAATTCAAAAAAATGTTGCAAGAATCAATTGATGTGCACACAGCCTTTTGAAAATAAAAGACACTATACTATAAAATGCTAAGCAAAATGATCATTCCTTCATTTCAAGATATGTAAGAGCCAAGATTAATTAAGTCCTTTTCTCATACACACATATATTTCCTGGCATGAACTAGTGATGCCTTAAATTGGACTTTGATAAATATAATTTTTGAAATCTCTGAGACACCTTTCAAGTATCAGCAGTACGTGATATTAGCAAACTCAAGGATAAAACCTGAATAACATTTTGATGGCTGCTTACATGCAATCCTGTCTTTTGCAGCTAGGCTTGGGGAACACACCAAATGTAATGAATATTATTAGGAAAACAGGCTTTCTCTATTTTGTAAGTGATTTTAAAATATACTCGGATGAATAATGCTAACCTCACTTTACATAACAATTAAAAAAGGAAGAACTGTTTTCTTCAAATATAATGCAGCATACTGGTATATACTGGCATGCTGTTAGAGTTCCATTAAAATTGGGTCACTCTGAAAGATAATTTTTCAAAATGTCACACAAATCATCTGATGAAATTCATTTATTATGTTCTCTACGCCCAGCACAGTTCCTTGTTATCAAAGCAATACAATTAACTGGGGGAACAATTCATTATTTCAGACTGGCAGTCTAAAGGAATTTCATTTACCAAGTCAAGCTGATGCACAGACACTGCAAGCAAGCAGAATTTACATCAAAATACAACAGAAAATTTGATAAAAATGCTGTGGCTTAAATATTCATAAAATAAAATAAAAAACCCACAACCCACACACAAAAAAAAGCCTATATTTTACAGATTTTGTATATTAGCAACAAATATGAATACATTTATAGCCATTAAAGCTGGAACCATGAATTGTATAGTGTTCCCTATCTGTTAAGGCAGTTCAGAAGTTATTTTATTCACCTGCCTTCCCTGGATGCTGCCGTTTGAATACTCTCCCTGACATCCAAAGTCAGACTTTTATGGTCTCCAGTTGCTTCTCATTCTCGACTAAGGTGGCAGAAAGAAACAGGGGAGTCAGTCAGCACGTCACATAGAGAACCAATGGGTCATCTCTAATAGTCTAGTTTCTGGAAATTCAAGCCTAGCTACAGAACCAGGCCTATTTTTAAGTTTAGTTTGTTTTTCTACTAAATGTTATAGAAATAACCTGACCTACTTCTATACAGGTAAAACAATGTCTAGCTTCTTTTAAAGATATGTGTGGAATGATCATTAAAAAGTGAGCCCAGTCAAATACATAAGTGGAAAGTATATTTTTGTAAGAGATAATTGCATCCACAATGAGAAAAATACCAGAGAAAGCAATATGAACTTGGTTATCTTTAGCAGAACTATTGTCTTTCCTAATGGAAGTTAAATGGTAATAGTTTATTCTCAGGAAGTAAGTGTCTAATCATAAAATTACTGGTGTGTGAATTTTTCTGTATTTTTTTTTTTTTTTACAATTATGCAAAACAATTAATAAGTACAGGAATAAAATACAGCACATCAAATGAGATTGCCTTGAAAAGCGCATTCCCGATTTATACACAAACAGCACTTTAATTCTGCATTTGAACAAAAGCATCTGAAAAAGTCATTCATTTTGAGATGCTCTCCTCCCAGTCTCTGTAAAAACAGGCAGTACTATATATTTTAATTTTGCAGCAAAACAGCTTCATTAGGCGTGAAAGGTTAATTGCAGGTTTAAGTGCAGTTCAGGGAACAGTGCACGGGTCTGTAGTGAATAGCACAGTCTGCTACAGGAAGGCTGAGTGCTATAAACTGTTTGCCCTGCTGAAATGTTTTACTACCTCATTTACTAACTGTCTTCTTTTACTGCTTGTATTTGTAGTTCTTCTAAACCTTTAATAGCTACAGTTTTATTTCACTGTAATCAGATTTAAATGGAAATACCCATGCTGGGATGTTTAAATGTTTTTCCTCTGATTGTATACAGCTACATTTGCACTGATGTAAGGCTACACTATCTCTCAATATACAAAAAAAAAATCCTAACATTGAAAAAGTTAGTCTTACGTGCTGGTATGCATATTTAAAGCCTTTTATCCTCCTCTATTGTTCACTTTAATGAGAAATGTATTGAGTTCTTACTATCCTCTTTGTCAAAAGTAAGGGAACAAAGAATGACCTCAGATTCTGGAGGAAAATGGGAAATGTTTTTTTCCATTTAAATATGTATTATTTGGAGATAACGTTCAGGATAGATGTCTTCATTTGATTAAATTCTAAATGTTTTCATTGTTAAGGAGAATCAGAATGCTAAGAAAGCTGGAGACAATAACTACAACTCTAGTAGATCATTTCGATTTGTTTGATATTTTAATCAAAATTACAGTTATTGCTTAAAGTGACCTTAAGCAACGAAAATAAAATTACAGCTCACATGCAGCGAGACTTAAACAGAAAAGACTGAGTAAACATTATATACTAAAGTAATCATAGAATCATAGAATCACAGAATCGTGGAATAGCTGGAGTTGGAAGGGACTCCCAGCGGTCATCTAGTCCAACCCCTCTGCAAGAAGCAGGGACACCCCCAACTAGATCACCCTAATAGATTCACCCTTCAGAACCCAGCAGTCTTGATGTCACTTCCAGTTGTTGACATGTTACAGTACGCACCTAATAGTGGAGAGAGTCCTTTGGTCATAAAGGATCTGTTGTTTGAAATCTTTCCACTGTACAAGATACAGTGCCCATGGATAACTGCACAAATGCATCTAAGCAGTTTGAAGACATACTGAGAAAGTCATAAGAATTAGAGTCTCCGATGCCTCATGGAGATGACCACAGCACACAGTGCAGCCAGTGATTACAATTTCATGCTCATCAATAAAACACCAGTTAAGTGGAGAATTTTTATGAGTTCTGCCATTTATAATTACTGTAAATCTATAAAGAACTGTTTTGAAGATACTATATATATATATATGTATAAATGACATTCATATACAAAACCACCGTGTTAAAAACGCTGGTATAATCTATTTCTTAGTTTGATGATTCACCATCAACTTTGTGGATGCATACCAGGACTGCATACATTTATTCTTTACAGCAAATATATACAGCTATAGTAGCTATAATGACAGAGGAACATAACTTTTGTGATGGTCGTTACTAGGCAAGTGTTTCTAAGTACCCACTGAAACAATTGTTTCACTTTCTATGAGACATTATATGAGGAATATCCTTACTCTCTTCAGTTGTTTGGTAAAGTTTTCCAGATTGTCTAGTACATCCTATACTTTTCCTGTTTTGCCAAACAACACTTTTTCAAATAGTCTAACTTGTGATTAATTTTCATGTCTGAAAAGGCCACAGTCTTGTTTGTGCTACACACTCCTGTGCTATAGATCAGGTCATGTCTTGAGATGTACAAAAGACTCATAAAGTGGAACCAGGACAAAATTTGGGATTCAAAGAAATGATCCACAAAACCTCCTAACCATGTGCAAACCCAGTCCCAAGTGCCTACTTTACAGGAGAAAAATTAAGAGTCACCTGAAGTTCAAGACTCTGGCCAGAGGAACAACCGTATCTCAAAGTTGAATTAATTTCTAAGTCAGAAAATAGTCAAGTCCTTCACAGGTATCTGAGGGTGCTGGTCTGGCAGGTGTGTCTAGACAATATCCAGACATCACAGACTTAGTCACAGAGAAAAACAATCATAAGCAACTGCCAGGAAGAGTAAGTATCTTCATGACCTGACATAGAGATATAGAGATTTTTTTTTTTAAATTTGAATTAGTTTTTTGAAAGGACAAGGTGACTGTACCTCAAAATCACAAAGTCTTTTTATGGGCTTCTCTTCCTGTTTGGTGCATGCATACGTATTATTAAGTTGACACCTCTCTTACTATGAGAAAGATATATTAAACAACGTAAGCTAACTAGGAAATTACTTTCGGCAAGTAACCCCATCATTTTTTTTTTTCAGTGATAATTTTCACTAGATGGGAAGTCAGCCAAGACTCCAGGAGGTATGTTTTCTTTTTCTTATGCATATAACTTAATTAAATAAGTAAAATATGAGACAGAGTTTAAACCATAACAATAATAAACTAAATAATGATAGTGTGCAATTAAATAGCCACACACTAGTAGAAAGGAGATGTCACACTCCTTCATATTATACCCTTGGTATTTAGTAATAACAGCTATCTATAAGGGGCTAAGAAACTCTTATTCCCAGAATAGACTTATAAATTACTTGCTGTCAGTTTGTGGGAAATGCAGACTATACAACAAAGGATCTTTTATGAAATGTTCAGTCTTTCCCGATTTTTCTCATTTCTAAAAGGAAATGGTCCTACATATTTGTGTGAAATATTTGTGCTCCAAAGGGCCTGTAGTGATTTTTTATTTTTATTTTTTTTAATACAGTCAGGCAGTTTTCCATTTCCCTTTCAGAGTGAGATATCTCTAGTTTAGTCTGTAATTCAGGTTTGTACAACATCTGGTGCCTTTAGACTATCCCACCTGCCAGCGGCGGAGAGACAGCAAGCACAGGCTGTTTGCTCTCTCTGGTTATGGACAGGCAGGGATTGTGTCCATGGGGCACAAGGACTTCCCAAAGGACAAGCTGATCCTGCTAATATCTTGGGACAGTTATCACAGTGCTTTGGGTTAGCTCCTGTCTTTTCAGTCAGACAAACGACTGCAGTGACAAAGGGGACATAGCAAAGTGTTGGAGACACCATGGTAATGGGTCGGGATTGGTGCAGTTTAACGTCCATTACCTGAAGCTTTTTGCTCCCGCCCACTTTTCTCAACTCAAGCCCTCCTGGAAGAAAAGTAGTGTAGACTTTAATGAATACTTTTTAAAGGATCTAATTGCTTTTAGCTGGATGTACTGTCAGACCTGCACACCAATCCAGCCTGTATACCTTGCCCAGGGAAGGCAGCTCGTGGGCTGAAAATCCCTAAGATGATAAGATGATAAGAAGTAAGATGATAAGATGATAAGAAAATCCCTTACTTAATAGGTGGGAGAGAAAGCCTGAGATAATGGCTGATCCAAGCTGGGAGAGGAACTCTCTCCTGAAACTGCAGAAGAGAAGATAGGAGAGGAATGGTAAATCATGATGACTCTTGAAGATGAGTGGTGATATTTGGATATAAACACAAAGGAAGTATGTGGAGCTACTAAAATTACATATGTGATACAAAATAATAGTCAAAAACAAAGATCTGAAATCAAGACAGCAGTTGCTCAGTGTGGCAGATATTCACAAGTAAACTGCAGAGTTCACATGGGCTTTTGATTTGGTGATGCAGAAGGAAGATGCTATTTTGGAGAGGCTGCAAAAAATTATCTTGAAATTTGAAGGGTAAATCACACTCTTGGCTATGATGATTACACAGCATTGCTAAGTATATAACCTAATTCTTGCACCCTATACCTTGGGTTTCCTTGGTAAAGCTCATCACGCAGTTGTCCAGTGATATTAAGAATATGACTGACTCTAAAGAAAAAATAATAAATATTAAAATTGCACTTAACTGCTGAGTCTGAAGAGAAAACATTCTCTCAGAAACCTTATTGACTCACTTCAGATATTACAGTAGGTTGGGGGAATGGTTACATTTGGACTAGTTTAGTAATAGCTCCTAAAGCTGCAATACTGAATTTCAATTAATAAAGCAGACATCACATTTAGTCAGGAAATATATTCTTCTCACAGAATAGCAGACCTAAGAGAATTAAAGCATCTTGATGCTTTAATCTAAGAAGTCTTACCTTGTCAGTAATTACAGACAAGAGATCTATTGTTAGACCATTATTTTATTCAATTATGATAAAGTTGGGACCCTGGACCACAAAGAGTAAATTCAGAAATCTGACAATGCCCCTAACTATTCCATTGTCTTTGTCAACATGGCTTCCTTTATTCAAACTAATGTCAGATTTCTGTGTGCTTGGTTTTCCCCCGTTACATTAAAAAAAAAGCAACAAGTCATCACTGCATGAATAACTATACATGTGATCAGACTCTCTCAATCTTGCATTTCTTAAATATAAACTGTGGAATCTTAAACAGGTGTATCAACTGCAATTTATTTTTTTTTTTGTGGAAAAAGCCAATTTATGGGATATGTGACATTTTCAGAAAGCTATCAATCAACAACATGTATGGCAAGCCACCTGTAATTCACAACATAATTGTTATTTGAAGTTATTAGTAAAACAAGAGTTTTGGCCTCTGATGGCTATTAAGAACAGCTACAAAGGAATAATCTGTTTAGAATAGGCACAAGCCTCATACAGATTAATTCCCATTGCATATTACACATCATCTGTTAAAATGCAAGTAATTACACAGTTTTCTATAATGGACAGTAATATTTGAAACATTTGGATTTATTTCGTGCAAACTATTAAATTTTCAGTTTGATTACATTTCCTTTCCATTGAATCATTTATCCATATGTTATGAAAAACATCTCTATTCTTGATGTTGTGCAGCCGTTTAATTTGTTTTCAAGAAAATCACTATAAACTAATTTGCTACTCTGCAAGAATTTGGTGAGATGCATTAATCATGCCAGAATCTAATTTGGTCTTGCAAACCTATTTCTGTAGAAGAGAAAAAAGAAATCTACTTGGAGTACTGAAGAAGAACTATTTTCACTTACTTTTAGCAATACCTGGGTAAATACAAACAAAATTATAATTGGTTTTGCTTAGAAGTCAGTAGCACAGCTGTGACCCAGTTGGGGTTAGTTTATGAACTTCTCCATAGTAATTAGACACATTTGGATTACAAAAGCCTCCTTCAGACCAATACACTTGAGGTTACTTGTACAACAGTATTTTACTCTCTGTCTCTATCTTCAGCAACCTCCTTTTACAGGCATCACACACGCCAGTCAGAGAATAAAAAAAAGATATAAACACTGCAAAAAATATGTGAGCATAGTTACAGCATTTTTCAAATTTTTTACTCAGTTCCACTCATTGAGGTTGGACTCTAGCTACTGTGATGAAAGCCAAAGCCCTACTAGACATTGGGAACTGGACAAACATCTGTGAGACAGAGGTTTACTTTTTGTATTGGCAGAGACACTCCAGTAATAGTGCTCACCTATCTTTACATGCAATCAAGTAATTAGGATGTCTGCACATCCATGTTCATATATGTGAAATGGGGAGAAGGTTCAAAGGCAACTGAGCAATCAGGAGAACATTTAGAGGGAGCCAGGCAGAGGTATTCACCAGGGTTTGCTTCCCTCCAGAGGGGTCCTATTTGCAGGGGTGATTTAAAGCAGATCTCTTCCTGTCTGTAGAGGAAATCTGGGGTGATTAACCTCACCAGGTGAAATTGAGTTTTCGTGAATAACTCCCTAATGTTCCATCTTGGGTGATAAGGTATATTGTAAGATTTGCAGCTTTACTACTCTGCTCCTCACTACAAAGCACACAACTACAAAGACAATAGGTTTAAAGGCCCAACAGGGGCCAATTCTGACCCCACTGGAGACAAAACAATACTACATTTGTTATAATTTACTTTTAAGGGAGAAGATCAGAGCAATAATCCTCAAAGCTGGCTGTTTCTCACTCTTGCACTGTAATTTTGAAGGTGCTGGCTGCTTTTTTATTTTTCCCCACTGTCAAAAAATTTATTTAAACCAGAGAAAGATTCATACATTCATAGAAAACAAATATTGCAGACCACCCAAAATTCAACAGGACTGCAGCTTAATCAGAAGTAGGCATGGTACCTGCAGTGCTTTCCCATAATGCATTCTCACTCCTAAGTTTTGCTTTGCAAGGTTGATGAAGTACTGGATTTTTTTTTTCCATTTCCAACATCCTGCTGCAATATATCACTGATTAACTGCTGTTTGGTTTATAATTTGGTTCTGGTCAAATAGCAATGCCAGTTTTTCAGTATTCTGCTGGTTTCCACAATTAGACATTCAGTGCATCCCTGGCTATGTAACCAGCAGTCACTGACAAAACAAACAATCTTGCGTGTGTAACGTAGAATTAAGTCAACAGGATGGAAAGTGTGCCAGGAATTTCAAACCATATTTTGAAGTATTACTAAAGTGGCAACTTCAGGGTCCTTGGTTTCTCTAACACAAGGTTATTTGTAGTTTCAGTACCTATTAATGTCCAAGGAAAGAAAAAAAAAGACAAAAATACCCTGTTGTCAGTATCAGGGTAGACCCATCAGCAAAGCTAGCATCAGCTTTTACAGAGCATTGATTTTTATTTATTCTAGCAGAAAAGCTTGGTAAAGGGCTGAAAAGCTAAAACCATTACAAAAAATCACATTTCAAAACCTGATTTTATACAAACAACCCTACCAGAATCCTGGTCAGCACTGAAAGAGAACAATTCAGAGTGTGATTCCAGCACATGGAGGCAAGCTATACAGATATTTTTTTCCTGAATCTTTCACAGTACAGTAAAAATACTACATTATGACTTTAACAGGAAAAATGATATACTTAGTCCTGGTTCCTGTCAAAATGTATGGAAATAGAGTTCCATTTCAAACACTGCATGTTCATAATTGATTGCATACATTTGGCCCCAACTATTCAATACAGGTAAGCAATGGTAAAATTATAGTACCAGAGCACCATTTCTGTGTGTGACATATGCAGGCATAACAAATGTCTGAAACTGTGAGACAGTACTGCTACGACTGCATATTGCTGAAAATATATGGTATGTCATAAGCATGCTTTTCTGGTTTGGAGGGGAAATATTGGAAAGCTGCCAGTGCATGGTCACAGCTTGTTACCTAGCTCCATGTGTACTCACACTCCAACAAGTAGCACTTGTTTCATTTATCAATCCCATTAAAATGAAAGAACTATTTTGGTATAATGATTACCAAACTAAGACTTTTGCCATTTTAAGCATTCCCTAGATGTCCCTTTGCATCTAGGAAATGTAATTGCAAAAACCTGAAAAAGATCCTCCTGACACATTAAATTTACATTCTGTATTTCTCTTTTTAGAAACAACATCCACAAGAGATACATGAGCTGTAAAATATTCCTCTCTTGGGACCAGATTTGGCATAAATCTCAGCTGGACTTGTACACCACCTTTTTATTCAACAAAGTATAATCTCTCACTTATTTTATGTTGAACAGGTCTCATGCTACTAAATGGATGTGAAACTAACAGGTAGAATCCAAGTGAAAGATACAGACCAGAAATTCTCACAAAGTCCATTTCCCAGCAATGTCAGCAACCAGAAGATGCACTCAATGAAAATAAACCTTCACGTGCTGAAGTTACTACAGCAGCCCTTCTGCAGTACTAGTCATGGCAGTAAGAAATGTCAGAAATGAAACTAAGAAGATGCAGCAAGGAATACACTGTGCTTGGAATATCCCAGTGTCAGGATGGTTCTTTGAGGCAACAGGCAAAATTCAGAGCAATTCTGTGCATTGCTCTTCATAATATTTTCATTTAAAACTGATGTGCTGTATAAAGTGCTTTGTATCTCCAAGATGTGATTAGGAGCTAGTTTTCATTTACATATTTTCAAAAAGTTTTCTCTACATGATGAAGAACAAACAAACCTTCAGCAGGATATCAGAATTCCCTCACTGTAAATTTTCTAGATCTCCCATCTGTTTTTTAAAAGTAGAAATTATGCTGAGTCTTCTATTTTCTATTTAAGTGCTGACCTTTTCTGCCTCTACTTTTTCCCATGCTTTTTGATCACATGTGAATACCTTATCTTCAGTTCTCTCATTTCCCAATTTTCTATGTTTCAATTATAGTTTAATGGCTAAATATACAGTGATGATGATACAAGAGCGTGTTATGAATGATATCTGTTTTGAAAATTCCAACTTCTCTGAACTGCTACAATTCAAGTTGCTTTCTTCCATAGCTTCTGAAGTGCCTTCTGTAATATAATAATATAATAAACCCTGAATCTGCTCTTCCCTTTGCAATGCAATCCAACATTCTGTTTCCCATAATGCTGCTACATTATGATTTGCTGCTATAAATAATTATCCTAAGTTATAAAGATAAAATATAAAACCTTAAAGCAACACCATTAGACTCCATACACTTGAGACTCTGAAGCAGCCATAAACAAACATTGATTTTCATAAAGAATAGAAAAGACCTTGACAATGAAAAGCATGATTCCTCCTTAGAATTAACTCATCAAAAGCTTGCTGCAAGCTGGGGTGCAAAGACTGGAAATAGCAGGTAATTGGTGTCAAACTGCACCTTGTTTCTAACAGATGGGGCACCACATCTTTTGGTCTATACCTTAAAAGGTGAGGGGGGAAGAAACTCCAGTTGTGGGAGTGGGAATTTGACAATGTGTGAGGTTTAGCAGTAGAAGGTATTATGCTCCAAAAGGGCAAGGATAAGATACAAGAGGGTCTTATCTAAAACTCTGTAAGGTTTGCGTTTGGGTGTTTGAACTTGCTGATTTTGTTTGTTCTGTCTTGTCTGGACAAACATTCAATAAAATGACCATGAAATGTATAGGATTCCTGGCTTTTTCCTACACTATTTTTCATTGTCTTCCTTTCAAATAGCCCTCTATTTTCCTTTCTTATTTTTTCTGCTGCTTGTTCCATTAAGCTTCAGTTGCCACACTATTTAACTTCCTTACAAAGTGCTTGCTTTTCTCTAGCCAGATTTCTCTGATTTTCAACATCAGGAACTCCCTTTGTGAATCTGGTGTTAGTTACCAAGACTACTCTAATTCCCTTCCACGATCTTTCACATCTTTGGATTGTGTTGATGAAGGAGGTGGTGGTAGTAGGTGATGGTAGTGGTAATGTTGGAGGTATGGCAGGTTTCAAAGGCTGCAAACCTCTGAATAATCATTTAAATTATCCATCCTTCTTAGACTTCCATTTTTGCAGGCAATTCTTTTGCAAGAAAAATACAGTCGTCCAATATTTACAGAGAGATAAAAATAACTGTTCACATTTGAACATTTGATCTAATTATTTCTTTAACAGCAATTAAATAGATTTTGAATAATCTAAATACAGTCATCCTTATTTCACTGAGTCCCATATGTGCTTTAAGCACAATATTTATTTTCAAGGTTTTAAAAGCTGTGTGCTAAGTAGTGCACATTTTTATTCAACTTTTAATCTTTGATGTGTTTAACTGCACTTTCACTAATCACTCTGAAAAAGTGACGGAAACGTGTTTTTCTCACAGGGATGGCCTCAAGGATACAGCTATCCTTTGTGCCGGTGTGAGATGTGCATGAAGCTGCTGAAGGTCTACAGAGGCTGAGGCAGGGTGGTTTAAGCCCTCTCCAGATCCACCCCGATGGATTTCTAGAGGAGGGAAGTAGGGCCAGGAGGCTCTCGGAGGAACAAACAGCCTTTAGGGTGAGGTATGTCATTGCTGTGCTCTGCTGAAGCTGCATATGCTCAGGAATTTAGACAACTAGAATGAAGTGTGTTAAGAGATCTAAAGCTTGCTAAGAAAAATTTGGTCTGCTCCTCCCCAAGCCTGATGTAAAAAAGTTGAATTTTCACACTTACTTATTGTTTTGGATATTTTTTGGGGGTTTGGTTTTGATACTTTTTCCCAGAACACTACCTCTTTCAAGTCTTATTTTAGAGCTTTCATTTACAAAATCAATGTTTACTAACCTTTTTATAGTGGTTTAAATATGAAGACAAGAGATGTGTCCAGAGAGGAAAAACAGTATTGAAATACTAAGCTTGTTATCTCCAAAGTGCTGCACACAAATTAACTAATGCATGCTAATATAGTGATTACCTAGTTTGCCCAGGTTTAGTGCAATGATTTGTGTTTCCTAATGCCATCATTCAGTGAGAGATGGTTGGGTATCACACCGAAGCCAGGACAGCTCTTCTTAAAACATACTGTGCTTACCATATGTGTATTCCCCACTGAAAATAATTTAAGTCTACTTATAGTACTGAGATTATTTGCAAAAGACTTTTGGAGAAACATTTTGTAATCAAAATGTGCTTTGAATTACTGAAAAATTGCCATGATAATGGATGATACTGGATAATGGATGATGCACATGATAATGGATTGTTGTTGGCTATGTGAGATGAGGATGAAGCTACAGACATTTAACCTGGGATGACTACAGTGGTCTGCATAAATTCCAGAGGCACAGGTTCCCTCACAGCACCTTCTCAGGAAAAAATACCACAGAAATTAGAGGAAAGCATTGCCCCCTACACAGGGCTGTCCCTTCCCTCCTCCTTTAGGAGAAACCAAATAGATTTTGCCCGTGGGTTTCCCAGAGCTGTCCCACTCCGTGGACAATTTCATGGCATGTACAACTCCAGTGGTTTTAGGCTACATATTTGTACACCTCTCAATGTAATGAAGTCCAAAGCTACAGCAAAAACCTCTGAAAGCCTCAAGAATATGAATGTATAGTATACATATATGTATATATACACACCACAAATATATATAATAGCAAAAAAACAAACCAAAAGTAACAAATCAAAAATTAAACTGGTAGCACCACAGGTATTTGTGAAGCTTTGGAGCAACCACAAGAAAGCTGGCACAGTGTCACTGCTGAGATGAATATCGAACCAGCTGGGAAAAAGCAATCTGGAAAAAAACCCCCAATATGAGTATAACGAATGAGCCTCTATTCCACATATGAAAGTGTTTCTGATACTGACAAAAGAAGGTACCATATTTATCATTCTAGGATCACAGGGGACAAAACAACACTATTAAATTATGAGAGGTTTTATTTGTGAATTGGCATTGTTTTCTGTCCCTTGTGTTACCAGAATAATAAATGCTTTCCTTTGTGTAAGAAAGAAAAGGTCTGATACTGGCTGTGCATTCTATATAGTCACACTACAATTTTTTGAGAGCTTTAGTTAAATCCTCATGAATACCAATATCTACATTAAAGGTGCTAAAAAGCATTTTGGGGTGGTGGTTGGTTTTTTTTTTCCTCTACAGTTTTATTTGAGAGTCTCCTTCATGATACCTTCTTTTTTAGGGCAGATAAAACAAGATTCAGTTATCAGAGTTCTTAGGATAACTGGTGGGAATATTGCAGAAGCACAATATGATCAAAGTGGATGGAAAAGCAATCCCCGAATGACTGAGGGCAAAACTGCACCAGTCCCAGAATTACAGAAAGAGATGATGTGTTTGAGACAAATTAAACACTTGCATTTGAATTTTTAATATTGAAAATATATGTCACAGCATTTTCATGAGGCATCTGCCTTGAATGCAGCTCATCTGCTCCTCCTTGCTAGGGGTTATACCTTTTACTTTTTATCCACCTTTAACTCCTGCAAGTTACAATGTCTGATAGGATGTTATGGGTTTTTTCTTCATTTTTCTTACATTTTATGTTTTCAAAAGCTAGCACAGAGCATTCCAGTGATCACATGAGAATTAATATAATTTGTTGCCAATATTTTCAAATGCAAGCAATATCTTCTGGTTTGCACAACTCAGGATGAATATGGTGCATCACTGTGCCATCTAATGTGACTCAGCTTTGAGAGCTTCAGGGCTTGGCTCTGCCTTCAGTGCCCTAAGTACACATGGCTGATTTTTTTTTCTATGGCAAGTACTGCAAATGTAAATAAATATATAACTAGTAATCTGATTTCCAGTGATATATAAGCACAACCACATGAAAAGATTATATTGCTCTTAGTGCTGGGAGAAGACTCCTAGAACACAGCCAACTGCATCACACAGATTGCCATTGCTAGGTTAGATGCACCTAAGAATAATATTTAAATATTTAGAATTAATAATATTTAACATTAAACACATTTTTTTCTATGTACATTATGTATTACAGCATGCATGTACCACTCTTCACAAGAGTGTGATGAGTTTTAATTTTCATTTTGAGTGTGATTGCTACTACTGGTACTCAGACATCTCCCATATCATCTACCAGCCCCAGTCAGGGCTACAGCTCCTGCTGCATTGGGTGCAATACATGAGCACTGCACCAAACTGCTTCCAGTCCAAATAACTTTTCATTGGGCTTGAATTTTCATGTTAAAAGAAACATATTCACAGACCTCCTTAACCCACAGACTATTAAAGTCAGGCTGAACAAGAGAAGTTACTTAGACTGTTCTTTTATGCAATAACTTACTAAGGAATGAAGAGAATCACTATCAGCTCTCAGTTACACTGTGTAGTTCAGAGGCTTTGAATTATATTTCTGACATCCTGTTACACAGATAGTGCTGAGCACACCTTTGTAAGTAACTACTAATGAAGTAGAAGAAAGCAAGCAATCTACCTCGCTCCTGCCTATCTATGTTGACCTTGTAGCTATAACACAAGTAAAAATACACTATTTTACATGAAAAACTCTCAATACAAATACTGCCTAGATCTGTAGAGCAATGAGAATGCATTAATCAATGTTTGGGTTTTTTTTCAGAGAGAACTGGACTATATTACTGTGAAAACTACTGAAAAGCTGCAAAATTCAATGACTTGTAGTCAATTTTACTATAAGAATTAGTTTTACATAACAGTGCTTTATGCTTACAGCCAAGCACAGAGTATGTAGGTAAAAAAAAAAAAAAAGTATATTTGAACAGATTGCAAGATTAGTACAAAAATTCTAGAAAACTTTTAGGACCTGCACAAATGAAGTTTTGTGCAGAAAATCACACACAGGAGTTACGTTGAAAAGTCAGGAAGTTTCCAGATTTTGATAGATTTCAGGCTGGATGTGTCAAAAGATAAGCCCTGACACCGTCAGGCAGTCTCCCTTGAAAATTTTGACTCCATATACAGAGATCTTCAGGTAAACCAATTTCTACTTTCACCTCTGCCTCCAAATGCTGGTCTCAAAGGACTTCATTTCAGCCAAGACCTGTCAAAACCCCAAATGCTTTTCATTACTGAATTCCTTCAGTATGTTCTCTGTCAGCTGTGTTAAAATAATAAATTCACAACCAATTGATTTTTGAAAAGGGTGAGAATAACTTGAACTCACCCTCTGATTTTGTCATTGCAACATGTAAAACTAGGAGCATATTTAAAATGGGGTTTAAAGCAGCAACAGGTTCAGAAGAAGTTATAATAGATTTCAGCAGGATGACTGAGACATTAGGAGTGTGCTCCAATCAGTGCATATCCATTTAAACCATTAGTATTAATGGTAATTCACTCACAAACACCCAGCACAGACTAAGGTGTCCTGGTGCTTGTAACTAGTGATATGAAATGATGAAATTTTATTTTATATTCTGATGTATCTGTGGGAGATTCAGAACATTTGTGTAATTCCTTTGGCAGGAGATTCTGTACAGATTTTGTCAGCATCAAGGAAGGAAAATACAGAAAACCATACTGCAGGATTAGGGAGGCCACAATGGTTATATTACCTAAAAAGTGGAAGAGAGTCTTTTTAAATAGTGTGTGTAGCCAAGGAGCTTAGTTTGGATGAAGCAGTTACAAGAACACCTTAATGGGGGACAAGAAAGCAATTAACAATGAAAAGTCACTGATGCAAAAGATAGTTCTAGAGATTAAAATCTTATTGAAACAAATGCTTCTCCATTTGATCATAATGAATTGAGCTGAAAGATCTGCAAAAAAACAGTTCACTGAACACATGAGAAGAAAATAATAATTTGTTACTCAATTATAGTACAAAGCTTTCTGACCAACACACTGCTCTACAGAGTTAGTTAAATAGAAACAGGAATCTTGGGTAAACTGAATAACACAACAGGAGAATAAGGCATAGTAGTATTTGAAATTGTGATGTGATAATTGTGATAATATATACAGATTTATCAATTTGTAGAGTGCTTTAAAAACACAGGAAGAATATGCTTCACCTGAAATGGATAAACAAAACACTTGTGGGAACAGAAATGACATGAGGATAGCGGGAAGGATGGGGCAGGGATAGATGGAGCTAATAGTGCAGGGAAAGAAGGGGCAGCAGCAGAGCTAATCTGAGCATGGGGCAACTGGGAATACTCAGAAATGAGAGCAATTGCAGAGATGGAAGTGTGAAAGCGAGAAAGAACACTAAAACCAGAAGATTGAGAATGATATGTTACATGTGTGGGAACAGACTGCTTAAATTAGAGAAATCCATCAGATCAAGGTAGATTGGGTCTTTGTAACAGGGAGAAAGGTCTCAAATTCATCCCATCTGCCTTTAGGCACTTAGCTGAGGCATCCAAATCTTCAAAGTACAACATCACTGAAAAATCAGTGGAGAGGCAAGTCCAAAGAGGAATCAAGACTGTAGGTGGACTGAATTACCCCCTTTGACAGAAGCTTTAAGAAAGAAATGTAAGTGATCAAATCAGTAACACATCTAAAATAATATGCATAGATTATGTGAAAACTCTGAATTAGATAGGACTGCTATAAAAGAGATTAAAGGAGGGAACAATAAAATAATAAAAGAGATTAAAGGAGGCATAAATATCTGCAAAAATAGCTTCTATAAGGAGCTGTTGTTGAATGCTGGTTTTATGATGCACCCACCATTTGTAGTAAAACTTGTTAATGACAGAGATAGGTACAACACAACAGTCAGCAATGGTGAAGATGGCATCCTTGGGAAAAANAGGTCTTCATAAACTTGGGGAATTATGGACAAAAGCTTATGTTCATCAGAAGGTATCAAGAAGAAGTTGCAATTCTCATTTAAAAGAAACAAAAAAGTTCAAAAACCCCTCTTTAAACCAACACTGTAGCCCTTCAGTGATAACTTACCCACACTGAGTGTTTTGCTGTTAAGAAAGCACTGTACTCTATGCCAGGAGTGAACAAATCCTGTTCAGGAGCCAGACAGTGAACATATAGTCGTACATTGTGGTTCTTACTGCGATAATGAAATTAAGTGTTAGACATTTTCTGCATGACTAATCTCTCTTGATTACATTTTGAAGTTTTTCAGTGGATGGCTAATTAATGATGCACAAGGCCTCCTCTTTGTGGTTCTGCTGTCTCCAGCACACTGGATTTAGGTGCACAGCTTCCATTATCTAGGCTTGTCCCTATAAGATTGTCCCTTGTCTTCCCATCGAGGCAAACAATAGAGATACAGCAAGCATCAACTCCTGAATCAGCTCCCTGTGGAGCCATCATGAGATGAACTCCATTTCCTTTTCTTGAAAAGGTAGCTTTGAGGTGAATTGTTGCTGTCCAAGAATAAGAGCCTCCCCTCAACCTGCCAGATCAGGTAGGGGAAGATGAGTTGGTGTTCAGTGTTAAATGAAAGGGCCTTTGTGAATTTCCTATCTGTTGGACTTTGCTCCTCTTAATTTAAGAAACATTCCTCCAATTGTTAATAAGTTCCTAGACATATGTATCTAAATGTTTACCATTGAGTCAACAAATCCACTGCATGCTTAAATGTTTACACTCTTGATGAGTACCATAGAGACCCATCCTGTCATTGGGGTAAGTATCTGTCCCAGCATGGAAGCATTCAATAACACTTCTGGAGATTCATGGGATTTTTTTCCTTTCCTACAGTTGCTTTCCACAAAAATATTTGTGGAGGGAGATGATTTGCCCACAGGTTCAGGACACAACATCAGAACTGCATAATGACCCTCAAGCATAGCAGGCATTTGCTTCAAACCCATTTTCCATCAGCCTTCATGCAACTGTGCAGAAGAAAACATTCACTTTGCAAATCTCCTTCACTAACTGAGGCTGATATCTGGAGTGCATAGACCAGAGATGCACGACACGGTTGTGAAGCTCTTTATGAAATCTGACTGAAGGGAAATCAATATTATAAACATACTCATAACAAGGGATCCATTACTGCTATGATATATAACACAGTACTGTGCTATTCACTTGTAAGGTATGTGTCAGGAGTGGGAAATTCTTTTTTCAATACTGTGGGAATATAGAGTGATACAATATAACTGAAAACAAAAAATATTATAAGCATACACATATGTTCACAACCTTAAACAGAGTTATCCATCACACTGTGTTCTCTTTTGCTTTGGTCCCAGTATGGTAAGGTTAACTTTAGGCTTTTAATCTGATCATGCATAGCCTTAATTCTTTAAACTATAATTATAGATGTTAAATTGTTTTGCCTTCTACAAAAAAAAAAAGTGATTTGGAAAGACCAAAACAGAAATTAAATGCATGTAATATAATAGAACTATTTCAATGGCACTAATTGCAAAACAATTTTAAAAAGCATCTTTTGATGAAATAATTGTTTTAATTATATAGTATACTTAGGTTTATCAACTATAAACACTTCAGCTATTAGCATTAAGATAATTTTGTGTGCACTGTTGTCCCACAGTTTATTTCAGAGCATAAATAAACTAGAAATATAAATCACTGTAAAAGCACATCTGAAAAAAATGAGAAAGAAAAGTGGTAATATCTCAACATTTAACAGAGCTGTATCATAGTATATTGCTAATGACCATAGATAAAAATTAGTGTGACCAGCAGGTCAAAGGAGGGTATTTTCCCCTCTACTCTGCTCCTGTGAGACCCTCTCTGCAGTTCCGCATCCAGTCTGGGGTTCCCAGTATAAGACAGACATGGAGGTGTTGGAGCAAGTCCAGAGGGGGCTACATGGATGATCAAAGGGCTGAAGCACCTCTGCTATGCAGACAGGCTGAGAGAGTTGGGGGTGTTCAGCCTGGAGAAGGCTCCTGGAAGACCTTATTGCAGCCTTTGAGTGCCTGAAGGGGCTACAGGAAAGATGGTTACAGGGGAGCGGAGTGATGGGGCAAGGGGGAATGATCCATAACTGACGGAGAGAAGATTAAGGTTAGATATAAAATCTTCAGTGAGGGGGGTGGAACTAGATGATCTTTAAAGTCCCTTCCAACCCAAACTATTATAAGATTCTGTGATAAATACATTTCATGAATTGACTAGGAGAAACCTTAATATTGGAACATGTGAGGGAGACCAAATCTTAGACATCTGCCCACGGAGGGCTCTGAGGAGAGCTCTGCAAATTCCTTCCTGTTGTAGAAAGAACTTCACCAAGGCAGGTCTTCTGGCATGAGTTTTTCTAAGTGGAATTTTTCACAAAGGACAAGGTTTGCATGACTGCCTGCCTTAAACTCACAGAATCATAGATGGTTTACTGCAAAAACAAAGGAGAGATGCTTCATGGCAGAAGGGTACACTGTCCACTGTCTCAAGAAAAAATAAATGCAATCATTCTTATCTACATGGCAGCAACTTTCCACTGGGTAGGTCTTATAGTTTTCTTTGAAGGTAACACACCTAGAAAAGGTGTTCAAAATCAAATGCTGTAGTAAGGAAAAAATGTTAAATAAGGTAACTATTAAAGGTAGCTAAATTACATCCCAGCCAAATACTTATTTGGCATTGTTTTTTATTGTTGAGTGGATACAGACATAATAAATTTCCTGTGACATTTGGGAGGAAGGGGAAAGGAGATATTCGTGATATGGAATGAATTTTGAAAGGAGATGATAGCAAGACATTGCACTTGTAGATGTGCTCTGGCAGAACTGCAAACAGTTTTACAGCTATAAAACACTCAAATCTCTTCTCAGTTTAAAAATATGTCTGTAAACAACTACTTTATTCTGTGACGCAACAACAGTAACTACTTGTATTCTTACAGCCTGCAAAAACTCAATGCAGAGCAGCAAGGAAGCACCTGCTTCAGGAAATTTCAGAACTACTTCTTATGAAATTCAGAACTACTGGTCCTCTGCAAGACAAAGAAAAACCCTTCTGTGCTCAGACCACTGAATCACAGAATGATACTTTTAGACTTTCGATTGTTCATCAAACATTCCTTTTCTGAGATATATAATGTAACACTGGTCTAAACCATGCAACAAAAATGTTTGAAAATTAGAAATCTCATAAGTTTGATATAATCTTTTTGCACAGACAGAGACATCTAATGATTATGGGGCACATTTTCATCACTAACAAAAGTTTATTGGCTGTATCTTTAAAGCTGACAGTGTCTTTCAGGATCTATCAAATGTATCATAACACAAGCTATCAAAATGAATAAAATATAAAGTGCATACTTCTCAGAGATATAATTTCCAAGCACGTAAACTTTTATCTTACTTTTGAAAAATGTCAAATCACTTGGACCAGCACTCTTAAAAATATGATTTATGAAAAAGACTTATTTTTAGTCTCTGAGCACTACATAAAAGTCCTTCAAACAGCAGGGCTACCACAACTTTTAATGGAGAAAGTACTAAAACAAGTGACGGATGGGAGCAGGAAAGACAGAATCATGGTCCCTGCATTCAATCAAATGCATCTGCATTTGGTAAATAGCTCTAAGAATGAAACCCTCTTGCAAGTTCATGATTTGCATTCAGCAGATCAGATGTCTGTAGCAGAAGAGATGCTGCCACACGCTGCCACACTAAGGCGCCAGCAGTAATCTAGTGCACAGAAGGGTGCTCTGAGTGCACAGACAGGTGAGGACCTCATGGCAGCAGTAAACAGGTTGATATGAGAACAGCCCAGTCATGCAAAAACACACTGCTCTTTTAAGTAAAGCTTCCTTAATGTAGGAACCATAGCATATATTATTATTTACACAGCACTTGATATATGACATTGTTCTTGCTGTTCCTCAAATGTTAGAGCTTCTCAAGATGATTTCCTCTTAAAGCTAGTCATCACCACTAAGCCTGGCCATCCTTTTAGCTGTAGAACATCCAGCCTAACCAATGCATCTGTTCTGCCCTTGCTCACCTTACATTCTTCCACACTTGCAGGTCAAAGATACATCTGCTAAGTGCACCACCATGCTACATTTGACAGGCTGAAATAAAATACAATTCAGCTAAGTTTCAAATGTTGTTTTTAATCGCATCCAACTTCAGCTGCCTAAAGTGAGGTGACTAGACTGAGCTAATCATCTAGGCTCCCTCTGTAGACATCAGAGGAGCAGGGCTGCCTCAAGAGTGAGATTTAAAAGACAATTTTTTTTGTGCTCGTGTAATAGAATAGGACAAGATGTCCTCTCCAAGTGCTTCATTCTTTCTGTTGACTATCAAGGAAACTTAGATTAATTTAGATTAGAAACCGAACTTTTGGAGGAAAGTGAGACAGCTTCTGGTTATTTTGATATAGAATCAGTTAAGAACAGCTGTGGGAGCAGCCTTATACAGACAACATTAAAGATAATTCTTGCTTCAGGCAATTCACAAATTAAGCTAAACTAAAATCCCATTTCAGCTATAAAACTATTTTAAAAGATGCTTTTTGGGTTCATATTGTACATCTTAATGGGAGAAGGGTGCCATATGGAGGGATTTAATTTTGTCAAGAGACGCTCAGTGCTCTTATCTTCCCTATGTACAACATGGAAATTGAAAGCAAACATAAAGCTTATCATATATTCTTGCAAGTAATTGTCATTTTAAATACAGAGAACTTTATTAATATAGCAACAGGATATAGAAATACTAGTGAGACATCTCACAGTAAAGGCTCAGTTAATGCCATCTAGCTGTGTGTAGTTATCTTACATTTTATTGGTTTGCATATATGGACTGTGGATCTTTAAAATGTCATGCAGAATTTTCCAAGGATCATTTTCAAAGGATCATTTTCAAAGAAAAATTGTAATTTGCCAAATACAACTGGCATATAAAATAATAGCCAATGTAACCGTATGATGAAATTGCTGTCAAGTTGTTTACCAACTGTCCAGTACAATCAAACATGGTATTGTGATTATTTTCCTGTTAGGCTTAAGAAATTTATCTGACTTCCAAATCCAGCCTTTTGTTCCAGTAGCCTTTGAATGTCAGGCCTATAGAAGTATTTTGTAACCCCCTTGGCCAAACAAAAGATTTCATGCACTCAGAATGGAGTATCATCAAACTCTCCACGGCCAAGAAGCGTCTCCTGATATGACAGTGGAGGAATCCTTCAATGATGTTGAGAACACGGAGCAGTCTTCAGAGTGTGCTTCGCACTTACAGAATTTGTTGGTGGTATTGTTACTATCTATGTGCTTTCTGCTGGTTTCTTATTTTCTAGTCTCTAAAACCCAAGATGTTTGGCTTTATATCCAAAGCCCTTCCCCATCAAGCTGCCTCATTCTTAGAAGGAGTCCCCTACAGTCATCTGCAAAGCTGTCTTAATTATCTCATTTCAGATCCTGTCTTTGATACGTTGCTTACAGAGCTTATAGAAAACTCATAGCTGGCCTGCTGCTCTCCTTTGAACACTGACTTTTTGGCTGACCACAGTGACACCATGACTGTCACATTGCTTCCTTATGCTCCCCCGTCTGTTTAGCCCCATCTGTTGTCTCTTGTTCCATACTTAGATTATAAACTCGATGGCAGCAGAACTGCCTTTCTGTGCTGAGTTCATTTAGCGCCTAAAACAATGCCGGCTTGACCCGTGATCAGGACTTCCCAGCACTGGAATAATACAAACCAGCAAACAACCCAGCTGGAGTGCTGGGTACAGATGCTGCCTCACAGACATCACGACATGGAGGAATCAAATTCCACCAAAACTAAATTACCCAGCAATACCAGTCCATTTGGTCATCACTGCAAAATAGCTTCATGTTCCTCTTGCTGTTCAATCTAGCTTGCAGTAGTGGCTTTCAGGGAAATAATCTTTCCTCTGAATGAAACTTGTCAAATTATTGCGTCATGATCCTTATGTACTTGGGTTCTACTGCCCGTGTCTCCTTCCCATGGGTCTCCCAAAGTAAGCAGGCTCAGAATCACCGTCTGTTTTATCAGAAAAAGTTACAAGTTTGAAACTAGCACCCTTGAAGCCAGCTTGGATCTAAGGAGATATTAACTCACAGCTTCACCATTGCAAGGCATTGCTGCTTTCTGATGTGCATTACCATGCCTTGAGCCCACCTCATTCACACAAGAGATGAAAGAACAGCATGTGTGAGTGCTCCTCAGCTGCTCTGAGCAAACCCTGGGACCTTTAAATTGAGTTATCCTGTGGCAGTTTTAAGTACACCCTTTCTTTCCTCCTTCTTTCTGATTGCTCTCTGCCTGAAGTGCTGCTCTCTCAGAACTTGGCTCACCAGCACAAATGCTGGTTTCTAGCAAGCTCTCACTAGGGTGGATTCCAAGCCTAGCACTTCTGCCTAAGTCCCCATAACAGTGCAAGAAATCCTCATGGTCAAATCTCTACTAGAGGGTGACAGAAAGATCAAAAAGTCACTGTGAGCAGATCCCAGGAGACCACAGAAACAAAACATCCTACATGTGTCTCTAGATGCAGCAAATGATGAATCCTGTGACATCTCTAAAGCTCCACGGATGCAGAATGTGAGTCCGCCGGGACTGCCCGACTCAACTGGGCTAGTCCACCACGCTTACAGCTATCCTCACAAGTCGCCTGCAGAGTCTGGCAAGGGACGTGGAACGGTTATATCCTTATTCCCATCTCAAGGCTGCCTGTATACAGATGAGCAGAATTTGGGACAGGATTTCTCTTGTGGTTCTGAAAGTGCTGATTAGTTTAATTAACTTTTTCATGAAAGTAAAATAGGGAATACATTTTAGCTGTGTTTCTATGAGATCAGATTATTAATGGATCTCACTAACACAGATTTCTTCAAGCACCTCTCTTTCCTATTGATAGTATTTTGCTGATTTGATTACACAGAAGAGGTGGCAGCATGAAGACTGCTAATTAGAACTGAATCCTCAACTTATTATCCATCCACCTTTTCCTATGTTTCCTATTAGCAGATCCATGCACACGCTGTGTTTAACCTCCAATACAGAAATCGTTCTATAGTTTATACGCCTCCTTTAAAAACTTTTAGCCTGAAGAAGTGATATGAAGAAAAAGAATATAAGGAAATCCCAAAGTTCATCTCTAAAAGGAGGTTTTAGTACAAATAAAGTTTTATTAACTCTAGTGATTAGGAATGCCCTTTAGCTGAGAATTTTTTATTATATCATTAACAAGCGGCCTTACTTGTATGCAGGCATCAGCACTGAATTATGCTACATGTACAGTTGCTATATACCCTCAGGAATTCAGACAGCATCTAGGAGGTTCAGAGATACTAAGCACTGAGGGACTTTAATAGGAGCTGGGGATGATCAGCAGCCTGCGCTACCATGACCACAAAATACAACTGTGCAGCACATGCTGAAATAATCATGAGGTAAGTACCTGGTAATTCCTCTTTTCTAGCCAAAGTGCACATTACACATTAATTACAGTTAAGCCACCTAAGCACAATTATCAAGTATTCCACAGAAACATGTAATTTCTATGCAGATTGGATTTGGCAAGAAAGCTCCACAAATCTACAGCATTATTCTGCGTTTCCATGTATACATGGACCAGGCAAACCAAGCAATTAACAAACCAAATAACCCTGAAAGAAAATGTAGTACTTTAATATTTATTGCTGCCACAGATTCATCTTCTAAGAATGCCAAAGTAGTTTAAAGCATGGAGAAAAGTACATTATGAAGGACATATAGATACATTTCTTTATCTGACATGCAGAAAGCCTGAAGAAGCCAAGCCCGTTAGTCTGGCATCTCATCAGTCGCTTCTGAATTTTTCAACTAAACGGCAATGATATGTCCAGGTGGCAAAATTCTGTTTTAACAGCTGCATCAACTGCTCAAAACTCAAAAGCAGCATCTTAACAGATTAACAGTTCTCCATAATATTATCTTCGTAGCATGCAATTTGTTCCCAATGCTAATTAGGTATTTAGAGGCACACATAATTAGAGAGAAATGACTGGATGATTCCTCATTTGCTGAGAAATCTACTCTCAGGGAAGGAGAGCCACTATGGGGACTGACATGATTCTGGTACTAGAATTAGTGTCAGAAGGATATGAAAAATGTGGTTTATCTAGATGGCAAGACAATACCAATACAGACAGCTTACATGTGCGTGATAGCTTTTTCTCCAAATAGAACAATTCTATTCCTAACATGCATTTCATAAGTTAAACTACAGAAAGATGAACTACAGTATTTTTTTTCTGTTAAATAGATCTTTCTTAGTCTAATTTGGGATAACATGTAAAACATTCAAGGGACCATTAGTTTTAGAAGGCATTTGTTTCTTCTGTCTTATTTTCACATACCTACTGCAGGGCTCTATTTCTGTTTGCCTTTGCTGCTGCATTGCCTGTCACTAAAATACATCTTTAACTGTATATCATTTTTCCTCTGGATTTTATTTACCATGTCACTCACCAGCTAGCTTCATATAAGTACACCTCAAGCTACTGGAAAAGAGCATTCTCCACATTCACTACTAATATCATTCCATAGATTGAGTGCAGTACTTTATGAGAGACGCTTCTATCATCCAAAGACAAATCATCTCTATGACATATTCAGGCGGCTTTTACCCAGGGCTTAAAATCATACATCTACAGCACTAAAATGTTTAAGCTGGCCCTACAGCATACTTCTGAGAAATTGATAGTTCTTGTGCACCCTTGCAAGTACATGTGCAACCAACAACATCAACAATCAGAAAAATATGTTAAAACATGCATAGTGTCAATACCAAGCATTCAAACACTGCAATTTCTTGTACAAACGTAGTTTTGTCCTTTCTTATGTCCAGCCTATGCAATGACTGTTGCAGGTGGTGTGCAGAAATATATGACATTATTATGTTATTGAAGGCTGTATCACAATGCACTCACCAGGGGAACTGAATAAGGGCTCCACAGCCAAATCTGGCAAACTATTGCTTCCAAGAACTTGGCTTTCCAGTTTCAATTATTTGCTTTTAAAAGAACCTTTGTAGCATTTTTTTTTCCTGGCTATTGCTGTTTGTTTGTTTTAAAGGGAAAGTGCTTTAAAAGTTTGCTAGTTTAACTGCAGTGTTTGGCCCAAAGCCCCAGCACTTGACACATGACATATCAGCTGCATCACACAACTCTCTATGCTCAGGACCAAATTTATGAATTCTCAACAATAATCCTGAGGGGGAAACTTATCTTTTCCATGGCCCTCTAGATGGGGCAAAATGCCAAGGCTCCATGGCAGGACCAGAAAGGTACGTTTACAGAGCAGAGTGCCTTGACTGTGCCTGTTCCCTTCCCCACTGCTCCAGCAGCATAAAAATACTTCCAGTGCAGCCTGTGCTGCAACAGCTGCTCTGGCAGCAGCATGAACCTGAATCTTTAAAAATGTTTGAGTTCAGTTATTATTTTGTCCAGCTGCCAATTTTTCCTATGAAATGCAGCTAAAAGAAAGACAACTGCGATGTTATACTGTTTATGATTCCACTAAACTGGCCTGAATTCAGGGAACAAAGAAACAGCACTTTTTATTTTTTTTTTCCTTGACCAAATGTAAAGGTTTGCTGTAAACAGCAGAAGTTTTAGAAATTGCCTTTGAAATTTCTGCAAAGAATTCTTTCATTCCAGTGTGCTAGAATTATTACCAGATAGCCCTAAGTTTGTGTAAATATATGTTTTGTATGAAAATATACAAGCACTTCACAAGCAAGATCATAAACTTGATAAAATGGGCACCTATGTGACAGGATTTGCATTTAAAATCGTAAAGTCCTTCAAATACCTAGCTGTGGATACAAACTTACATACAGTTACTAACACCTTACACACAACCCTATTGAATCAGCAATAATATTAGAAAATAAACTTCTGCTTTGTGTCTAAGGAATATAATTTGAACATAAATAAGAACCAGCAGTCAGATAATTGCATTATTTACAACATTTGAAGTAGTTCCCACAACTAATTTAGAATGTTGCAGTTCAGAGCACTGAGATACTTCTGTGCACTTATTCTGAGTAGCTCTCAAGAGCTGCAAATTCTACTGTAACGCACCTCCAACTTCATCATTTATACATAACTTCTATTTAAAAGATTGATATCACAAATTATTTCTTTTTTTCTTTTCTTTTTACACTGTGGAATGTACTGTCCAAAATATAGCACTAAAAACTTAATAATCCACTTGTTTTTTGTTAGCTGAGTTCACCAAAAAAATAAATCCGTTACCTTATACACCCATACTTTCTATCATCTTCTCCAAAAAAGCATATGCAGGTTCATGTAAAACAAAATTGAATATGTGGAAAGAAAAGCTAGCTTACTAATATCAAATAATACTGTCTTGTCTTTTCCACTAAAATAATAAAAATAACTGCTTCCACAAACATAGTAAATTACATTTTCCCATATGTGTAGAGATGTTTACTTGCAGCAACATCTACCTCCTCAGCAAAGTAGTCATTTTCTTGTCATTTCCAAATAGTGTGTCATAACTTGCTCAATCTCTTGAATGTTACTTTCTATAATGACACCTTGAAGTGTCCTGAAAGTCTGGGAGAAGTCAGAATATTTTATGTGGTGATATCAACACACTGCTCTATATGCAGCCAACGAATAATTAAAGTTACTCATGAAAGAGTGGTATATGTTGTTAAGGTTGACTTCATTTTCCATTTCTGCTGTTCATAAGAAGGAGAAGGCACTGGTGTGGAAGATATTTTTAAGTGCAGGACAGTATCAGAAGCTTCTTCCCAATTAAATATTTCTCAATACGTAGATCACATTCAATTTAAAAAAAAAAAAAGAAAAAAGTTACTACTTTTTATGGCACTACTATACCCATGAGCAACATCACAGTTAAAGAAGCTGTCTACTGTAACAATTTGATCCCATGTTGGCATTTCAGCTTACAAATGGGGTATTTAACTTTACAGCCTTGTCTAACAATGCCTTCTCATTCAGTCAGGGAGAGATCCAGGAAATCGAACCGTACCGTATCTGTCTCTCTTTGTGCAGTCAGTGTACATAAAGCTGGATGCTTTTTTTTCTTCTTCACTAATGGGAAATAAAATTGGTTTCAACTGTACCTAGAATGAAACAAGCTGCAAGTAGACCTGCAACTTCAATCAGGTTAATTTCTTTCCATTTCAGCCTTACCAGTCTGGGACAAGAAAAGGGTATTACAACATACTCGGAGTTTACAAGAGTGGAGACAAAATCAGCCAGTTTTTCAATTCATGACTGGTTGGGTCAGAAAATGAGCATAATTCACAGCCTTGCTTCCAAAACAAGAACATGTGTAAGTAAGATTCCACATGCAGTAATAAGTGGCCTTCTATTTCTTTAAACAAAGTTCTATTCCTCTACATAAATTGTTTGGCTTGAAATGCTGAAAATGTTTTGAACAGACAAAAAAAAAAAAAAAGTATCCTTTTCAAGCTCTGGCAGAGCAGCTTTCCAATTAAAGAGCAGTAGATTTGTGGTATAAACAGCATCCAAAAGCAAAGAGGATCAGAATGCACCTCATGAAGCATTGTTAATGAGATACCTCACCCTACCTTTTTTAAGCTACATCATTTTCTAATGTAAGATTTATTGAGAAATCAATATTCTGTTCTCTTCCTTGTACTTTGGAGTGAGCTTAGAACTACTGATTTGAACATGGGGTTTATTGCTGACTTTGCAGTGTATTGCAACCCAAAAGATATAAATTACACCAAAAAACTCAAACCCAACCAATGTTTAAAATCTCCCAACCTCAAGTTATGCTTAGTTCAACCTTTTAAATATGAAGCAGGGTAAGTGCTTAGATGTGGATATTATTATTACTAACATCCGGTTATTATTTGGTGCTGTGACATGAATGTGGTATTTTTTTGTCATTTAGTTCTCCTTAAAAAAAACACATTACAACCATCTCAATAGCCATTACTGACCTCCATGTCTGCTGGCAGTTTCTTTAGGAGTGTTAAGGAGTAAGTGGAAAATGCTTCCTTCAAAGGAAGGGACCAGAGAATTAGTGAGTCCTTCTGGGAAAACTGCACCAGTGCTGCCAGGACCCAGCTGAATAAACAGAAGTTGCAGCTCAGAGCAAGAAATGCAGCATTAAAATTAATGCATGCAATCTGATATCAAAAGAAAAACAATTTGGGGAAGCAAAGACTCTCAACCTTTGCTTTTCAAAAGGGAAAAGAAAATGCATACAGTAGCTGAAGCAATTAGGTAGGGAAATTCGAAGAGGAGAATGAGACAAGCACTGTATCAAAATCACCCAAGCAATGGAAGAGCATCTAAAGTCTTGCACAAAAATGGATGTAGTCAAAACACGGAACAAACACCAAGAGGAATAAATAGGCTGATTAATTTGAATGCTTACAGAAATTATTTACTTTGTGAAACCTTTTCTAAAGGTTTTTTATTCAAAAATCCAAACTAATTTAATGATACTAGTATCTCTATGTGAGACAATTCTTAAAGTGAAAAAGATTCTGGAGATGTATCTACAGATATAAAGGTTTTCATAGCAGTGTATCCTACTTCTGAAAGAGAAGGGTAATAATGTATCTCAGTATATGGCGCATTTCCAAACTTTTAACTCTGTTCACACAGGCTGTGCTATGCAAGAATAGATATTTTGATTGAAACTCAACCTTTTGAACAATTAATTTATTGGTGTATTAAAAGTGTGCAAGCCAGGGTTTCATTTATGGTATTTTTATACTATTGGTGAATGTGTAAATAAGTAAAAATACCATAATTATGTTCCATCCCTTAGTCCACTATAGGAGATACAGTTGAAGGGAGATTAACACCTGAAATAGACAAAGGGGTGGGGGTGGTGAAAAAGTGTGCCCATAAAATATATTCAGGTGATCTTTGGAATATTTGATAGTCTGGAATATTTTCATGTACCTGCTGTCAAAGAAAGCCCACAATAATTTATGATAAGAAGATGCAGGAGTATGGTCCATTCCATAAATCTCTTTTCATATCACTAATTTTAATCAATGGAGAAAATTCAGAGAAACCATCAGTGAAACATAATGCCAGGGAAGTATCATTTCAGTAAAACTCCAGTCATCTAACAGCAACTGATGAAAATTTATTACAGAACGTTTGAAGACTATAACAATGATTAGACTACCCTGCTATATGTAAGTTTTGGAACCAGTATTTATGTGAATTACACAGCCTTGTAAACAAAACGCACATTACAGATCCTAAATTGGCAAGCACCACTTCTGACTAAGTCACACTTGCTTCCTAAGACCAATTCCTCGTCATCAAATGCAATTTTCACTGCACCTTGCTACAATGTGCCAGAACCCTGCCGGAAGAAGTAACAGATCCTTGCTGGCTGATTGTACCAGACATGAATCATTGACTCCACTGTGTATGGAAAGAGATGGGGATGTTTGTGGGAAGAAGGAATTAAAACCCAAGGCCAAGATCTCTGCAGGAAATCCTAAAAACAGCCAAACTTAGGAAGAAGTGTGGAATAAGCTTTCCGGTTTCAGTGTCAAATCACTTAGTAAAATTAAGATATGGGTGGTAGAAAATAATATAAATCAAAGAGAGCTCTGATTTTCCTGTTGCTCTATAAATCCTGCATGTTGCCCAAGTCCAGAATGACCAATGTCACATATCATGCACCTCTCATTTTAGGTACACCAGCCTTTCAGCAAATCATTTCGACTCTATCAGACATCAGTAATTAACAGAGTAAGAAGAATGGAAGCTGTTCATGTGAAAAGGGCACACTGAAGAATAGACCAAAAGATAAGCTGATATACTTGCAAAAATACTATTGAATGCCTGATACAATGTTAGAAAGATTTAATTTCAAAATACTCAATTCCCCCCTTCAGTACTCAGTATTCTAGGCTCCTGCTATACCTGTCTGCACTGGCATAATGCAGAGGAATAATACAAAACAATAGGTCTAGAAAACATGACCTTGGCCAGCTTGGAAGAACTGGGATTATTTTGGTATAGAGAAAGGTGATAGAGGGGAAACATAAAAATATAAAAGGCTGCAGAGAAGAGGAAGGAAGGAAATAATCTTTTTTCCATGCTCATTTTGGGCATGATAAAAAGTTAATGGGCTTAAACCATAGCAGAGGAAATTTAGGTTAACCATTAGGAAAAACTTTCTAACAGCACAGCAACGCATGGGAAAAGCAATCCTAGGTAAGAAGCAGAAACTCCATTTTTGTATGCTTTTATAAACAAGTTAGACAAACAGCTGCCAGGAATTGTTTACATGCATCTGATACTGCCTTGAAGATGGGAGATGGGACTAAATGATCTCTAAAAGTCCTTTCCAGCCTTATTTTTTTATGATTCTGTAATCAATATTGAAAGGAGTTTGGCAACACTCCTATTGAAAATAATGGGAGTTTGCAGAGTGTTCCGTAATGGCATTCCAGATTTACTCCAGTACAAACCAAGGAAGAACTGTGTGCATTTTTGTGGAGTGAAGTGGGACCTTGAGCTTCAGTAGCTGCAAGAAGAAAGGGAGGTAATTTATACCTATCTGCATTTGTCACACTCAGTATCTTGCATTACCAAGCTCTTTACAACACAGAAGAAATTTGATGCCTCTTTCAGGCCATTCTTCAAATTCTGTTCTGAACTGAAGCTGATGGGTAGCTTATAGCCTTTCATAGGTGGATGAGGAACCAATTTTAATGCACTGTTTCATATAAATTAGAGCTTTTACTATTCTAAATATATTTTTAGGAAATATTCTTAAATCACCAGAACATAGTAATAAAAAGGATATATTTTAATTTCAATCTAAGACACCATGTAAAACTGCATATAACTCTTCTCCTCTTTCGGTCTGAGAAAGTCTCCTATGTCAGGCTGAACAACCCCCTGATACAGCTCAGGTCACGGCTCACTGTGCTGCCAGCTATGGTTTGCTGGGGTTTTTTCTTAACCACCCCCCCAGCCCCCATTATTCTAGATACAAATGCAAATAGATTTTCTTCAGAGAATATTTCTTCAATAGTTAGTATTTCAAATTTAAAAATTACTATCTCCAGAAACTGCAAAGAAAATTCCATCCAAAGTTCACATTTATCCTTAAATCATTTTGTACTTTATGGCCAGCATCCCTTCTCTGCTTTCCCAAGAAAAGATTCAGTCTCTTCTTCAATGTAATGTGTTATGCTCTAATAGTTCATAGTGTAACTTGTAATTCTTTTTGCATATTGATAGATTTTCAGGTAACCAAAATACCTCTACAAAACCTGTCATTGTGGACTCTCATTGCAGTATGCTATCCAAGATTCTTTATCTGTATTTCCTTCATGATGACTAATATTATTTTTTTTCTCTATTGTGGACAAATATTCCTGCATGAGAATATTTGACAGGAACAATTTATCTACACAAAAAAATAATGGATTAATTTACACTTCCCTAGAAAAAAACAAAAAACAAAAAACAAAACCAAACAAAAGAGAGTGCTGAGATATCTTATTTACTGAGATACTGATCTGAAAATTCATCGACAAATACTGAAGAAGAGTTCCTAACTCCATCCTTGACTCAAACTTTCCCAATGTGGCAATGCAAGGATCTAGAAATTAATGAATGTTGCTAGGCACTAAAACATACTATGAATGTTAATATGTTTCTACATGACACAACAATGTATCCGAGAATATCTCCAACATTAATTAATTTATGCCCACAATATCCCCACAAAGTAGTATTCCTATTTTAAAGAGAGCACACAGAAACACCATCTAAGGACAAAGACATAGGGATCCAGTAATAGAGCAAGGACTAAAATCTACTTTGGATGCAAGTTCCAGTAAGTGCAAGCCCTTTCTCTGTTGTTTGGGAGTTTTTTATATCGTTAACTACAATCACCACTTAAAACTTCCACACTTACCTCATCGATAAAACCACTGAACTATGGAGCAAGTTCTGCTGAACCCACTGTCGTGTGAACTTGCACTGAAAGAGTAAGACACAGAGGCAGCTAAATACATAGAATGGGGAAGAGTTGAGGGGGCAAAGGCAGCACAAGCCTGAAGAAGTTATGTACCTGGAAAACTGCCCTGAATGATGCTACCAGGGACAAGTCCGAAGCCTTGAACTGCAGTTACGTGTATCATGCTGGTATATCTCCCTCAGAGAACACAGAGGGTTAACTGACCCTTCATCACTGAAGTCCAAGTGTATACTGTCTTACTGGGTTTGCCCTGTGGCAAGGTACTAGGTATTTGAATGCTGCACTCAAAGCAAGGTGAGGACACAGTAGTTCACAGGAGATGCTCAAGACTGCGTATTGTTGAATCCCGAATTATAGGTAACGAATACATATATAAAAAGAGTAGGAATTAGGTACAGAATGGGTGAAAAGGGTATATACACTGTCATCCTAAAGTTTCCATGAGTGTGTCATGTTGAGTCACTCTAAACCCTAAATATAGTTTGCCATTGTAATTTTCTTTGTAATCTTTCATTTACACCCTAGCATGTTTTGAGCACCTAAGACAACTTTATTGAAATGAAAGACTTAAAGTGACAAGAGTGGTCTTTTTCTGCTACTATTTAGATTCATGCTTAGCAATTTAGAAAATTCACTTAATATTAACATTTTCCAGATCCAAGAATTTTAGAAACATCAGGTTTATTAAAAGGGATTCTTTTGAAAGTCATTCACATACTGTTACTAGTTTAAAATGTCCCTCTCTTGGATGTCTGCCATTTTTCCATATTAAGGAGCTCTCAGTCACTTTAAAGCTCATCTACCCCAGTATGAAAAATATATGCATTTTAGTCTGTGACTTACTTGCTAGGTGCAACAGTATTTACAGAAATATAGCTTCATTTCATTTTATGTTTTCCTTCATTTTTAATGAATTTAACCAGTCCTTGGATATTTGCTTGCTTTTTTTAAAAAAAAAAAGTATTTAAAAAAGCCAGCTTTCATTTTATGCATCTCCTCATTCTGTATGCCTAAACTTATCCCTTCTTATTGTGTCTGCCGACCTTTGTCTTTGCTGTATTTTTTTAAGGAAGATCAGAGAAATCTTCTTCCAACTTGTTTGTTTGATAGGGTTTTTTTTTGGCTTTTTTTGGTTTGGGGTTTGTTTTTTTTTTCCCTGAGTAATTGCAGGCAGGAACAGCCCTGATACCAGAGAAGCCCACCTAGTGCAAGGATGTGTAGTGGTATATCCTGCAGAAATTCTTGAGCAGCTCTGCAGTCAGGTATTATTCACCAGGCTATACGAGTTCTGACAGTCTTGACTAGGCTCAAACTTATTCCAAAGTGCAGCATTTGGTGGTTTCTATACTGTTCCCTGTTTCGTATTCCACAAAAACTTAGTCACTTGGATGCACTGTTTAGCTGGTTGCACGTGTAGGCACAGTGCTGTACCTAGGTGCTAAAAGGACTGTGCAGAGAGGTGCAGAACTCAGCCCTGGTCTCATATGGACAGTACTGACCTGCAACTACTATATCCTCACAGGATGTGAGCTGACACATAGGTGCATCTGAACCAAAACCCCACACCTCTCCATTCCCAAATTATGAAGCACAATTATCCAAGGCAAACAAATAAGGGAAGTTGTCACAGTAAAGGAAGATGCCATAACAAGCAACTTCTCTAACAACCATGAGCTAATTAACACCAAATCTGTGTGCAGTATGAGTTAAATTTTTTGCCGTATCCAAAATAGCTCCTTCAGAAGGACTTTCTGGTGAGTTCACAGTTAAAGGACAGTTAACCCATAATCAGAAAGATGCAGGCAATAACTTAGTTCACTGTTACAAACTCTTACTACAAGAAAGTATTTAATGGCCTCAGCCTGCTATTTATTAACAGAAAATTTTGAACTTTAAACCCTATGTCTTTTCCTTTGTACTTACAATAGCAATTAAATATATGGAGCACCAAGAGTCGTTTGTCTCTCATCTTTCATATTTATAGTGTTTTACTTTAAATGGTATTAATTTTACTTGTGTCCATAAGTCTTAAACCCACAGTAGTTGCACAATATAGACTGAAAGGGTATGGATCAAACAATTTATGGAAATTGAGCAGCTCCAAACTTTTAAGAGCTACTTTTAAGCAAGAACTCTCCCTATCATGCTTTTAAACTGCTAACAACAGAAAGCCCTGACATCCTTCTGTCAACATTTTCCTGAACCACAAATTGCTCATGCATTAGAAATTCACTTGAAATGGCATGAAAAGGCTGTGAAGTAAATGTATTCCTGAAGCCTGGGTCTGCAAGCCAGTGTAATTTCAGAAAGCTGAAAAGACAGCAGATGCAAGAACTGAATTTAACTCTAAATGATAACTCAATTTATTTTCTCTGTAGTCTAGTAACTTAATAAGTCTTTAATGGTCTTGTAAATAAACAGATGGATGCCATCAAATGTCACAGAATGATAAATCTGATTGGTCTCTGTATAATTTTGGACAGTTTAGTCCTTAAAATAAAATAGTCAGTGGAAGCATCTTGCTCCAAGGGTGTGATAACATAGATGCAGGAAGGTAGACTATGGGCAATCGTATGGTCCCAGTGATGAATGGAACTCTCCATGATGATATTACAAAGAATCAGGACAGGTCTCTCCCACATTTCCTAGTGGGAGATTTGGACACATTTTACTTCTGTTGACAACAAAAAAAGGAGCTTTTTTCCAAGGAATTCTAAGTTTGAGGAAGGAGAAATAGATGATGGGACCTTTGCTGAAAGATTTTAATGATATACAACTTAATCTTTGAAAGTTTTATGGTTGTAATTTAACTGTAAGCCATCTGTTCTACCTAGTATGTGTTGCCTGAATACAAAACCAGACCAGTTTCAAACAGAAAGGTCACTTATCCATCGTGTCACTTGCACAGGGATTTGTTCACTTTACCTAATTTTGTAACTCTAACCAGACATCTGTTGAATCCTCAAAGTTTAACAGTACAAAATCAAAATAATCTGCTTGGTTTTCTGAAGGATAATGGCCAAATAAGATGCTCTGTTAAGGTGAAGCTTTGTATTCATATGGGCTGAAAGCAGACAAGAGAGGCCCTATTACTGCATATTTTCTATGTAAGAAACACTGGTTCTTTGTGCCCGTATCAAGAGTAGAACAAAAACCTGCATAATAGCACTAGCTTATCACCAATGTTTCCAGTGCTGTGAAATAAATGATACTACTGAAAGATTTTTCCATGAGATTTCTATTAAAAATGATATAAGTATCATATAACCTCTCTCAGCAAAATTCTCAAGTGAGAACTTCATAAGTTTGTTCGTTGCCTTTATCACTTTTGGGGTTTTTGTTTTGGCTGGTTTCTCTTCTTTTCTTTGTTGACGTCTGTATATTTCATGTTCAAAGGAGAAAAACACACTGCAATTCCATTCAACTATGGAAAGCTTAGTGTTGCAGAGTGCCTAAGGGTCTGCCTGCAACACAATCAAATTTGAAGACATAACTTTACAGAACATTTTATTCTTATTAAGGAAATACTTTTCTTTGTATATCCTACTAATTTTTCCATGACTTTCCAAATTCTACCAATTGCAGAATAGGCAAAAAATAAAATTCATTACATTTGGTAATAGAAGTATAGGATTTCACAGCCTAAAAAAGAACAGATCAAATTCTGTAAACTACAAATTTATTTAGAGGAAGAGATTATGTTGAGAAAATTATGGCTGCAAGTAGAAAGGGGTCAAAATATTAGTTGACTACAATTCCCTACCCCTTCCACATGGAGTCTGTTGGGGAATCCCAAGGCTGGTTCTGCCATCTGCCCAGGTAGGGAGAAAAAGGTCTTGGCTATCATAAATCTTGCTCTGACCTGCCAAGGGACAAATCACTACCAAAAATCCGTCGCTTTCAACAACAGAAAAGCATGCTGTGCAAAGTTACTGCTGATCTGTGATACATTAATCAAGAAAAATTATTGACTTTTCCCTGACTTTCAAGAAATACATTATTACTATGTGATACAGAAGCCAGTAACCTTCTAAAGGAAGGAGTCTGTGCACATTTGTTAAATTCAGAAACCCTATAAAAATGGATAAAAAGCATCAAGCAACAAGGGAGGCTGTGTTTTAGAGGTAAAGGGTGAAATAAGAACTTCCAAAAGTCAAGCTGAGTTAGAACTTGACAAGGCTTACTAAGGCAAGCATTTAAAGCTTTTCACTGTATAAATAAATAAATGAGGAAAAAATCCAACCCAACAAGTGAGAGTCATTATGTAGAAAGAAAGAGGCGGAGATCAAGCATTTTCTAGATATTGTCCCAAGAGTTAATTATTTGATGGTTTTCAAGGAGGGAGATAATATTTATCAAAACAGGTATCATCAAGATAATGGAATGAGGATGTGGAAATAGAAACAACAGAATTTTTATGCACTAACATTAGGGAAATCAGAACACTTGCTCTGTAAGAATACAAGAAAACAAAGGCTGGTAACACAGGAATTTAATAATCTGTCATGTCAAATACAGTAGCATACAAATGGAAAACAGTAAGTGAAGTTTATTTCACACTAAAAATTGTCTAGATTCAATTAAAATAAGTTCTTTACTAATCTATTTATCAGACTTAGTTATATGATACTTGGCAAGAAAGAATAATTAGAGGCAGGTAAATGGAGAATGGGTCAAAATGTGTCAACGTTTCATCAAAGACAGTGTCAAACCAATCTGACAGTTTTCTACAATAAATTTACTAATTTTATGGGTAAGAAAATTCAGAAGATTATCTAGCTTTCCAAAATAATGTGGGACATTATCAACAGAAATGAAAGATGAGTATAGAAGTGCAGAGTACAGACAACTTCATGAAGGAGAGACAACATAAAGCAATTTTGATGGGGAACCTTTTGAAGAGCCTAGCACAAAAGTAGGAGTATGCCACTGAAATTCGATCATGACAAACTTTGGTATGCATCATCAGTATAGAAAAAACGGGTTACAATATAAACCAGAAAGAGATGCATGACCTTGAGAACTTGAGGAATATAAATTTATTCTGATTCAACAGTGCAAATTTCAAAGGTACATACTTTTGGAACAAGCAGATTATATACTGGCAGTTCACTGAGGAAGAGAAGGAAGGCAGGGATATAAGAAGTTGGCCACAGAACGACGGAGTTGGAAGGGGAGGAAAGTGTTTAAAAAAAGTAAAAGATAAATGGGATACACTGAGAAAATGTTAGTGCTATTGGACAAGGCCAGATGGGACCTCACCTGGTACTCTGTGTACAACCTGGCCATGTAAGGTAAAAAAAAGCTGGTGTAAAAAAAAAAAACCAAAGGTGAAACTGGGACAGTATTACAAAGGTGTTCAGAAGACCAAGTGACAGGTTTAAAGCAGACCTCATTTGCCTAAGCCTTGCAAAATGAAAGTGTAAGAGACATGTGACTGCTGTGTTAAAACATTGTGGGCGATAGATGTCAGGATGAGAACAGAATAACTCCTGAGTACTGCAGCTGATGGTCAGCAGGCAGGTATGGTTCAAGGATAAGGTTTCTTTCCAGTATAGTCTTCAGTTTGAAGGTTTGTGTTCTAGTGTGTCTGGTCACAGCCAGAAGCTTAGGACCATGAGTATCCAGCATTGATTCTCAATTCCCCATGATGAGTGTTGAGAGGAAATCTCCCAACTGCCATCTGGATGCAACCTAACAATGGTTCAGCCATTAACAGTGGAGATGTACACAGCTGTACTGACATTTCAGTGTTCAGAACTTTTACAGCCTCATCAGACATCCTTCAGTTCCCTTTATGCAATTAAAGTCCCCAAAGGGAAGGGGAAAGGAAAAAAAAAAAGCAGCAGCCTATTTCTGATACTCTGGGGGAACAGTGACAGTTTTGGTTTGAACAATGAATAATTAGTTGTCAAAGAAATGTTCATAGTATTTAACAGTTTTTATTAATATCTCTCATTTTATTGAGTCCCTCTAGGGCAGGAAATCCAGTGAAAAAGTTGTAAAACAACCATCTCTAGCTCCTCCATGGTCCTCTTTTTGTTTTCCTTTTCTTTTTCAGTTGATAGCTCTATAGTATATGCAGTTTTTACTGTCTGGTCAATAACTTACTTTTGCCAAGATTTGTGGAAGACATCACTAACATTATATTGCATGTTCTTCGTATTAAAGTGTTTATGTCCTTTTCAAATAAATTCTTCAGAATACAAAGGAATCAAGGCTCTATGGTGAGAATGATGTGAAAACTAATTCATAACAGAATCACCTAAAATGCTTTAAAAGACCAGACAAAATCAATACCCACCTCATTCTTCATCACTTACAAAGCTTACTCTGCCAAGAACATCATCGCTTTTCAGGTAGACTTTACCCTGCAGGTTGCAAAAATAATTGCTTTGGGTTTGGGCTGGAGGAGGGGTGGCGGTGGCTACTGGGTCCTATTATCTACTTTGTTTTTGCTTTGCCATAAATATTTTTTAAGTAATCATCAGCACCATCTGCCACTTACCACTGTGTTCTTTTTACAGTGTCAATACTATAAACACAGTCTGCTCCCTCATTTGATGCGGTGCAGAAGAGTGGAATTAAGCAGAAAATAGTCACTCCAAAAATAGGTCTTACTATTTAAAAGAAAAGAACTCCTTCAGTAAAATGATCTTCAGAAAAGACAATTTCAGTTTCCGAGTCCTAACGAGCTATTCTGCTAAGCATCTCCAGTTAACTAAAAGGAACTCCAGATTTTACTTTTGTGACCAGGGCACTTGACAAACCAATTCCTCAGTGTCAATAGGGTGAAGTCACTGCTTAATAGATAATTAGGAGTTTAGGTTTAGTTATCATTATTAAACTTTTACAAAGTGTATTTTGATTTTCTCACATAATTTTGACTATTTTTTGAGCATTTAATTGGCAGCACATTGGTAACTAATAAGGGGTATCCCTCAAAACAACTACCGAAATTACACTTCTATATGAAATACTCTAGTCATGGGTTAAGTTAGAGACACAGCTTAAACTCAGTCTTTACAGTCTAAACAGTAAATATAAACTTAAAAAAACCACCAAACCCAAAACCACCGACCTGTTACTCACTAAGTCTTTTAAAATAATCCACCTCATCTGCAGAGCTTCTGGGAAACTGAACATGGCCATACAGTGAGCTGTTAATTGTCACTGTGATGTCCACCATGGAAGCATCATTGGTATAATGCAGATGTATAATAATTCTTGGAGACAGTGTTTCTAGGAAAGGTGAATCACACAGCACTGTAAACCCTACTTTGGTTTTGTGCAAGATAAAATGCTTGACTCACTCTGGTCTGTTAACACAAGTTCTACATATCCACGCTCTTCTGCTGTAATACACAGTTTGGCTTATTTCCAGTTGCATGTTGGCACTTCAGGAAAGTGAATAGAACTGAGATTTTTTTCAATATATCATAAGAGAAGTCTTGCTATTTGTGATGGGGGGCGGGAACATCCCTTCCAAGGATACTATGAAATTGTCTTTTTCTCAGTCTTTTTTTATAATACTTTCCTTCTTTAGATGTCACTTTATTCTATCTAAACAGTATTGTTAGATTATAAATATAAAATCTACTGCTTTGGTGCATCAGTAAGAATTTCTGTCAATAAAACAGCAGATAATGAAAATAAGCCAGTAGCCTGTCTACAGATTTACAAAGAAGGAGACATGACATTTTAGAAAGGCAGACTGGTAAAGAACAAAGAACAGGATGATACAGAGAAATACATGTACTTCAATACACATGTAGGATGCCCAGATACTTCTTTGATGGGACTAATCAGCCAGCTGAGGAAAAAACAGAATGCAGAACTATGTACTGTTTTATCTAGACTTACATCCTTTCACAGATTCCCTTTTCTCTTTTGAAATATCACTTTTAGGTTTCTTGCTTATATGTGTTTAGGAATCTAAATAACCTACCAGTTACAAATACTTTCCCATTTCTACTTCTAATCAACCTTTTCTTCTCTCAGAATTCAGTACTTATGGTCTTTCTTTACTAAATCCTAATATATATATATGTGTGAATAATTGGAAGTCCCATTTTTAAATTAAAAAAAAACCAAACAAACAAAACAACGAAAAAACCCAAGAGAAATAAAGCTTTTTTATGTAACTGTTATCTTTTCAGCTCTTCTCTTTCCCTGGCTCCCTTTTGTTCAGTTGAAGGCTTTATTTTTGCCAGTAGTTATTAGTCCATATATGCCTTCAAAACGCTGTGTCCAAGACTCTATAAATACTTAATGTCACATTTTATATACCATGAAACATATACTTACTGTAAGCATTATTCCAAAACAGACACCTTGAAAGCACTCTGCTCTACTATCTACCTGACATTATACCAGACATAGAGCTCTTAAACTTGTAAATTGTTGTTTTACAGTTTGAACAGAGACACCACAAAGGACAAACAAGTTTAATGATCTGATCTAGTCCTCTGCTCTAAACAGAGCAAGCCTCAAGTCCTTTTTATTTTCCTCTTTCTGAGTATAAAAAAGGTCTACAAAGGAGTGAAATAGTGCACTAGAGTATATATGTCTGAGAAGACAAGGAGTTTAAGTGGTCCTCAGCAAATGAACCTCTGAAGTTCAACCTCAACAACTTCACTGCTACGATGAGGCAGGAGGCAAAGAGATATACTTGTTAATTCAGAATCAGATTCAGATGTTTCTCTGTATTTTCTTGTCTTTTGAGTACATGAGAAAAGGTAGAACCCTCAACATGTACACATAGGTCCTTAGTAATGTGCACTCCATACATCACACCGTACAGTTGAAGTTATATTAACTTTTTCACTAATTCATCCTGTATTTTAACACCCTTAGTATCCTGTAAATACCTTCCAACATGAGAAAGGCCAAGAGATTCAGCCATCTTCCATATATCTGCAGTATATTTTCATCAAAACTGCTAACCTTTTTCTACAAGAAAATCTTTAGCCATCCTTGTAACCCTACTGACTTAATATTGGGTTACTCTGTAAGTATGAAGGGACTGAGCAAGGAACGTGTTTGTAGGAGGTAGAAATTAATGGGTCTTGCTTGCCGCTGGTGCATGTCTGCAACTACTTCACTGTATATTGAGATAGATACACATATGAACTTGATCTACATATCAAAACCTTAACCTATGGTTTTGCTTCCAATGGTCAGAACAACTGAGCAACAGCATTAGCTACAATGCTCTATAAAAATTATTTGTTGTTTCACATTTATATTAACATGACTCTTATGGTATGCATTATCTTGTTTTGCATTTTCATCAGAGAAAATTAAAAATAGAACCAAAAAAACCCATAAGTGACACACACACCCCCATCCAGAGCTAATTGTCTTGTAGTACACTTAATGAGTCGTTATTCATTATGATGGTGAGTACAAGGAAGGCAGATGGCACGGTAATTTTATTGATTCTGTGATCCTACTGTAGCTTGCTGATTAAGTAGGATTGAACACCACAGTTAGTGTGGCCAGAATCATTTGAAATTCTGTTTTGATTCAAGGATATCAGACAGTAACTTTCAGATAGCACCGCTGGAGAGGCCGGCAAAACATGACATTTTTCTATCTTTCTTTATTTTTATAGCAAAACAAAATTCTGCATGCAGTCTCACAGCATGTACATTCCACAACTTCCACTGCAAAATTATTTCCACTGAAGTCACTCTATTAAATTCTATATTTTATTTAATTCTTGATTTTGATTCCCAAGTGCTATTTTTAGCTGTTAAGACAGATTTAATTCACATAGTTATAGCCATCTAGATGTTAGATATCCCCTTTGTGTTAACATACGCCTTCAGAGACCATTCATCTCACTGTCCCAATAGGAAAGCCCCTCTGCTGGGTACTCTACCACTCTTAACTTCTTGGTAGATAAATTTTGCTGTGTGGAAGAAACATAATTCAGAAATTACATTGTGCTTTAAAGCATTTACTGACATAACCCAAGAATGATGCAAACAACAGAGGTTGATAAACTTATTGTACAATAACTTGACAACTCCAAGTGTGGGATTTAGTTGGCTTTAATAGCAATGACGACATGATCACAGTTCTTTTAATAGGATTTATCACACCACCAAGCTATTCTTTCTGTATTGCCCAATACATCACCAGAGCTGTATAAAGACCTGGAAGGAGTTACTCTTGGTCTTTCTACTGCTGGTAATTCATTGGCACCTTTTCCTGCATTTAGCAATTAGCAATTTTTTTTAGCTTGTTTTTTTTCAATGCTCTTTGAGTTGTATAATTTAGCTCTTTCTAGTGAACTGGCTGCAGTTGCTCTCATAAGTAGATCTCCTTTGATATTAAGAAGAGTTTAAGCTATTTAAAGCATGGAGTCAGACACTACAGCAATGATAGACAATCTCTAGTTTCCAGTGTGTCATAAAAATTTGTAAGACATGCATGTGTATTGCACATTATAATCTGCCCACAACTTCTTGAAGAAGTGATTTTTCTGACATCCACATACAGTGATGTATGTATATTGATATACTCAGGAATTGTACAGAAAAAAAATTATTAAAAAAATATTTGAATTTTGATAGCATTAGTGAGGTACAATGAAACCAAATGTGACAACTGAAGAATGAAGAAATCATGTTTTATCAGTGCAAAACTGAAAATTTTGTTTTTATTACTGCAAAGCTTCCTTAATGTTTTTCATTGATTGTCCTAATTTATAACATGATTCTGATTGCTGCCTTAATCCAAGCAAAATTTCATTTAAAAACACTTGTTACTCTAGAGAAGTGTAATAAGATTTTTAGAGCCCTCTTCAAAATTTACACCCTAAAAATAAAAAATAGTAACGTCTAATGTGTTACACCTAACATACTATGGTGATAAATGTCTATTGACTGTCTAGATATTTGGGATGTTTAATACTACAAATTGTTCCTTTATTGAAGAAGTTACTTTTAAAGCATGAGTCTCAATGAATAGTGAGTTTTTGGCAATAAGCTCATTTTTTATCAATATTTTCTATAACTCTGTATGACTAATCTGTTTAAGATCTCTCTTAAACCAGATACTAATCTTAAGCAGTTTGTGTCACCCTAGATGTTATTTGTATACTTAAGAGAATTAGCACTTAGAACTAAGCAATGTTGTTGGATGTTGTGTTCTGTGAAGTTCTGATTCTTTTCTGTTGGAAGTAAAGAGCACTCAGATCTCTACTGGGACATATGGTGTCTCCTAGAGAAGTCTTTGCCTTGCATAGCCTTTGGCCAATACCCACCATCTGTAGTTTTAATTCTTTTTCCAGCTGCTGATAAAGGTGAAGCGTAGAACATATGCTGCAGAAAGTGTAAGCTTTACATTAGAGTTTGGGTTTGGTTTTTTTAACATGCAGAAGCATTTTTCAGCAACATATTTGTTAATATAAATCTTGGTAACAAGTAAACTCAGTTTTGATCAAATTCAGAACCTAGAAAGACAGGAATATAATTCTAACAAGTCCAGTGGAGCATAGACTAGTTATTTGGGGAAAGAATTAGCTTTCTTGATTTTGGAGAAATTGTAATGCAGAACAGTACAGGCATTCCCTTATATTTCAGACTTATGTATAAATGAAACCCACAGTCTCTCATTGTGAACTAAGATTCAGTATAGTTGACGTATCATTTAAACAAATATGTTTGACATGCTGTCAGTTTTATTCTAGAATGATCCCAATGAGCTTGAAACCATTATACTCAAGTAATAGAGAATTCTAAAATTGCTTGGCAAGACATAATTACTGAACACACTACTTCCATCCACCTAAATATCATTGTTTTAACCTAGCTTAGGTCATAAGGGAAACCGACTGCATAGCAAACATATGTCTGCTGCACAAAGCTTCCACATCATTTCAAATAACTTGGCACAGTTCACAGCACCTGCTCCCAGGAAGCCCAGGAAAGGAGCAGCAGGTAGTGCTGCAGGACAGGAATGAAGTGAATTAGTAGAGCTACAGGTATGCCAAGAAACTTGCATAATGGCTTCTGCCTAGACTATGCATGGTTACACACGCTGAAAACAGTCTATGAGTAGCAAAATTCATTTCACCCAAGAAAAACAACAATTACAGCAATATAATATAAAGTAATCTAATGGTTAAATCAGCATGGTTGCACACCTCAAGCATTTCTAGTAGCTTTTGACCCTGAACAAAGTGAAGTTTGGGGACTAAAAATTCTAGATATCATTAAATACTGTGCAGGTGAGAAAGACCAAAATAACAAATGGAAGAACAGCATCTGAAATATCCATCTGCAAAGCTGATGGAAGGAAAAAGAGCAAGAGGACAGGACAGAACAGGAGGACATAACATGCAGAAGTGTATTCCTTCATGGACTGAGAAACATTAAATATGACACATCTGCTGCATTGTTGAAACCAATTCATATTTCAAGAAGCCTATTCTGGTCACGTTTTACACACAAAGAACAGCAATTACTTTTAAAAAGACCCCACCTGTATATAGTAAAGACAAACAGATTATGAGCTAACTAGATACACTCTTTTTTACTGCTGAGATACACATCATAGATAAATCTGAAAACAACAGGAAAAAAAACCAACAAGATTTTAAGCACCAATTTCAACAATTAGTTTTAATTTCCTTTCATAATGTTTTTCCTTTTTGTAAGACTATAAACACCTTCATTTTGTTTTCATTTCCTTAAAACATGAACAGGGAATATGCTAAATATCCTTCCTCCCTTATTACTCTCTTCAGAGCACTTATATTTATATGCCTCTTCCAGGAAATGTATTAGACAAAACATCAGTAACACTTATATTTTCATAGCACTTCCAGAAATTATATTCTGAGCCATAAACACCATTTTAAGGACTAAGACCTCATCTCAGATCTGAGAGGAAGAAAAAATAACCCTCCCCCCAAAAAAAAAACCCCAAACTCAACCCAGAACTAAAAAGCTCAAATAAATAACAGATAGTCATTAGGCCAAAAGGATAAGAAGGAACACTCAGCTGAGTTTATTTCCAACATAAGTCAACTGAGTTTGCCTTCATGATCATTACTCAATACTTTTTAATCTCTTAAATGGATTTTTGAAGGTTAAAAGGATATCTTTTTGGCTCTTAATAATGTTAGTCTTAAAGAATTCTTTCTGGCTTACAGAAGAATTTTGGGCACATATCACACAGCTCATTACAAAGGTGTTAATTTTGGCAACTCCAACTAATACTGACACAGTAAACTGGTCATCTGTTGAGCAAAACATACTGGCTAAACTTTGTTGTCAAGACCATTTCCTAGCATATCATGGTAGTTAATTATTTAAAGGAGTATTCAGGTACCTCTTGTTTAGGAAGTGTTTTATAAGAGTGATTGTAATAGATTTTATAATGATCTAGCATAGATCAGATAAAGTAGATTGCCAGGAGAATTGTTTCCAGATAATGCAAATGCTGTTTTAAAACAAGCTGGGACCATTTCCCAAGTGGTCACCTTCCAAACGAAGCAGACACATTCACTCACACAGTCCCAGGTTTCATTTGACAGGCATTCTGGGAAATGATAATTTTGTAATTGAATCCTGGTCAGCACAGCATTGAGATACAGGCCACAAAGGAACTTAATCTAAACTTACTGCACTCAATATCAGTTTGAGCTGGGAATGCTCACTGTCATTCCCCATTTAGCCTCAGTTAAGAGGCTGCATATAGGGTTTTTTGCCTTGAAAGAAAATCTGCAAGCATATCAATCTGCATATGGATTTTTTCAGAAGGTCCTTATGACATATGCCATTGTACACCAGCCTTGATTGATCTCTGGGATTTGGGACACCACATCAAATACCAAACAAAAATTCCTCATTAATCATTGGCTTTAAACTTAAAATCAACTTGACTGAGTAACCCTTGTATTCGTCTGCTGTGACATTATTTTAGATATTTGTGGGTGCATTTGTCTAAGCAGCTCAAGTTGAATGAGGGCAGACATGATCCTCATCACCACAAACCTTACCTGACTGACCAGGGGGTGGGACTCCTGAGGCTCCTCTGGGCAGACATAAAAACACCGTGAGGACCGCGGCTCTGTTTCCTGAACACGGCTCAATGGCAATCGGTTTCGGAGCACCCTGAGAAGAGAAGATACCTATGTAAGGTCAATGACTTCCATTACATTTTCACTTGTACATCTTTTTAAAGGTTCTTGTTTTATGGTTCACTGTAACACTAGACAGATATTTTCCCTGATTAGTTCTTTACATTTAAACAGATTGTTCTACCTATGCTAATTGACTGAAAAATGGGCTTTAAAAGCCCACACCACAAGTCTAACCAAACAGAAAAAATGAAATGATCATAAAGACAACAAAATTATACTTAATTTTAGAGCTGAATGTACCAGAACTTCCCTTATTCTAATAAGAAGTACCCATGTGAAAGAATTGTGCTTCAGTAACATCCACAACCTAGTCCTAGTACCAAAGTCATTAAATGAGAGCAAATCTGTAACACAGAATCACAGAATATTAGGAGCTGGAAGAGACCTCAAAAGATCACTAAGTCCAACCCCCCTGCCTGAGCAGGATCATCTGGAGTAGATCACTTAGGAACATGTTCAGATTGGTCTTGAATGTGTCCAAAGAAGGAGACTCCACAATCTCTCTGGGCAGCCTGTTCCAGTAATCTGTCACCCTTATATATATATATATATATACACACACACACATATATGTGTATTATACACATACATATAAAGACAGCAAATCTCTCTTGAGTTTCCCATACCAGCAAGTCTGCCTTCTTTGTATCTGTCCTGGTAAGCAAATGATTTCTTTGAGAGGAGACCTTCATGATTTATTTTATTTTATTTCTGCATACACAGAAAACAGGTGCAGTGTAACTATATTTAAATAAACTTAGAAACTCTCAAAATGTTGCCTGTGCAATTATCATCTTACTTTGCTTTATATAAAGATATGATAATAGTGTTTTTGCTGGCAGGAGGCATGTGCTGTTACCAAGCATCTTCCTCTTATTAACTTTATACAGATCTTTCAATTTGCAGTTAGCTTTTGACTAAATGGTTCCTGCCATACTGTTCTCCAGTTATCAAGACTGAGGTGGACACCAGGAGCTGGAAAAAAGCAAGGCAATCTACAAAGCCAGAGAATAAGAAGTTTCTAATATGACAATGTTTCCATATTTATATGTTTCCATGTTTTGTGCTCACTAAGAGATAGGCATTTCACTTTTAAGAGCTTAAACATTTAGTCAAGCACTAAGGATATTTCTAAAAACATTAGGTCAAAATCAGCATAAGCATTTGTTTCTTTTTTTTATTGTTTGTAAATTTATAGACTGTCTGTCACATTCCAAGGCAAACTATGAGTTTGATGTTTTGATTCAAAATTCAAAGCCAAAAAAACTTTTCATTTACATGCAAAATGCAATGTATATATAAATGTCAACTGACTCAAGTATTCTAAGAAAATGAAAGTTTAGCCAAGTTAAATACACTGCAAAGCACTAGATATAAAGAAAACAAAGGCACTTCCATCATGCAGAGCAATTATCATTTTCTATTTTTCTATCTCCAAGTAACCAACATTTATTACTGCTCAGTGAAGATAAGGAAACAGAGAACAAGGCAATAAATTGAACAATAGATAAATATAGTTATTTTTTTACTTCATGGCGACATTTGAAAGGTATTTCTGTAGATTCATTTGACGTGATAGCATTAAAATAACTTGGGAAATGAATGTCATCTAATTTAAAATTGCTGTGACATAATGAATGACAACTTATGTTCCCAAAAGTACCTTACCAAACAATGAAACAGAAAAGTAAAAACCCCAAAAGCTTAATCTAAAATCAGTAACTTTTTAAAAAGAACAGTGTAAGAAATATTTTCTACCCTGATTGTACTGGAAGTGTACCATGTAATACTTTTTTTTTGTAATGCCAGGCCTCAACGCGGGCAAAATGAACAGATAAAAGAGAACAGATTCTGATTGTGTAAACCAGTGTGCATCTGTTGACTTCCATGGATCTATCATCAGTAAAAAAATAGAGAGGCAGTGCTGGATTCTATACTTAAAGCAATGCAGGAAAGGGGGAAAGCAGAGTAAGAACCATGCTAATGTTAGCAGCATTGATTGTACGTGCACAAATGCAGTAGAGGTGCATTACTGGGAAGAGAAACGGTGTGGGAAAGTTGTCTTTCACTTGCACACATTGAAGGGCAATGTGAAACAGCATACAACAGTAATTCTTCTGATCATAACATTTAGTAATAGAAAAGGCTTTGATGGGATCATTCAGATTAGCAGCTATGCCCTGGGCTGTTTAAATCTAATCAGACAAGCATAGGCATAGAATAATACAATATAACACTGCACTGATAGCGGTCTGGTGTAGACCTCTCTGCTTACTTCTCCCCCTACTACACACTTTAACTCACTCCTACCTGTTGCACTTTCAGTTGTTCAAAATCTAAGCCTTCCCAAGTGTCACACACTCATCACACCTCCCCTTAGATCTAAATCCTTGCCCCTTCATTCCAGCCCTTCTACCTCTACCTTTCTTCCCCAGGCAGACAAGCAGAGATGCAGCCCCGTGAGTCATCTTACTTCAGCCCTGTGCTTCCTATTTCACCCTGCATTGCCCCTGCCTCTGCATCTTCAGTGCAAAATAGTCCAGCTCCAGGCAAGTTCTCAAAGCAGGAGCTGTGAATGGAGCTGACCAGGTGCCCTTCTTGTCCAGGGACAGAGTGCCATAAATTGTGGAGCTGTTCAGGCATCAAGTCCTGTGCACTCACGGGATAAATAGATTTTACAAATAAATACCTTTGCATGGGGTTTCATGGACTGTTTGTCTTCTACTCTATACTAGAAGCTCAGTCCTCACACAGAGTTTATGATCAAAACAGTTGGTACTCCTAATGCAAGCATTAGAGCATTTAAGTCATCTTCCTTGATTTGTCACAACGGCAAATCAAATAACACGATTTCCTCCTATTCGAAAAGGCAGACAAATGAAATCTTAATTGTAAAATGTAATTCAGAACACAGTTTATGCAGACACACAACTGAAAGGAACAAATTTACCGGTACGCCTTTTAATTTGGTGAACTACTTTATTATAAATCAAGATGATGATATTTTCTATTGCTGTGTAATATAAAACCTTTTATTAACAGGCCCTGTCCATTTCTGTTTGAAGTTTACACTAATGCTTTTCAAAACACAACTGGAGGAAAATATTTCTGATTAAAACATTTCACGGGACCTCATTCAAAACCTGAACATAGTAAGAATTTCCTATTTGTGCTTTAAAAAATAAGGATTCTTTATAGAACATTATGGTTGAAAAAAGCAGATGCATTATCTTACCTCACATCATTCAGATTCACTAGCAAAAGCACCTTATGGAAGCACATAGCAAATGATAATAATTTAGATACCCTGAGGTTTGTCAGTTGTTTAAAGATAAATACATAACCATGAATCAAAGTTATTTCTCAGTGACATAACATGTTCTCTGAAACGTGCCATTTATCATGCATTTTCCACAGGTTTTTTTGAAGAGATAAGGTACATGTTTGTTTGCCCAAAGCACTTAGCTACCGTGATTTACTTGCTAGAATTATCTTTCCCCCTGCCGCCCTCTGTACAGAAAGTGACTTACGTCTTTGCCAAAAAGCACAAATGACAATCACAGAGTTAATAAAACTTTATCAGTGGAAGACAGAATAAACAAACACTTCTTTATTAAACAATGTTTTACTCTTATATTCCCTTTCCTACACACACTATGACAGACAGAAAGAGCTATGTCAGCTGGGAAGATGAAATAAAAAGGGGAAGAGAACTAGAAAGGAATAAAAGGGTGAAAGAGCATAGATTATTATTGATAGTGAGAAGAGTAAGTCAATGGATGGGGAAAGAAGGAAAAAAAGGAGAGTGTGTAGGGGATAAAACAGACAATGAAAAAAAAAAATCACAGAAAAAAAGCACCAGAAGTTATTTATTGGAGAAGGGGTTCTCTGTTCTCCATGTTTGGATTTGTTTTGGGTTTTTTCTCCCTAAAATCCTACAAAGTCTTAGCCAAAGTCCAGCTGCCTGGACTTTTTATTTTTTGCTAGATTCCCTTTTTTAACTTGCACAAAGGACAGATAACTATATAATATTACTGGCATAAACGCATATGTCATTATATATCATATTCATACCTATTCTAAAAAAAATTGTTCTTAAGTAACTCAGTACATCTGCTTTCTAATGACAAGACAGTAACAAAGTGCATTGCTTTATCTGGTTGTTTAGGAATATCACAAAAAAAGCAGCTTTGCAAGTTCAGACCAAAAAGAAGCTGTCAGTCTTGGAGGGTGGGACAGACAACAGACAGCAGCAGCACAAAGAGGTGAGAAGAGCAAGAGAACACAATGATGATGAAGGGAATGTTGATGGATCTGGGATAAGGGTTCAGAATCTCTTTGGGGGAAACTCACTGAAACTTAAGAATCGATTTGTATCTATCAAGAAAAATATTTAATACAGTTAATACAGGAAGATGAAAAGTGTAATGTTTTGGCTCTATCTGTATTCCAAGAAGCAGTGTCTCACAGAAGTGCTATAAAACTTTAGGTTTTCAGTACTAAGTGATATCTATATATATTTTCTGTTCAGCATTCTGAGTTAGCTGCATCCAATTTTTAAAAGTGCATTATTATACCATAAGACAAATAGATCACGTAAGACTAAATGGCTCCAAACTCATGCCAAAAAAGCAATTAGAAAATTGAATCAAGGAATTAAGGATTAATGTGAGCATGTTACACCTGTCAGCAGTAATAAGTATTTTGACAAGAACAGAATAAAGTTTGACAGTGTGCACAAATACTGGTCTGATATATAAATCAAGTATTAAAAGGCAAAAAACTATGCATTAATCATTGTAATGTTTCCCAACTAAAATGGTCTTAGTACTACTTGCAAGAATTCATTAGAAATAAAATTCCATCTCTTCTTAAAAATACCCAGCCTGACTTGTACTTTGTTTTAGTAATAAGTGATGCTGATTTAAACTTGTTTTTTTAATTATGTTATTAAAACAGAATTAATCTGGTGAATTCCATATAAACTAAGCTTGATGGCTTGGCAAATAAACAATCAAATCTGTTATGACAGGATTAGTACCAGAATCACTATGTAAATAGCAACTTTTCTGGAGTTCAGTTCAGTTCTGAAGTTTCAATCTTCAGAAGGGAAAAGAGAAAACGAAAAACAAGAGTGTGTCCTCTGAAAAAGTAAAGAATATAGAAAGGGAGGAAAGGTAAAATTTAGACTGTTGCGTTACAAGTCTTCACATCTTCATTTCCTTTTTCTTCAGGCTCCTTTCCAGAATTCTTTGGTTATTTTCTGACACTTGAGTACTTGGAATTTGGTCAAATTTAGATGCCTACATGCAAACTCAAAGCCTTCACACCTATTAATGTGAGTTTCACTATTAACCATTTTCCTAATAGCTGAAGCTCTTCTCTACCTGCCAAGGACATCTTGGTATGTCTTACACACAACTCAGGACTCACTGAGGGCAGCCTGCAGCTGCTCTCGATGCGGAGCTCAGCCGACATAGCAGGTTATCAAATGATGCTTTACAATACAGTTGCAGCTACTTCATTTTAAACAGGGTTAAAAGGCAATGGTAGCTCTATTCTTCATGGAAGGGGAATTAATCCTAGACTTTGCTAGTCTAAATGTTGGGTCCATATTATATTAGTGAGTATGAGCTTCCACCCCAACCAAAAGTTTTGACAATTTTCTCCACAGATTTATTCAATGAGTCATGAGCTTTAGTGGCAGTGCAACAGAAAATAAAAAAAAAATAAAAGAACAGCCCCCAAAAAACCAACTGAAAAGCCCCACACCAAAAACCCACCAAACACACCCCACTTTCACCAACCATTTGTGTTCCAGGAAGAATATACTTTAGTAAATAAGCACAACAAAATAAATAAGCAAGACTGGAGATCCAAATATTGCTTTGGGGCTGGCATAGGAAACACCAGTTTCTTATAGGACCCTAGGGTTTTACTGAAATTATAAGCATCCACTAAGGATTTTCTTTTAATCCATCCCATAAAGTTCCTCTTGCAATTAGGGAGTTGAAAGCTTTACCTCATCTAAACCTGCAAGCTTGGCCCAGAGCCTGAGTATCCTCAATGCTGAGGGCTTCTACACTGTACCTTCTTTTGCCCGAGGGAGTGTGTCTCAGTTATTTCTAACTAACATAATGAGGTCCCACCAACCCACACTAGGTACATAATCATGTTACCTACAGCAGTAAAAGCTGGAGAACATTTTAGAATATCTTACAATTCTTCCACCTATACTAAGAGGTAAGTGCCTTGCTTCTACGACTGAGTCATCCAGCCAGCTCTGGAATGAACTTGAAAACTTCTGTAGTGTCTAAAGGAGCTGAGCCCAACAGGCTTGTTGATAATAAAATGCAACCTGACCAAAATTATACTAACATTATAAATATTAGAGGGGGTTCTTTAATGGTGGCTTTCCAGAGTAATTTTGCTCCATTGTTTTTGTATAGTATAAATCTCCATTAAATTCCTTGTTTCAAAATAGCTACAGAAAACTTAGAATATATTGGTACATTATTTTCCATAAGAAAAACAGTGGAATTAACACTAAAATAATACATTATGATTACCAATCTGTGATTATGGCCCCCCATTAGCAAAACACTTTGTTATCCTTCAATTTATTGTCTTTTCTATGTCAACTCTATCAATAGGCAGTGGTAAGCTGTGATCTTTTTTTGCAGTCTTCTCTGAGTAGAATGTGGTTGTTAGTTATCAAATGTTATATACTAATGTTAAATTTATGTATAAACTTGAAACTGTTTATTCTCTGAAGAACCCTGCCTTTATTCCAAGAACCATATTTATTTGCAACAAAATTCCTTTCAGTTAATCTAGTAAGAGACTTTGTTTCAGATCATAATACTTTGTCATATAGCATTTCATTAGCAAAATAGTTATGGATTGACATTCTGATTAAAACTGATTCATTATGACAAAGCTATGAGAAACAACTGCAGACACATTTATTTTCAATGGGGTTTCCAGGAAGAACTCCCAGTCATGTTTTCTGTTCAACTTTCATCCCACTGCCCAGGGGTTGCTTGTTCTGAACTGTGACACTGGCGTGAACCATCCTGCAGGTTTCTTGACTTTCACAAGTGGCTGAGCAGACCACAAGACATTGAAGTTAAATCAAAATATCAGGTAGCTGCAAGGCACGCTGCATTTCATTTCTTTTTCTGTGTGTGTCCATGTTTCCTATCTCTTCAAACTGGTAAATAAACTCAGCTTGACTTTATTTTTCCATCTTGCCCATTAATAAAACTAACTTCAGGTTAATCTGGAAAACACTGAACATAACTTACAGTCAATGGTGTGTGTAGTAGTTGTACTGGATTACTGCCAGAGGTAGCCCCAAGAGCTTCCAGAACATTCCCCTATTAAGCTCTATGACTCTGATTAAAGGCTGGAAATGTTAGCGTCCAGTTTGTGAAAAGAAATTTATTTTGGCAGCAGCTAGCTAGATCCTTTGGGAAAAACACCCGAGACCCTATGTCTGTGGCATATACCAAGCATCATGTATCCCCAGATACCTTCCTGGAAATTCTTTCCACTCCCATTTAAAATCCTGTAAGACAAAGTGGTGCTGTGCAGTGAAGGGATGCTAATGGGCATTTGTTTCCCAGATGGGTACATCTGTTGGATCTCCAAAGATTAGAAACAATAAGTGGAAAACTCTATTATTCCTTCACAATTCAACCTTAAAGGCTCTTGTCTATGAAAACTCACATTTCACTGATGATAAATTACTGACAGTCCATCACTGTTTGAAGTTGGGTTTATCCCTTCAGACCAGATTGCTACTCCCATATATCACCGTGGGTTAACTTCACTCCAGACTGTCTGGTAGAAGACAACACGGTCCCTTGAGAGTCATGACTACATTTTCAGAGCAGAAAAAGTGAAGTACTAAGCACAGTTTAAATTCTGTCTAACTCTCAGGCTGACAGAGGTGGCTATGTTGGCGGGTAGGGGGATGCTGAGCTAAGGATGGGCACAGTACAGGTTATGTACATTGGGAAGCAAAATGAGTTAGCTACCGATTTCTGAGATGTCCGTGAGGTGGATAAACTTGGGCTGTCCTTAGCTTGGGGTGGGTCTTAAAGTTTCAATCTGTCATTGTGACAATGAATCTCATGAAGAAGTCTAAAGTCTGACTAGTCTGGCACCTTTTGTGACCACAGAGATTTCATTCCTGTAGCTGCTCAGCATCCTAGAGTCATTAAAGCCAAGCTTTGGTTATTATTTAGATAATCTGTGCCAGGCTTGAGGGTTAGGAAAGGCAAGTGACCTGAAATTATTAGGCTGCATTTTGCATTTCTTGCAAAATTGGAAAGAAAATATAGTACACCATATGTCATCCAAAATACACTTCTAGAGAACTTTACTTCATCAGTACCTTTTAAAGTTCTTTTGTGACCTCCTAGCCACATGCAGGATGCCTAGTGAATGATAAATTAAAACATTTATACCTAGAATCATAATAATAATAATAAAAAGAACTAAATCAAGACACAAAGTGAAAACTAGCCATCAGCAGAAAGGATTAAAGTGCAAATTTGGCAATATTCTCAACGCAGGAAAAAATCCTAATGGCACCAGAATAACAAATTGCTTTCTGTCGTGACAATTTACACAGATCACAGTCTACTGAACATAGGGAGGACACACACTGAATATCTGAAAGCATGACATGGATTTTCCTTTGATTGTCCTTGCCATGGCCCAAGGACAGCTATAAAACGTGTACACGATAACCAAAACCACTCTGAAACAAATTATCCCTATTTAAGATTTGTAAGTCTGTAGAAATTTTCATTCTAGCAGCTGAGTGTGGATATTGTGGATCCAATCACAGCTACTCCAGCCACAGGAAGAATCAACAATAAAAGACTTCTCTATGCTAAGGAAAATGTAACTGAAGGCAGGGAAAAGAGTGCCTAGTTTTGCTGTATTATATAGTAGGAGGAGCAGCGTGTGTTAAACTGACTGGTGGTTTTGGCAGTAGCTGCTGCCAAGGAGGTGGGAAGGGAGAGGGCAGGCTGGCAGGCTTGAAAGCACAAACCAGACCTTATTAAAGGTGTTGCAAGACATGTCTCTTATTTTCCTCTCTTACAGACCTCCATCACCTACTTTGCCCATTCACCAATTTGAAAGCCTAACTGGGTACACTTTTTCCACTTGAATCTTATGAATTAATTCACATCTCAAGTATCTCTGAGATAATCCTCAGCTGTCTAAATCAGCACAACACCCAAGTTACAGAACTATGCAAATTTATTTCAGCTGTACTTTTAATACTACGTTATTAATTTCTTAACAGTCTCCTTTTAAAACTGTGCAAATAAATGAAAAGTCAAGTATTATCGCTTAATTTTTCTTTCCAAGATGCTCCACATCAAGATTGTTCGTACTTACAGCGGTAACAAGCATCTTAGGAACTTCACTGAAAATACAGAAGAAATGAAACCTACAGGATCTATTCTGACAAATTAGACACATGAGAATTAGTGCTTGGAGAAACTGTTGCATTAAAGCAAACAGGATTACTCGCATGAATGAAATTCTTTATGCATGTTACTCATTTGAGCTTAACATAACTGACAGAATATTGTTGGGGTTTTTTCTTTTTAAAAAAGAGGCAGGGTTTGTTTTGTTTTTTAACATAACAGGAAAAAGATTTTTCCTTTAAAATAATATCTGTTATTCCTACTACAATAGCAAAAATCTACTGTGTAACCTATTTGCTGAATCTCACTTGTTCCACATAAGTGATAACTGTGGTTGGCTGGGTTTTTTGTTTGTTTGTGTTTGGTTTTGGTTTTTGTTTTTTTTTTAAGAAACTACCATATTCCAAGCCTGCTTAGCCCCTTGACCACTGCTAACTGAAAATAAGCAGTATGGAAAGAAAGTCTAGCTCAGCTTGCACTTCTGCTCCACATGTGTTTCCTATTGTACAGCAAGAACTTTTAATTACATATATTTTATACTTTTTAACTATTTTCTTCAGTATGGTGGTACACAGTCACCATAAACACAAATCATTATTCATATTGAATTCCATAGTCCTCATCATTACTGCATAAAAGTACAGAAAAGCCTGTTACTTTGCTTCAGGAAATATTCTCACTTCAAATTTTATATTGTAAAATTTAGCAGCAGTGATGACACTTTAAACATCTTTTCTTCAAAAGACATACCCATTTTCACAGCAGGCTAACCATCTTTTTTAAACAGTTTCTTTCTTTGAAAATTCACAATTTGTGAACTTTTCAATGGAGTTTGCTTCAAATCCTGCATTTCATGAAGCTTGGTACTCCATCTCATATTTTTCATATCCAACCAAATAATTTCTCTTCCTTTAATGTTATACATAGAGTTTAATCCACTGCCAACAGTAAAGAAGTTACGTTCATCCTGTACTTCAGTCAACTGACTGATATAAAACATTTACTTTAATGCTATATGTAAACTGTAATTTATTTTAGCAGTGACTACTACAAGGCTAATAATCTTGGATTCTACCACTTTTTCCTGATTCCTCTTCTCTGTTTCCACTCCTTCCCAACACCTTATCTTATTTACTTAAACAAGTCTAGAGATTTCAGATCAGTCATCAAGCAGATGTTATTTCTGAATCTTAAAGTATTCACAATGATTGTTACTATAGAAACCAAGCTTGGTGAAATATTCCAAACAAACACTTCTGTACTGGGCTGCGCTGTAACTACAGCGCTCGGCATTACACTGCACCCCGCGGTAAGTTATCAACCACGCGCATTTTCTTTCTGGTTATTTGCTTTCAATAGTAACCACAAGATGGGATTTCTATAGGTCTTAAAAGATAGTGTATCACAATACCATCCATCCATAAAATGACACACGCTGTACTCATTCAGCACTAAACTCCCGTCTGTTTCATTTCCCCCCTCCTGTGGGCAGCCACTCAAATCAGTGTTTCCCTGTTCAGCAACAGTGAAAAACAGGAACCCACTGCTAATTCCTGTGGTTAGAGCAGCAGCACAAAACCAGCAGTGGTTACTAAATGCCAGCCCCAGCCTCTTTAGCAATTAAACCATTCTGCATTCTTAGTAGACTTCGTGAAGCGCGTGCGTCACTCAGAAAGCATCTCTCGATGGCTTGTCATACCATAACCAGACGTTTCAGACTTGTGGCTTTATTTGTTAATCATACTAGAAGAGCAGCAAAAGTGTGAATCCTGGTTCTGGTGAAATCAGTGGGACTCCAGCAGTGCATCCCCAGAGCTGGAGAAGGACATAGTCATCACAGCCAGGTGACTGTCCCTGGGAAGGGGCAGGTGAAGTCCCATTAGCTCATTCTCTGGTACTTAACCACCTCTCCCTCGCTACAGTTAAACTGCCCTATTGTCTGTCTACGGGCTAACTTCAGACAGAAGTTAAGCAAGTCAAAGCTGTTGTGCTATTACAGCATGTGGAAATGCAAGCTGAACTTAAAAGATATGCAAGGAAATTAGAAGGAATTTTATTATGGAATGAATACATCGTGCCTATATTGGAAATATTTTCCCTGAGACCACTCTGTCTCCTTTTCCAGAGAAAGGACAAAATGCTACTAACATTTCAAAATATAGATAAGTTTGAGGAAGGTATGGTAGCCACTTCTGATTACATAATTAAAATTCCAAAGCCATTTTCATTCTCAACTTATTGTCATGTGCCAATCTCCTTTAAGTTTCTATACTGTGTTTCTATTCAAACAGGACAATTACACCCAAGTATTTCAGAAACTTCTCCACTATCTTTGAGATGTGGGACAATTAACATTTTTTTCCTAATACCAGTTCTATCCAAGTCTTGCAATTTAATTTAAAACTTGGCCTTGACTCATTGAGGATTCCTGCCTTTCCACATTGTAAAACAAATCTGTTTAAAAATGCAGCGATACAATCAGAGCACAATTAGATTTCCATAAGAATATACATGAGTATGGAGCTACCACTGGCATCTATTTTAACACATAATACTGCCATGGTGAGGAAAGCATTAAGCAAGAGAGTGAGCATCACTAAGGAGCCAGTTAAAGTTTTAGTTGTAGCAATTTGTTCCTTCTGCAAGAGTATGGTGATGATAATAAAGCATAATTATAAAAAAAATTAAGCGAGAAATTCATGGCAAAGACCAGCCTGAAAACAGATCACAGAAATCAAGTGTACTGCAGGCATGTTTTATGAAGACAGTTATGATTTAGAAGTGATTGTGTAGGACTGAACATAAAGAATGCTATTAAGGCATGGCACATATCCTGATGGACTAACATCCAGAAAGAAAAGTGCTGTATGTAAACGCAGTAGTTACAGGAAGGTTAACATTTCAGAGAACATACACGCTACTTTTAAAATCCTAGTTACCCATATACTATACTCAGAACATCTTAACAGATTTTGTATATTTGAAGTACTTCAAGTTTCTTCAATGGATAAAAAGTTATTGAAAATTGTAGATAACTACAGATAGCTGAGCCTAACATGGCTAAGGTACATCTGGTCCTATGAATTGGGGGTGGGGGGAGGGCCCTCAAGGAAATACAAGAGGTTAGTAGACAATCTGACCTCCTACTACTTCCTGGTCTGAGCAGGTTGCAATTAACAGCTACACTGAATTCAGACAATCTTCTTAACTGGCTAGAACAAGACCGATCCACTCCCCTTTACATGAAGCAAACTCACTTTCCTAAGCACTTTGGTTGGTTGGGGATTGCTTCTTCTTAGGTTTTTGGGGTTTTTTTTTATGTATTCCATATCAAGGGGAGACACAATGTAAAAAAAAATAAATGTGTACAGACATAGTGATATACTTCAAACACACAAGTATGTATCATTTCTAATTGTGCTAGCAGAAGTCTCTGGATTGTTATGTCAAAGCAAAAAGCTAAGCATAAAAAAAAAACTATGTCAAAGACCTTGAAAAAGAAATTGTCTTGAAACCTTCCTCAGCCACAGAGCAGTTTCTCAAAACTTCCCAAATGTCTATTGAAATGTGGTGCACTAAGGTCTGGAGCCATCAATATATTAAAGAATTTCATAGATGTCTTAATTTTTCTGATCATAAATTGCCAGAATGGTTTCTGCTTTTTCCAGTTCCCTTGTCCCTGATTTTTCTGCTATGACATTTCTGGATGACTTCCAGTTCTGATTGTTGTAAAGTCCTTGTTTTTGCAGAATCACCTAGTCTTGAAATTTGCAATTCCAAACACTATCCTTTTTGGTCTGTTTATCAGCTAACGCTCTTTACTCAAGCAATCTTTGCCCTTCACATTCCAATTGGTTTTGTCCTTATTCAAGTTTTTATGAATTTACCATACATAATATAACTTAAAAATATAGACTAATATTTTTCTGCATTTAAGAAAAAAATCTTTGTTTAATCTTCAGTTATGGAAAGTACCTGAATACATAAATACTTACAACCTTAATTTGGGGGATTAATAGGTAATCTATTTAATCTTCATATTATTGAGTTTTATTTTTACATTTTTTTAATATATTTAAAGAACATTTTCATGTCCACACTGAAGGCCTCTTCATATACTTGTAGCTTTCCTCCAGTTTGCCTGGGTTTGGTTATTAGACTTTCATAATTTTCAGTGAACTGATGAGCAAGCTGAAGAAGTTAATTGGATATATCACTTTATTTTGTGTTGTAAGAGCTTCTTATTAATGGCTGCTCATGTAGATGATGTAGATGTTAATCAATTTGCATCTGCCCTTCTAAAAGATCTGGTTAGGTTCTGATTAACCATCTGTAAACAAACCCTTGCTGAGTAACAGGATTCAGCCATTTATTGCGAGCTAGGAAGGGCTAGTAAGGGCTTTATGCTACCATTCTGTCCTGCTGTAGATATTTGACTTCTACCAATATACAGAACATAACTGGAAAAAGACAAGTGACTCAATCCAGTTTGTGGACTACTGGATTCTCTCTGAATCACTGTTATTATGAGAAGACATCAAAACTCGCATGTGTCTCTTCCTCCCATGAAGAATCTGGTGCTTTAGCAATACTGAGAGTCTTGTATTGCATAGCTGTAAGACCTGAGGTCAGTGAAGATCATACATTCCTATGAATGTAAACAATACAGTCTTTAAAACTAAAATTAATTCCTCAAATAAAAATGATATTCTTTCCCCTCAAAAGATGGGCACACTGTTGCAAGCATTTGCAAAGATCCTGCTCTTCCAGAACACCAGTGGTCACCCACTAGAAAGTTCTTTCATATTTTTGAGGGTTTAGTCAATATGCTTTTACATTATTTTCCTTTAGTAATGTTTTCAAGGCTGCTGTCCACCTAATTCCATACTGTAGCACTTCCCACAGTCTGCAGTGACCACAGGAGCTTCTGAACCGCTTCCCACAGAGTAAGAAACCTCCCTAATAAATCTTACCTCTCACTGCCTCCTGGGGAGCATGCTCATTTAAGCATGCCAAGGTAATTAGTATGTCTTTCTTTTATTATAACATGCAAGTCTTTATATACTTAAGACACTATATGTTTCTATATATCCCATTCTCAGCACACTGTTATGGACCACAGATGCTCACAAAGATTTGATGCACAGCCTTTAGCTCTTTTCTTATGGGCTTCTCGCAGCCATGACAGATACAGACATTAAGTTATTGTTCACACTTACGAGCAATTTCTAGCACAAAAGGAGACCATCTTCTCTATTCTTACAAGCAGATAAGTTACTGATGTGTCAGTAGGCATTATTCATTTTTACCACACGGAAGCAGATCAAGGATGCCACTCAATCACATAGAAGGGGTTAGAGATACTCTGAGCACTTCCAGCTCTGCCACGTATTGCTCACCCTTCCCTATGATGTTCAGTACCTTACTATTAACAATTAAGGGCAGTACGTACATTCTTGCTGATCCACACAAGAAGATTTTGTGTGATGACCACTAAAATCAAACCATCTGCACAAGACATGCATGGGGAAGTGACTGTTTTTATGTAATGTGTTGTGAGAAGAAAACAGGACAAGATCCACATAACTTGGCGTTATGTGACTTTAGAGAATATAGTAACATTTTGATTTAGTGTCACTACCTCAGTGATAATATTTTATGTCTTTTACCAATGCTTCAGAGAGGGATCATTCTGAATTCTATTTGAAGCACTTAATTCTGTCTGAAATTCTCCAATTGTTTAAACTTGTATGTAATTAGATCTCTATGACATGCCTTTAAGAGTTGGATGGATCATCAGGAGTTGAAAGGAAGAGAAATGAACTTGTTAATCACCAAAAGTTAGAAAACCAAAACAAAATACCCTCAAAGGACATAACTGGAACAGAAACCACAAAAACACCTGTGAAGGGGGAAAAGAGACAGAAAACAGATCTACCCTGAAGGACGTTCATCTTCCTTTTTATGCAGTTCTACTTTTCTCTGACTCGGTGATCACCCAGTTTGACAGCACATCTATTTCACGTTCATTGCAACAGGTTTCATAACATGAGACATCTGCTTCTCTGCAATTTTCCAGATTCTTCTGAAAGTCATCAAATAATCTGAAAACTTGTTACCAGGGTCCTTAGAAATGGCACCTACCGCTGTCTTTCATTTCCATTACCGTGTATATGCAAATCATTAAATTGATGCTCTCCTGCATCCCACACAGGCCATTCTCATACCTTTTGTGTAAAATATAACCCATTGCACACCTTTATTCACCTGTTCCACACTTAAAAGGAATAAACCCAGTCTTTTGGAGACCTAGTCTGACTTTAAAAAAAATTAATATCTAAATACATTTTGTAATACTTGTTCCTAATGCAAAATGCCAAGGTGCTTTTTCTGCCTTTAAGTCCAGAATTCATCTAAAAGCTCATGATATATATACTGGATATTTCATTTAGCCACAGTGAGCACCTTTGGGCTCGCTGCCTGATGATTGTAGAAGCTGGAAATTATAGGGTTGGATAACCTAAACTGGGAGATTCACAGCTTTCCCTGAGATACACAGCATCTGCCTCAGGAATTGAAATTTAGACTGATACAAATGAAGGAATTAGCTCTATAATCTAAGAATATGACAACTAAATTCATACCGCAGTTTTTAATTTCTATTTTGTTTTCTGATGTGAAACATGTGGCATATGCATAATGTATGGCAATGTGATCTACAGAGCTTTTATTGACAGTTGTTTAGTGTGATCTATATAACTCATATATTGCTCATTTATGAGTAATGCCACCCCTCACAACTCCCCCCCTCAAACTCTTGCTCACACACATATAAAAGATGAAAACATTCAATGGATGTCACTTCAAGAAGGCCACATTATTCTTGAATGTCAGCTTATGCAAGTCATGCTGAAGAAGTCATAACACTAAGTGACATCACACAATTACGCACTCCAAATACTTTATGCACTATAAAAAAAAAGTAATTTAGAGACAAAATGTGAAATTTTTTCTCTCATACTTATTTTTTTTTTATATTTAGGATCTAAACCCAGTGCCTTGGTTTATGTCAATTCAACTGCATAAAGCTGAACAATGAAAAGGGACCATAAAATTTTCTGAATTCATAATGTCATCTAGTAAGGACCATTTTTACTGTCTGATTTGCATTTGATAAGAAGGGGGTTTATAGCATATATTTCTCTTTCCTTTTTCTTTTTTTGGATGGCACTAAGGTTCAGTTTCAGTATGCACAAGCAATCATGTGATGCCTTCACCATCAACATGCCCGCAAGAGTTAATGTTTAGGGGCAGATTTTTACATGCTCTGGTTTGGTTTTTTTTGGTTTTTTTTTATAAATTTGAAAAGCTAAGGCTAAAAGATCATAGGATTTTTTTTTCTGTAGTTTCTCACTACAATTTCTCTAAAAATTCCAAATATCTCAAGTTTTAAGAAACTTTATTTCGTCAAATGTTCTTATATTAATGGAACTTTTGATGTATAACAAGAAATAGAAATACAAGAATGGAACTGTATCATCAATATTTCCTGTGACAAATTGAGGAATAAAACAAAGATTTTTATTTTAACAAAATAAGCGTTTTCAGTATTTTAAACAGCAAAACATTTTAAATGTTGATTCATAAACTATCTATAGACCTTTCAGTATCTTCATAGGATAAGGTTTATAAATCTCCAGGATATACATTTTAAATTATTCCTAATCAATACTAAAATCAAACAGTTGGCAGCTAGCTCGTTCTAAAAACTGCAGCCATGCAATTCATATTCTGCCATAGTGGTCAGGTCAGAGTAAGAAAACAGAATGAACTGATGCAGCTAATTACAACCTAATTCCAGCTTCCCAAATTGAAACAAATGATTGAACTGTGTCTGCCCCATTGAACTTAACATCACTCAACTGCTTGATGCTGTACTAGCACAATAACCTGTAAGAAAATGATTATGAATAAACCCACAGTGAAGCGCTTTACAGATTTGAGACCTGCCTATTATATTGTGTTGGGCAACTCTTAAGAAAGATTTGAAGGCACACGACTATGTTATTCTTAATTCCTTCCAAGTGAGATGGATTGCCTGTAAACTACTAATTTACAGCATGTTAATTGAAACACTTTCCTAGGGGATACGAAATTACTGCTACAGGCATGAGATCTACCACAGTTCCCTGATGCCTCAGACCACATCAGAATATAGACATGTAATTTAAGCAATGAGTTTTCCTGCCTATGTTTCTGTGTGGCTTTCTTTGGAGGGTCCATCAACTGACTGAGCTTCTTATCAGGGTCAGAAAATACTGTAATGACTTAAGCTGTCTCCATGTATAGAAGTAGTTCTCATTTAGAACTGTATGTTTAATTACAATCTATGTGCTGCTAAAACTGGAGTCTCTTAGGAGAGACAGTTCACCATCATCCAACAGAGGATACAGATTTATTGAAAAATGTGTACTACCTCATGCTAAAAATGGACATATGTCTTTTGCATAATAATCTTTTACCTCAAGTACACATCTAGGGTGTGTAAATCATGGATCCGACTTCCCTCAAACTGGGGGCACTGAAAACACCATAAAAAATTTCTGCAGATGGTTTTCCCACAAGGGTATGTCATAGTCCTCACTGGGGAACCTTATTATTCTAATGGCAGGACACATGCACTATAACCAAAACTGCTTGCAAGATTTAGACAGTAATTGGGAGCAGGAATGTGACTATCATCACTTAAACACTAGGATACTTTTCCTGCTTTTTGCTTTGGATTCTTACATGATTGCTATTATTTAATGTCCCACCTTCAAACTATTTTTAAGTGAAATCATAACTTTTAATTCCTTAAAGTCAACTTTTCTTGCCAAATGTCACTGACAGGTTTTGACTACTCATTCATCTGTAGGCCCATGGTGGTGCATACTGCACCCACACATGACTAGACAATTGTAAATTTAACCTAAAAATTATCTGGAGGTTTTGGGGTGATGGGATGCTTTTCCACCAGTTCTGATTAAATGCTGAACACAGAACCAAAGAATGGATGTAAAAAAAATTAAAAAATAGATTAGCTCTTTGGTACTAAGCAAAGTTGAATCTAAACCAACACCTTAATTATACTGCATCTATATTATACCGCATTTCAAAGACGACCAAAATGATGAAGTGTCACCTTTCATTCAATACTCATGTTCAGCACAAATTAAAGACAGTATTTTAATATAATTTACAAATATATGTTAGCCATTGTAACTCCATTTGTTTCAGTCACTCATTACTAATACTTAAATACAAAGTAATAGTTCAACAACTTCATTGACAGCGTGATAAATTACAAGAAACCAAATGACTAAAAGGTACTATACTTGCCATCACATAACTAGGGAGATTGTAAAAATAACAGAAATCTTTAATTAACTCAGGAAATTAAAAGGTGACTTCAATAAAGAATCTTAATAACAAGACACACTCAGATGAACTCGCTAGCACATGTTAATCAAGAACAAGAAATAATTTCAGGTACACCACTGACTAGATGCTTATACACAGCCTAAATTAAATGAAAGAAATATTTTAAACTGGTATCCACATAAATATTGAATCTATGATATTAAAGATGATAAACTTGGGCACCAACCATAGGTCTAATAAATAACTTGGAGCAGGACTGATTCCTAAATGAGCACCTGTTAAGCAACAGCAAAACTACAATGGGACTCATGCTGCAGTTTATGCCATATAGAAGATGCTATATAAGATTCATAACTATCGGTGCTATGTTTGCATGTAGAGAAAACGTATGTATACAGCTGATATTTTTCAGATGAGAAATGCACTAGCATTCAATTACTGCTGCAAATTGGAGGTTGTTATGTTCTTGAGTTTTAGTTCTGATAGCTGCCTAGCCATAAACCCTTTGATTTCAACAATCCTGCTAACAGAATGTGCAATATAAACACAAGTTGTATTTGTGGAAAACTCACTGCACACAATCCATAGGGTTATTTTGTAGAAACAGAAGTATGGTTTTTTCCTTTTTGAATGTACCTAAAAATACCAACCTTGGCAGTAAAAGTAGGTGCAGTAATATTTAATTTGAGAAAATGGAACATTTTATAGAGTTTGAGGTGTTCAAACAAACAGCATTGCTACTTCAGTGGTATTTTTAATTGATAACAATTGAAAAAAGGTATTTCAATTAAGAGTCCTTACAATTAATGGACTTAATTAAAAAACCTCCCTATAAATAAGTGATAACCTCCTGAAATTAAGTCCTTTAAAACACAGACTCAGAATATAAATATACTGAATTTAATGGGCAAAACTGACTAAAATATTAATTAAATGACATTAAATATTAGTATTGTTCTTCATCCATGTGGAAAACATTTGGAAAGATTCAGTCTCTCTAGTTTTAACACAACTTTGAAGAAATAGCCAAAAGCTTCAGCAGTTTACACTTCTGTGGTAGACTTTCAAACAAACGTTACTTTTCAGAGTCTGGCCCAACCTTTACTAACTTGTTAAGAGCTAGAGCAGTGAAGATGTGCTTTCAGGGAAAGAGTGGAAATTCAATGGATGAAACAGATTATAATGTGGAGAAAAAAAAAAAAAACAACAAAAAACCAAACACAAAGTGATATGAAATATGCTTTAATCTCATGTAAAATTAGCAATAAACGCTGAAGTGAATTTTAATTTTAGATTAGCATTTAAACAAACATTTAGAAATGATCTCTTGGCTTTCCTAACCTCAGTCCATTTCCAGCTCAAAAATCTTTCTGCTTTTATTCTCCCTACGAAACGTGTTGTGTGAGTTATGGAATTAAACTTACTCAATTTATAAACCATGTTTGTTAACTCATTCAAATGAATTTGGCAATGTACAGTGGTACTCCATTTATTCTCAACAGCCATGCCTCTGCCTCACCCCTCCCTCCCCCCAGTTTATTCATTTCCTAAAGGAAATTGCAAGTTAATAGAAAAAGCAGCACTGGAACTGCCTCACATCCTATAGTTATTAATTAAGTAAAGTCTGGTTCAGTAACTCTGGATACTAAAAATACAGAGTTAAACAAAGCCCAGTGCTTCTTGAAATGAAGTTTCAACTTCGGCAGTCATTCTACAAAATTTATGCATTAAGATCTATATCTTTCTTTTAAGGAGTTTTTCACAAAATCTCCAAGTAAAAAAATATATAACAGCTGTTGACCATTTCTTCTGAAGGACTCATGTATGAAATGTATGAAGCACAATACAGAAGCATCAAAGTAAGTTATGTTACTGTCGTGTAGAAGCTGTTAGCTATATAATTCTCCTTTATTCCTATAGGCAGACTATTACCCTGCAATTAATAAAACAAGAAGGTGCACTACCTGCTTCATTGATAATATATAGCAGTAAAGCTTAAAATGCAATAACATGAGAAACTTTTAAATGTTCCTGATATCTGTAGATATTACAGGATAATTTATAGTTGCAGTTGCTATTGAGTGTTGAATAGGTAGCACACTGAGAAAAATGCACATAAACTCAGGTTATAACAAGTCTATTCCTTTATAGTGAACCTTTTCTTAAAAATGAGCAGGTTATTAAAGTGATTTTTTGGAATTGAGGACAATAACAGGTTCAACAACTATGTCAAATATCTTTGAAATTCTGAATGGAATTAAATATAGGAAAAAAAACTTACTGTAAGTTTAAAAGTTGGAAACAAGTGATGTTATAAATGTTAGACAAAGAAGGAGATGTTGATTAATGTAATCTGTGAACATCTATGTTACAGCGACTGTTTGAAAGCTTTGTATCCTACAAAGGAAGTGAGTTCCTTCTTCCTTCAAGCAATGCCATGGATGGGCAGCTCTAACTGAAAAGCAATGAGAAGGAAAGAGAAATCCCCAAATAGCCTGGATTTTATCACAGATTAAGTGAAACAGCTTATTATAGATGGACTGGCATTTGCCTTTAATTAAGTAGTAAAATATTTAGTTTGCTTTGCTCTCGTATCTCCTTTACATACTCTAAACAAAATATTTGTGTCACGTGAGAGGCATTTGTTCAAACAGCAAGTGATGTCATCCTGCCTTCAGAGGCTGAACTGTGCCCTCAGCATCCCACATTGTCCCTTGAAGAGGGAAAAGAGAGGTGCTTGAAGAGAAAGAACATTCCTCATGGGAACAAGAAGGAACAAAATTACTGGCAAGTGAGTGCAAGGCAGATGCAAGGCAAACCCCCTGCGTTTACCCCTGAAGTCACAGAAGCTGCTTGGGCAGCACTAGCACTTCTGTTCAAGAGGAGCTGCCAGCTTGTGCTCCTCATCTTCAGCTAGAGGGTTTTAGGGTAGGTGATTTTTTTTTGTTTTGTTTTGTTTTATGAAATAAGCAGAACCCTGTCTCCAACCTTGTCTCTAGCTATTAGCACCTTCATCTGCCAATTTCTGTAATAACCAAGTATTTGTGCTTTGGCAGGCTGACTCCTGCAGAAACACAGTTTGTGCTGCTGCCAACCTTACAGGCACCAGCACACATGGGACTGAACTGATGACACCAGATCAGAGTTTATAGCAGGAAAGGAAAAAAAGGGAAAAAAAGATCACACATAACAATAAAGCACAGAAGTTACATGGTAGCCAGCATCAAGATTTCCTTAACCATTAGCTTACATGTAAAAAAGTCTAACAAATCAAAACCTCAAACAAAAAATCCCCAGCAATATCCAAGCCATTAATTATAAAACTGAAGCAACAAAAAGTATTGTATTATTAGCAAGTTTTCTTCTAGAGGTTCAAGACCTATTCCATCAATTTAGCTACATCCTAATTTACGTGTGTGCTTATAAAGAAGGATGAACTGTGACTGAGTGCTTTTCAGATACGTTGTTGCTTTTCTTGTATTGGGAGTTTTAGCCCCCGCTTTCTCTTTTCCCTTAAACAGATGTAAACAAAAATGCTGTGTTTCAGCAAGTCTTCATGTAATTTATAGTCACCTATGGTAACAGTGCACAGCAATTATGAGGCCTTTTGGCTTGCTTTCTTTTACCAAAAAGCTCTTCTAATGAGCAGAGTGTATACTGAAAACCTCAGGTAGCACAAAAGTAAGGCCATTAACCAAAATTAATTTATTTTTTTTTTTTCATTCCTAGTTGACACATGTTCTCCATTGTGCCTGAGTTCCAGTTCCCTACTTCTCTGCCAAATATATTCAGCTCTGAAGATCCCGAGGATACTTCTAAAAAGCTTTTTAATGACAATGCTATATCCTAGTTTGAAGGCCAAAGGATATACCCCTGCTTGCAATGTATGCTGTGCTGCTGACACCACGTGTGCTGATAGTTCTTTACTGTAAAAGTTACTGCGAATTATTTCATAGAAACCCCCACAGTCTTAAGTTGTGAGTTTTGGAGCACAGTGCCTCCTTTAAAATCCCACGGGCACTAACTGCTCAGCTCTGATGTTACCGCCTCATCTCTGCATCACAGCACACTGCCCTGCCAGGTTTCCCAGCCCAGCCACTCATGTAGTCATACCCTGGAAGCTGGAATGCTGAAATTATCTTCCTTAAAAATAACCCAGGAAAATATAAGCAGGTGGAGGTTTGCTAGAGTAGGCTTACCATTCATTTAACAGGGTGGTTTTTCAAGGAGTTTTGGGAGACAAAAACTTAGAGGTCAAGGGTTTAGAATGACAGAGGTCTGATGCAGAGGGCTGCAGATATAATCCTGTACTGCCACTGACCAGTGAAAACATCACACCACATATTGCACTGCTGGCACACCTCTGCTCACAGGAGCTAGCTTCTCTCAAGCTAACCATTTGTGCTAGCTATGCTAATCAAACTAATTGTTTAAACCTTTGTTTAACTTGAAGATTGCCATTGCCTTTTCCAGGCTGAAAGAGGGCTGGTTTGTCTGAAAGCTGACCTATCTTTTCTCTCAGGAATATATTGGCTAGTTTAACAAAATGCATGGCTTTTCTGGGAAATCTTTACTTTCCAGCAGAGTGTGCAATTAACAAAATGGTGAGTTAAATCTTACGTAAGCAGGATATAATGCTCCAACCCATAAACCATCTCTGTCTCACTTTTCACTGGAAGACTAGGTCTGTTGCAGGAAAAATGACCACTATTTCCCTTACAGGGAGAAAACCTTTTTATATCAGCTTCTCCTTGACCTAACCACACCCCCCCCAACTTTAGTAGTGAAGGAAACAGAACTCTAAAGTAACTCATCTTGCTACTTGCTCACAAAAAGGTGTAAGGAATTTCGCTTCCAGCCTCTCATGGCATTGCCTCACTTTGCTGCAATAGAAACAGGTTCTTGGTGCTGCTTTTTAGGCAAAGAATTCATACTTTTAAGTGAGGAAATAAATTAGGCACACCCTTGCTTAACCTTTGGCTATTAGTGAAACAATAATAGCTGTAAGTTTTTATGGGCTGAAGACATTCTAGAACAGAGGATGTAGAAATGGAAAGATATCTCTTTCCCTGAGGTTTCTGAAAATCACAGTATCTTCCACATGCCATCTCACTGAAGCTTGGTTATTTTTTGAAACATTTTAAGACACCAAGTTTCCTCATTAGGTAGTAAAGTATTTCACATTGTTTGGCTTTGGATCTTTTCCTTGTGTATCCCTCTGTTTCAGTTTGGTTTGAGTTTGGTTTTTTTTTTAATTCTTAAAAAGAACTAGGTTATTTTTAAAATATTTTTTAAAAGGTTAATTTCTGTCCCTCCCTTTTAAATGTTCAGGACTCTGTCTATATGACTCAGAAAAGGCAAAATCCATAGAATGTTTGGCTTGGAAGCAACCTGAAAATGTCATATAGTTCCAATGCTCCTGCCTGCCATGGGCATGTATAGCCTCCACTATTTGTGGAAGTTGATGTTCTCAGACCCTTTTATTTATGAGCTATAGACTATGTGTGTGTGTAAATATATATACATAAAAGTAACATGGGCTGCAATTTCTACATTATAAAAAATGAAAGATAAAACTGTTATTCAGCATAAAGCTTTTGCATTGGTAAAAAAATTGTGGCATTTGTCATTCTGCCAGCTCCCAAAGACTTTGACAACCAGTATCTGCTGCATAATACAACTACTTCTGCCAAGAGAACAAAGTGTTGCAGTTTGGCTGTGGACAAATTGTAATAAAGAGTCAATAGAAACAAATATCTTTTCAATCTGTGTCTAAATGTGTTTTACTAAAGCCAGACCTAGGCAAACAAGTGGATGTACAAGGGAATGCCTGTATCTACTGGCAGCTAAACCTGCCAGTGAGGGGACAAGTGTTCATTAAGGATATGCAGACACAAGAGCGATTGCAGCAAAGCTCTGGGTAATGGAGATGTGGGGCAGAAATGAAGCAGTGGTCAGGAGGAATGAAGGAAAAAGGGATTAAGAGCCACATATGAAGAGTTAGAGGGGAGCTGGCAGAAGTTTCTCTGAGAGAGCTATGAGGTACGACAGGGAAGTCTTGATGGGAGCTACTCTAACTGATGTAGACAAGCTTTATTGCAGCACTGGTTGACAAAGAAGCAGCTTGGACACTGGGCTGCCAAATGTCCTGAAACAAGCAACATAGTGAGCAGAATAAGGCAGAAACAGGCTGCTGAAGAAAGAAACCCAGGTGACTAGTCTTTTTCTGCCAACAGAAACAACAGTAGAAGCCTGAATGTTTTTTACTTTAACTTGCTTATTACAACATCTACAATATGACCCAAAAGGCTGATACACTTCCTCTCAATACATATATTAAATAAAAGGAAGATGGAGTTATAAATTCAATATATATATATAATACAAACTACTTAGAACAGCTGCTCATGTACTAGCATTAGTGACTGGTACCATGATAAAAGAGTAATTAAAAGAAGAGCGAGTACACTACCAGAAGTTTGCATTTCTTGCAACACCACTTGTAAAAATTATTACTATAGGCCAGATGAGCTTGCACACTGTAATTCTTTTTTGGCTAGCTTGTTCACATTTTCTTACTTAATGACAATTATTTAACTCTATCCTTCAGCCAAAATGATGTGGCATCTAAAAATATTAACATAAATTTAACTGTAAGAGAATTAAAACCGAAGTAGTTCTATCCAAATTAATTTAGGTAAGTACACTAGATAAATAAATCAGCACCCTTCAACTTTCAGAAGCACTTCAAGTAATCTCAAGTCATTAAAAATACTTTTAGTTCCAACATTTTGGCTCTTAGAACAGTCTTAATGGTTATATGACAGTATGTTCTACTACTGGCTGCATGGCTTTTATTGCACGCCCTGATCTATTTGATGATCGTGGCAGCTTTTTAGAGAACTACAAAGAAAAGCTGAAATAATGAATTATTATTCAGACAAGTCTAATAAAAGTGTTAATCAAAAATACTATAAATGTCAGAAGCTCTCATAAATCCTACATTTTATATATTCCTCTCTCTAAACATTCAGCCAAGGAAGAACAATACTAAAAGAAAAAAGTGCAAGCTAAGAAAGAGAACAAAAGCACTCCACATGCACTTACAGAAGCTCAGCGATCTGTTTATCTGATCTCATTTACTGATTTATGAACTAGTATTATTCTCCTATGACTTAATTTCTGACAGCTTATAAACATTTCATATAGATGAATACAATTATGTCTGATTTCTGGTTAGATTATAAGATATTCCCATATGACAAGATACAGGCAATTATTTCCCCCTTATGCTACTGTTATGATATATTAGTGGGTTTTAATATACTACTTATCAGAATAAGAATTGCTCCCCAAACCATCTTTCAGTGACTTGCACATCACTGATACTGAGACAAACAGAAGATGTTTCAGAGCACAACCAGAAATGTATCCAATTTGTAATGATAATTTTACTTCTTTTTTATAATTTCTTTTTAAGACTAAATGTGATCTGACTCTCTCTCCATCAACTTCTATATACTCCTTGGAAAAAAAAATAAAAATCCTCATTCGTGAGGAGCACATAACTACATATAACACTGTAGATTTGTTAGCAAGAATACATTTTGCATTTTTATGAGGTTCCAAGAATATTATGTTAGAAGGTGAAATTATAGAGCTGTCAGTTATGTCTGTTGGATCCCATACTGATGTTAGTATGATGCTATGAAGTTTCAGGAATTCTTAGTGGGGTTTCCATAGAGCTGTGCAGAAGCTTTGTTCTACCTATGGTGCAAATACCTGCTAATTTGCTTCACTTTCTAACTGAAAGCACTGAATTAAATAAAAAAATAAAATCAAAACTTGTTAGACACATAATGCACAGACAAAAAGATGGAGCTTTGTAACAGAAAGCAGAGACACTTCCAGATCCCTTGATAAGAGGATCACAGTAGCAGGCAGTACATAGCCTTTTCCAGTCACAATATATATTTTTCTCTACCATCAACAGACAGAAATACCTCTAGCAACACTTAGAAAAAATAAGTTGCCAGTTAATTCAAGCACACATTAGCTATTGCTTCTCTTACAGGTTATTCCTCATGCAAGAACAGACTGCATATTGATACATACTTTACACCTTAGAAAGACTCCACAGAACTCTTCAATCACCTTCATACCCAGAGGAGAGTCCACTTATTTAAAATGTGCAATGGTTGGTGTGAAAAGGGAAATCTATACAAAAAATTCCATGGAGCACTTCTAGGAGCACTGATGTGACAAGAGAACATCAAAAGATGTACACAGTCTGTCCATTTGCAAACTGTGATGTTGAATGCTTCTCTACATTTCCCTGTTTTATAAAAAAAAACCCACATAGCAGAATTATCACCATACACTTGATGTTTCATTGATGAAACACCCAACTCAGCTTATTTTATGTAACCTTTTTTCCCAAAGTGTACAGTTGTCTTAATTTGATTTCTTTCCTATATTTCCCACTATTAATATAACAAAGCAAATAAAGTTTACTGGTAAACTTTGCAAGAACCAAGGAAAATAAAGTTAAATTGTTTCCTCACTCTTTTTCATCAGTACAGGTTCAATCTTTCAATAAGTGTCTCCGAGACAGACAGATTTTAGGTAGTCATTGACAAGAATCATGACATCTACTGAAATTCACTTTTTCCCCATCTTTTAATGAAGTATCAGTATTGAAGAAAAGGTTCTAAAAATCAGAGAATACTGTCATTTGAATATTACATTGCTTTCTCAAGTAGAAATCTGCTCTCACTGCCTGAAGAGTTGTACCCATACTCTACTAAAGTTTGATGGATCTAGAGTGACAAGATCAATATATTGGGAGAAATTCATACATGAAGGAGCAAATTCAAGCAAAACTTTGTCTGGATTCACTGCCATCTTGAGCATGATGTTTTTCCCAACATATATCCAACTGCATGTTTTTTCTGAAGAGCTATGACTAACCAGAAAAGCAGCTTGGTTTCATAGATCACAGTCTGGGCTCCTGTCAGTTAAGAGAAAAAATGCTGTGCTTTTTGTCAGCCCAACCTACGTTAACAGGGACTTTTCAACTCTAGCATCGCCTCTTGTGTCTGCTACAACAGCAGCTCCAATGGGATACAATGATACAATCCTTCTGAACTGAGATTTATTTCACTCCATTCTAATTAATCTGATCATTATCTAGGAATACACATCTGTTAACAAGAGGCACAAAAAAAAAAGTTCCTGTTGTCATCTGCAGAGAATGCCATGACACTGTCTAAACATAGTGAGCTGTCAGCGATGCAAAATGTCAGGGGAAGATGGTGAATCAGATTAAAGAGTGACATGAGTTAGGAAAAAGAGATTAATGAACACTGCAGAGTTACTGAACTCACTTAGATTATCAGAACCCAGCACTTGAGTTTGAACAATACAATACTAATAGATAATGGACAAGTTCATACATATTGATTGCAGCATTAGCCTGAAGAGCAAAACACACTTAAACCCGTAAATCATTAGCAAGATGCAATACTGACCATGCTACTAGGTATCAAAAGTCAGTTTTCAATTTCAATGCAATAAACAAATTAAGTGGGATTTTTGAGAGTATCAAACTTGAAAGAGCAGCACAGAGTGAAGTGTGTGATGTTACCTGTAATTTTGTATAACTTTTCCAAAAGCATTGCATCAAAGTACATGGTAAGCTTTTATACAAATTTCACTGATCTTAGAAGGAAAGTAGAAAGATGGCAATATCATAGGGTTATTGCTAATTATTTTACATCTCGGGAGGTGCAAGGAAGACACTAATTAGAAGCAGCCTATCATAATCACCTTGTAACTTTATACATGAATGGAGGAATTTTATACCTAGAAGCTATATGTGAATCTTGGAAAGGAAAACAAGGAGCAGAGGAACCAGAGGAGGGAATATGTTTTTACTTAAATACTTAAAGCAGTAGTTTGCTCAGCTACAAGTTTATTTTGTTTTAGCAAAACTCTACCTAAAATACAGGTGGAGATTCCCCACTGCTGAGTTCAGTATCACCTGAACAGAACTCACACAAAATGTTGCAATAGATGGATGGATGGATGAGATCTCTGCTGTGGTGCTTAATTGTCAAAAAGCTTCACTTTAACATGTTTCTCTGTCTTTGCCCACTTCTATGCAACTATAAAGCAAACATTTTTAAGGTACAAACTCTTCATTTCACAATGTGTAGCATAGTGGGAGTTCTGATTTCCCCTTGACCCTGATGTGCAAAATAACCCAAATAAAACATAATAGGAGCTCACAGAATTATGCAGCCACAAAGATAAGAGCCTCAAGAGAAAAAAAAGCAATAAATTAATCTGATTTTAAAAATCAAATGATAAAATTTGGATAGTGCTGTGAGCACTGAATAAATGAATTTTGCTGAAAACCTTAATTATTATTTGATTATCCTATAAGCAGACATGCCAGTTCTTAATGAATGCCTCCCAATATGACACAGGATAACTTGACTTTTTTTAATTCTAGGGACATTAGCCTTTACCAATCTCTCTCCCAGATGGAGGTCTGGTGGCAGATGTCTGCTTGTATGCAAAGATCATTGATCTCCGAAACTCGAGCTCTGCATTAAAGACTTTGTTTTAGGGTTTTTTTAGTGATAAAATAAGTTGCTTTAGAAACAAAAAAAAAAAAACACACACATACCACTAAAACTTAAACTGATTGTGATCCTAATGCTCATTAGAACTTACTCTCTTTGGCAATAAAAAGCTTCACTATCATTCTACTGAAGGTCCAGGGTAAACGAGTACAATCTTGCACCTGAAAATTTAGCAAAGTTTACTTAAAATTTGTATTTTCATAAACCCAGAATCCCAGTTAGATCAGAATTACAGTATTCTCTCTTGGACCTCGTGCTTTTTTAAATATCTAAGAGGCCTCCTGTTACAGTCATGATCATTTCTAACTCATTGCTCCTTATTTTACTTATCCTGTCTTATAATCAGGCAGAGATCAGGCTGCTGTGAAGGGGCTGCCATGAGATCATGCAAAATGCACCAGTGAAGCTTAATGTGTGCAGTGACAGAGGTACAGGAAATAACTAATTCCTCATTTTCTGTCTCTTCCTCTCTTTCCTGTCAAAATTCTAATTATATGAAAAAATTGCATTTTACTGACATTGTGTCAAGTAATCATAACTGCTACCCAATATAAGTGTTCGACTCTGGCTCCCAAATAATAATGTTAATGAGATAACGCAGAGCAGAGGGAGTGTGGGCTGCCAAGCCTCTGCAGCAAGCTAGAGCAAAATTTCTAATGCAAATCATTTCCTCCTGGACACAACTGCATTTGATTTGAAGATTTCTTAGCAGCTTCATTTTCAGGCTATATCATCCAACACGCTGCTTATGTCATCAGCATTTTGCACAAACTTGCTTTCTGCCAATGAAAGCCTCTCTTTGAAATGTTATTACAAGAACTAATCCTATTTGCACCTATAACTGTAAAACTCTGCCTCATGACAGAAATACATGGAGAGACCCAAATAGACAAAATCCTGAGGACTAGTGAGGCCAGCCCTGAACTGGATGGGATCTCTGAAAGTAATTTCACACTGTGGGAAAAAAGTTCTTAAAATAACATAAAGTCATGGTAGAAGTTAAACCTGTATCGACAGGCCACTTCATATTTTCTTTCAACACTGACTTTCTCTAACTCAACCATAATTGTCAACCCATGTCACACATCTCTCAAACAGCAGTACTTACATTATTTGTCTCAGGCAGTTATTCTACTGTATTGCACCGTTATATCTAACATTCACCTTTCCTCCTCCTCAGAAAAAGAGCATGATTTGGCCTTTTAATATCTTCAGATTTAACTGTAGCATCCTCCTCTTTCACTGAGGAAAAAACCTGAAGTGTAACTTATTGGACAAAACTAAGTTTGCATCAGACCTCAACTTCTAAGAGAAAAAAAAAATGTTATAGCCTCCCATTCTACTTTAATCATGTCCACACCAAATGCCTTCAAGTTAACTAGCTCAAGAGAATGGACCTTGTAGTAATTGCAAACTCAGCTGGGCTCTTTAATTCTGCCTCTAATGGCACTTGGAGGCCCCTTGACTCCTAGAATTCCATATAGGCATCAGGGATGGGATTAAGGGATGCAGTCTCGTTGGTGAAAATGCAAAACTGCACAGAATCAGCTACTTGCCATCCTTTTCAGTTGCTTTATATGTGCAGGGTCAAAAGAACCAACTACGAGTTGCATAGTATTTGCATTCCTTAATGAACTGCTGGAGGCAATTGGGACATTGTAATGATGAAGACAACCTTAACTGAACATAATTAAAAAACTTTTTTGTTTGTATTTTTTAATACTGCAGTTAACCCCAGAGACACAAAAAACAGACCTGTTCAGAAAACACTTTTACAATTAGCTTTTTATCCTCCAAAATGCATACTGTAGGTCAGGCAGTCTAAGTATCTATGTAGTCTCTTCTGATTTTATTCATTTGGCTTTGGTTTTGATTAATTTGTTTTCTTTCCAGGTAGGTTAATATACTAACAACATACCCTATGATGCTCTACACCCTTCTCTTCCTCTTGCTACCTAGCCCATTTCAACATTCTGTAACCACAGGGATTTTGCAACCATACTCTCCAGGTTTCCTTCTACCAAGCTTTTTGTTACACAGGCAGGAGCTGCAGTCCAGGTAAAGTTCAGCATTAAAACCAGAAAATAACATTTCCTCCTTACACATGAATAACAAAGCAAGCAACTACATGATTAACGACACCATGCTTTCCTTTCCACTATGGCTGAATTTTTCCCAGAGTTTAGATAGAAAGCCAATGTTCACTTGTGAGTTTAAATTACATTTGGGTCCTTTAACTAAAATCAAAAGCAAACAAACAAAAAAAAAAAAAACCAAACCCAAACAATCCATCCCAATAATCATGAATCCCCAGAAAGACACACCAAACCAGGCTTTGTTTTTGAATGAAATTCCCACCCCCCTCCCATCCTTCAGCATTGTCAAACAATCACGTTTTGTTCCAGAATTTCCATGAGGAAATCTGGGCAACACACTTGTCTCTCACTGCTCTCCCTGGAAAGGAAACAAGATGCTGCCTACAAGTGGCCACTTTAAGAACGACTCGCATCTCCTGCAGCTTCTCCCTCTCAAAGCACAGGAGCGAAGGGCATCGTAAGAAAAATCAAGGCTGATGGTGTTTATAAAGGACAATTCCTCATAAGCAGGCAAGATTTTTTTTCTATTTTAGCCTTTTCTGACATAGCTGACCCCTCTGCTTGGGACTGCCGAGCAAAGGAAGCAGAGGATTATGTAGGTCATAACCAGTCAAAAAGGGGATGTCACATTGAAAATACTTTGTAAAGTACTAAGAAAATAAGGCATGCTTTACATGTAAATATAATTTTTGTTTTGCAGAAAAAATTATAATACACAAAATATGAAAATATTTTCCCTCAATTGAAGTTATTAACAATAATTTTGTAACAGCTTGTATTTTTAGCAAAGATGACCTCAGAGAACCTTAATCTCTTCTCTGCAGCTCAATAGTGTAAGCCAAGACAATTGAACCCTTTTAGTAGTAATGCTGGGCGCTCACAGAGGAACTCTCAAGTACTATTATCCCTGATACCATCAAATACACTATAATTTGTGCTGTGTATAGCAGTTTTGAAATGTGTCATGGAGATGGAGTGATTCATACTTTTTATTTTTCTTGACAATAGATGTTAATATTTTCGGGTATTTAGAGTGTCAGCTTTTTGACAACTTACATTGCATTTTGGGTTTGGGTATTTTTTTGTGTTATCTGAAAACTAGATTGTATGACTTGGTACAAAATAAAGCCTATCACTTGAATATCACTTTTAGCCCCTCTTCTGTGGATATTTTCACAAAGCAAATACCTTGTGAGGAGACAATGAAATCTTAGGAGGAAAAAGAGAGGGAGGGGTGAAGGACAAAAATGGGGAAAAATTGGTATCATGAAAACGTTTGGATCTCAAATTGTGTACAATGAATTTTCAATATGGTGTTGGGGGTGAAGGGGAATCCTAATTTGTGGTCAAAACCACTTCACATCTTGTTCTTAGAGATTCACATCTATGAAAATCCTGCTATGCAAGGACTGGTATTCCACTTCAGAATATTCAAAAGTAATCCTGAAATTGCCAGAGCACTGCCTGAAAATTTGGCAGAGCTTCCATGGAATAGATGGAATAGAATTTGTGGACGCACAGTTTTCCCAGTCAACTTCAGAATGTCCTTGAAGCCCCTGTGGAAAGCTTCCAGACAACCTGATTGAACTTTAAAAATAAAACTGCAACATTCAAGTCTTTGGCCTGCTATTTTGCTATCTTCTACCTGAAGCATATAGCTTTCTTCAAGCATTGTTGAAGAGCAACAGAATACAAACATTAATATAAAGAAGGAAGCATCAAAATCTGACACTTCTAATAACAAGGAGGTGGCATCGCTTGTTACAAAGCTCCATACACAAAGAGAAAACACTGACTTATTCAGAACTGCAGCACTGTCTCATACACCCTGAAGGAATTCAGCTTCAAAGCTGCCTGTGACATGCTACGTGTATGTTGGACAACAGAAGAAAGGCACAATGAGACCGGCAGAACTGCCGCGGTTGGTACTGGTGTCAAGATCATTTTACGGTTCATGCTTTCCCTGCAGAAAGTATCTACGAGAAAATAGGCTCTTTCAGGTTCTCAAAAAACTGTTACTGTGATGAAGGAAAATCATTCCCCATCTCCCAAAGGAAAATTATCCTCTGCAGATTCTTTTTACTCTCTCCTTTTTCCCACACCACACAGCAATAGCAGACAATGCAAGCGTAATGGTTCCACCTATGAGAACAGGAATACTGCACATTTATCAGTAAAAGTTAATGACTACATTTACAGTAACAGACTTCCACAATAAAGTAACACCAGAAGCTTAAAAAAAATAATAATCAGGCTTTCTCAGGAAGCGAGTATGATGTAGTAGGAGGAAAAAAAAAAAAAGAAGAAAATAAAGATTACAAACAAAATTATCACCTGGATTTCCTGTATCCCCTAACAACTGAGGCTATCAAAATGAAGCAAATGAGATGAGGCAGAAGGAATAGCACTGCTTGGAAGAACCCCAGATGTTCATTAGACAAGATCAAAACCACAGAGTAAGGCTAAGGGAAAGGCCTATAATATACTAAGGGTGAAATTTATAGATACATTCTCTCTGTAGAGAGAGATTTCCCAAAAAGATATGAGTGGGTTAAGCACTACAGAACTTTTCTGGTTCCAGCAGCCTGTGTGCAAACAAGATGAAGACAAAGCTGGATTAGTAAAATCTGGCAGATCTGTGACCATCACATAGCTCCAGGACTGAAAGGAATCACCACCCAGAACTGAAAAAGCCACTAGACCATCTATGAAAGTATGGAAAATCATAGAAATTTATGTACTTAAAGCATGACCTTGTGTCTAGAAGACATGAAGATGCTTGTATAGAACACAACAATTTGAAAATAGTTCAATTTCTGATAGCAGTGGGTTCTGTAGCACTTAAAGATTTTTATGAACCATGTCCACTGAAAAGAGCCCTGAAGAATAAGATGCTAAAACACCAAACACTATGACAGTACATAAACATTCATAGGTCATCTAGGTCTTCAAAATTAATTCTGCAGTTTGGCTAATTTACATCAAAATCCCCAGAACTACCAAAGGGAGTTGCTCTGCCCAGCACTAAGCTTATGCACAGTCTGATGTTATGTTTGCAATCCAGCAGTGGTGAAAACAATGCTGTGACTAAATCCTATAACAGGCTTCATGTGATAGCAGTTCTAGCTAATGAAAATCCTGTGAACACACATGCTTGTTTGTGCCCATATGCCATGGTGATGGCAGCTGGTGAAAGGAGAAAGAAGAGAAAGAAGAGGCTTGAGCCTTTGAAAGGGACTCAGATAATTTGGTTTGGAAGAGACCTCAAAACCCATCTAGTTCCAACTCCTTTCATGGGCAGAGACACCCTCCACTAGCTCAGGTTGCTCTAAGCTCCATCCAGCCCAGCCTTGAACCCTGCCAGGGATCCAGCAGTAGCCACAGCTTCTCTGGGCAGCCTGTGCTGGGGCCTCACAACCCACAGAGTGAAACATTTTCTTTTTCCTTATATCTAATCCAAATCTTCCTTCCGTCAGTTTTAAGCCATCACCCCTTTTCCAGTCATTACGTGACCTTGTAAAAAGGTCTCAATTCTTATAAAAATCAACCAGAGGAACTGAGTACCTGAGAACGCAGAGGGCGATCCCTTCCACCTTGACATCTTTCTCCTAGTAAGGAGTACCAATTCAAAACACAAACTCTATATACTTTGTAGAAAAACAGTCAATTTGGCACTTGTTGTTTGGTTGTTTTATTTTATTTTGTGCTTTTTTTTTCTTTTTGCAGCAGGGGTGCCACTGTAGTAGGCCTTGCTCTTGTGTCACCTCATAAGAGGTCTGTCCCAGGCACCAACACCTCACCACCAGGCCATGGGAGAGCACAAGTGGAATCAAGGCAGGAGTACAGGCAGGGTACACCTGTCATTCAGCTAAAGAAACTAAGGGCCTGCACCACGCATGTATGTTACAATCTCATTTGGCTGCCATTGAAATTAAAAACGGCTGTGGCCCTCTTCTGACACTATTAAACCCTCTGGGTTGAAAAACACCTAGAACCCAAATCTTCCTGTGTAAAGTTTTAACCATTAAAGAACATTCACAGTACTGCCATCCCTGGGAACTTGTACTTCAGACCTGTGGATCTAAAAGCTACCACATTTTTTCCTAATAGCCTCCGGCCTGCACAAAAGCACCCATCTGTCTCAAAAGGCATTTCCAAGATCCCACAGAAACAAGGTTACCTGTAAGTTAACTATAATTAATGAAATGAACTATAACATACATTATAACACATCCTCTGTGTTCAGCAGCCTGAAACACAGTTGCTTTAGGCTTCATTTTAATAATTTTCACTGTCAATTCTGGAGCAAAAGTTTAATCTCACTGTTCTACAGTAAACTTTACTACTGTGGTATCGTGATGGCCCTGACTCATCCTGCACTAAGAGGAAAACAAAAAAAAGGGAGGGGAGGGGGAATTCATTCAATGATTCTTGCATAAGGCTCAGCTGCTTGCTCTTGAGACAGCTCTTCTTTTAGAGGGATATTCAGTTTTGATCAAAGACTTTCACTAATGGAAAAATCTATCCTATTCTCCAAATGATGCATTCCAATAATAAAATGCTTTGGCTTCTTAAAATAGGCATCATCTTTTCTGATCAAATTCTCTGACTTTCTGCCTCAGGATCTTGTTATGTTTTGTCTTCATGATAAATGAATCCTCAATACCAAGCATGTAGTTGCTGTAGAGTAGATACGTCACCCCTTACACTTTTCTTTGACAAAGAAAAGCAAACAGAAGAAAACAGAAGTGAAGAGCAAGCCCCCATATGAATTTAAGATTGGCTCAATGTTTTACGAGCTAAATAATATGAGCTAAAGTCTCCTCTTAGCACAAAATAGAACGTTTCCTTCTCCTAATACAGAGGCAAGGACAGAGATTTAAGTGTGAAAGGGAAATCCATTCCCCACCATTGGAAAAAAAACCCAAACAAACAAACAAACCCGCTAAAATGCTCCCCCCAATAAAAGCCATGAAGGAAAAAACCCCAGGTCATAAAAGTTCTTTCCCATGCCTTTTCAGAGGTGATTGAAGAACTTACAAGGACACACAAGACAAAAATACAAGAGGAAATCCCCACACACAACTTTAAAACTGGCAACTACACTGACTCTAATTATAATTTTGAAGTTCCTTCACAATTATCGCACAAGTTCTAGTGCTTTTAATTACAATAGTAGTACACATGGTATACTTGTTTATACATGGTATAAACAGTAGTATACATGGTCTATTCATACAGCAGTTAGAGGAAGCCACACTAGTGACCAAGGAGATGAATACACACAACATTCTCTCCATTGAGGAATAATGAGATTTTCCAAACACAGCAATAGCATTGATGGTTAACATGAGGTGGAAAAAAAAAATATAGGGAGGGCTGCACTTGCACCAAAACCTTATCTGACATGGGAGAAACATGTAAAATCAGAAATGCTGCTCATTATGGAATGGTGGCCAAAGCAACAGAAAAATTAACTTGAAAGAGATATGTGACTTAACCCAGACTGACTTGACCTCTTTTTTGGGCATGAACATTGTAAAAATTTATTGTTTTGGTCAAGCCAGATGTATCTTTTGGCTTTTTGTCTCCTGTAGAAATACCCTAGGCTTCTTTGCCATACACATTAGTCAATAGCAAAGCATTGGTAATTGTTTAGTTTATTAGGGCAGTAGCAAAACAGAATTAATACATTAAGAATCAATAGTAAACAACAGAGTTTAACTGTCCAGCTACTAGATATCTGAAGTTCTAGCCATAGCTTGCTTTATGTATACACACATTCCAACAGTCTCAATGCCTATTTACTAGTTAGGAGCAGGTTATAGTAACATCTTGCACAAACACATACAGAAATTCAACAGAAATTGTTTCATATTAATTAGTCCAGCACAGAGATTCTGCAGTAAATGATACATCCAGTAGTCATGCATAATTTTCATGATCCTTTAAGGCCAGATAAGAGAGAAGAGACACAGAGGAGATGTGAGGACAAGAGGCAAGCTAGCAAAAATACCTGACTGAAGATAGGCTATGGTCTGCTAGTTCTTCAGGTCAAAAGCTAAGGGTTGTTGAGACATTGCCCGTATTATCACTCAAAGTCTTCTTGGCTAAAAACAGCTTCTAGAACTGTGGTTGTAAAGCTAGATGGGGTGGGAGGACAAGAAGAAATAGCTTTTGAAAAGCTTTCAGAAATTGTAGAGGGCATTTAGGAGAAATAAATTAATATGCTCACATCTTGATAAGGATAGGCTTGCCTAAGTTATCATGGTGGAGAATATTTTTTAATTAAATAGTTTCTGTTCAGGTTTCTCCTTTGAGAAGTCTGTCTGGTGAATACATGTGCTATTTTGAGGACATATATACTTAAAATTTGTTAATTTTGGCAGAACTACTAAGCAATTGCAGCTGGCACCACTATGATGAGATAGTTGGTATGAAATTAGAAGAATTGCAGAATTCTGCCTAGGATGGTGAAAAAAAAAATAAAAAATCAGTGTCTCTCCATGAGGATTGATTTCAGGAGAAACAAAAGGCAAAGTAAGCTCTTTAACTCTGTATGTAGTTGTCATTTTTTGACAAATTTGTAGAATTACTTAGGCAGCCAACATGTTCATGAAGGTCAACCTTAGCAACCACTGTCATGCCAATTCTGCAGTTCCTAACACATAGTAAGCAGAATCAGTCTAGCAAAACTGCATTTTGTTATGAAGTGAAAATAAGGACACTTCAAGAAGAGAAATAGTTAAACATATATTCAAGTTTCAGGTATATTGAATATTCAGTAAAGACATTTAATGTCACTAGATGCCTTCATATTGACTTAGCATAGTTCAATATGCTAAAATAAGAAATCATTCAAATGCCCAGGTATCCATGGCTGACCACATTGTGAATGTCAGTTCATTGACTGACTAGGAGAACTCTTGCCATTTTAACCTTAGGTAAGTCATTAACTGTGAAAGAAACCCAAGGATTTTCACTGAACTACCTGTTCAGCTACAGGTACAAGCACGGTATTATAATCTGATGAACCAAGCATAAGTGCTTTTGCATTTGCTTTTTGGCTACACATGATATACATAAATCCCAGAGGTGCTAATTTCTCTACAGAAACTAACCAATTAAAAGTTGCTAATATATGTGAACAGAAAGCAGAAAAAACCCATGTGAGGGGCTTTTGGGGAGCTGTATGAGACTGGTAGGGGTACAAACATGAGACATTCAACAGTAATGAGGCAGGCTAGCTGCATGACAGCATCAGCCACTGTAACTGCACCCTGCAAGAATTCAGCTGCCAATCTTTGTTTCCTTTATGCCTTTCATATCTTTGCAATTCTCAAGGCAAAAGACAAAGTCTTTCAGCTGGAGCTCTTTCATCCAAGAACATTCTTCATCCAAGGCCAAAGGTTCACCACATCCTAAAAGGCCTTTGGATCTGCCTGTTCAGTCATCTTCATCCAAATGTATTTCTTTGGGAGCATTATTCAGTCCTTGTGGTCGATCCTAGAAGAACACCAATAAAAACTATCTTCATTCTTTCAAATACAATCTTTAATGGTTTTATCTCTAGGACCACTGTATGAGAGTACTGCGTCAAAGATGCAAAATGGTAACTGATTCAGAGATACTTCAATTAAAACCACAGCACATTGAAATGCTTCTTCTTGAATAGTTTTTGGGGCTTTATTTTCAGTCAATTCTTTAGATAAACACTTCCAAGATAAAGTAGACTTTCTGGAAAGCCACACATATGAACACAATATTTTTTCCCTTGTGCTGACACCAGTTTCAAAAGATTTATTAGATTTCGCTGGATATTTTTTAAAATGATAAAATTATAGAAGACCCTATCTGTATATTACAGAACTACAGTGTTTTAAACATAAAACTCTAGAATATGAGAAGATTCCTATAGGCACTTAAATTGCTTTAATGGAGTAGGGAGAAGCAGAGAGTTTCCTCTGTGAGGAAACAAGTTACTTAACAGTGCATGATAATGCTATAGAAAGTATATTAAAAAACGCCAAAACCTACGCACAATTGCAATTTATGATTGCCTAAAAAAAAGTCAGCTAATCTTAGTTTCAAAATGAATCCCATGTTCTAACCTGCCCATCAGTATCTTTTACTGTCTAGCTTGCTTGACTTTTCTCCATCTCTTAAATATGAAGTTTTCCATTCCTTCCTTTGCATTTTTAAGTTTCATTGACTTGAGTTACCTATTCACTTCTTCAATTCTTGCTTCAGTCCAGATATGCTCTTCCCTTTTCTCTTGTGACAGTCTCTCCCTCCTACCCTTCCCTCCAGGCTCACAAATCCCTTGAAGACTCTAGTCTTTGCTGCTCCCCTTCTGCATAAAGCATCTCTGTTTCCGTTTCCACCGTCTCTCTACCAGTTCTGGGCCTCCTGCCTCTTTGCAAACTATTCCTCCCCCAGCCACTTCCAGTTCTTCCTTGCCTGTATAGTTTTGTACTGTTCAATTCTATCCACATCCTTCCTTCACCTAAAACAGTCATTTCATAGCTTCTCAAATTTTAATTTTTTTTGCATGCTACCAAATTTCTGCCGCTACACCATCCTGCCAAATAATTGAGTCACAGTTTCTAGAATAAGGGACTGATCCTGCCTTGTTCTAATAGTGTAACAAGACTTAGTTGGAAGACAGATGATCTTCAGAATAATTTTAAGAAACACAAAACCTTCTCAGACAGCATTGTCAGTTCTCATAATTTCCTAAAATACTTTATTACTGAATAAATATAGCTAAATCTGCAGCTTCTGAAGGAAATCCATAAGAAACCTCTCAAAACAAAACTTCAAATTTTGATGTCTACAAGAAAAACAAGAAGCATGCTTCTGTCTTAGACTCACAGGTGATAATGGGCATTAACTCAACCCCAATATTTTAGTCTTACAGCTTTTAAGCTAACCATGTTAACTATTAGCATTCTGTCTCACAGGGACAGATGCAAATCTCATCTGAATAGAAGAGCAAAACAGCCTTAGTCCCTAACTAATTTTGAACTACTCTGAATTAACACCACTGTATTGTCAGAATAGTAAAGGAATGGAAGAAAAAAAAAAGAAAGCTAATCTCAAGAAATCACCACCTGAGTGCCATTAAAATGTCACTCATTAGACCAAAATTGTAAAAAACAGGCAACAATGCTGTCTCACTAACTTCAATTTTAGACAGAAATGACCAGAAGTGACAAGCATTTGCTACTTTGTGGATTTCAAACCAAGAGCAAATAGGGAAAAAGCTCTATTTTCCTCATGAGCTTGATAGTTTTTTTCCTATCAAAAGTAATTTCTTTATCTCAAATTAGAAGCTGTTTCCCCTGTAATGGAAAAAGGACAGATCAGGTAAAGGATACTAATGAGGATTACTTTTTCCTTGAATTGAATGTAATCAATCCCACTCCTTAATTATTTCAAAGCAATATGATAGGGAAGGAAAAAGGGGTTGCTCATTTTATGCCACTCGGCCTCTTCAAAAACCTTTAATCCCTGTGTTTATATTTTCTAGACTGAATATAGTAAAATTGCCCTTGGGATTCTTCTTTTATGGCCCTATATAATTTTTCAACATAGTAATAGATAGGGTAAAGTTTTTTACTAGAAACTCTTCAACACCTGTGTTCTAGCATAAATGACGGTCCCTGTGACTAGGTTAGGTTTGTATAACTGGGTTAATCACTTAGAGGAAATATTTCTCTATCAATTCTGTTTCAAGATGAATTTAAAGAAACCAAAGGATTCAGAAATCAAACCCTTTGTAACATTAGTTTTTTCTGAAAGATGTTAACATATTAGCTCAAGACATATTAGCTCAAACAGAAGCTTCTTATTGACTCCTTTTTCTGCCTTCAAGGCCTGACCAAAGCAGATCTGACTTTAAATCTGATAAAACTCAGATGGGGTTTAGTTTGTAAAAATCAACAACTGTAGGCTTCAAATTTTATTAATTCTTTAGTGTCCTCTGCTTTGTGTAAACTAGACTTCTGTGCACCAGGGTCAATAACTAACTTTTAGCTGAAAGAGGACAGTGATATAGGGTACCATGTATCTTCTCAGAAAAGCAAATATCATAAACTTGTTTTAGTATCAAGACAAATACAAAAAGAGAAATTAAGGTAGATTGCATCACCAGTGAAGGGGGTGTGCTCTTGTCTAAGTTTTTCCTAAGAAATTTCAGGGCTATCAGATCTTGGACCTAGCATATATTATGCAATTAAGGATGACTTCCTGGATGCTCAGGCCTTCCCAAGTTTATGAATAAACAAATCTAAGCTATTGCTTTTTTTTTGTAACAGCACCTGCCAGTAAGTAGTACTTAGCTTTCCCTTGCTGACTCCTTCTGAAAATCGCAGTACCAATAAATAAATAAATAAATAAATAAATGCACCAAGAGGAAACTTTGTGCTGGCTCAATGCTTTCCCTGCAGTGGTGAAATACCATGAAATTCTTAGAAGCACTCTAAACAATTTTCCCAGTGCTCAGTTCTCAGCACTGAAGCTAGCTGTGGGTCAAGTCAACGCTAAGAAAAAAATCTAAGCTTTACAGCTTATGAAATACTTAAGCCACACCAGATTTTAACATGATGTCATAGCAATGCAGTTATTACTTGCCTGCCACAGGATTTGCTGACAGCAGTTGAAGTTCTTATACATCACAGGGCCCAAACAATTGAAACAATTGTTTGGGCCCTGTGATGTATAAGGACTTCATAAGTGCATAGAACAGATGGAAACAATCCATCTGTTCTATGCACTTTCTTTCTGCCTTTACTGTGATTACTTACTGCCCTGTGACATTTGCCAGTGATGTCATACTTAAGCAATCGGTGGCCTGTTAGATCTCCTGAGAACTGAACTGCACTCTTGTGAGGGAACATAGGTGACTGAAATAATCCACCTGTTCCGAGCTTTCCCGCTGCAAAACCTGATGGAACATGATATTTGGCAGTGACTGTCATATCTGATCAAGCAATTGCCAGACTCATGCATATTTCCTGAAAGCTGCTGCTGTTTTTCATCATGAACTCCAGATAATTGAAATAATTGACCTGCTCTAGGGCCCTGCTTTGACTCTAGCATTTTCTGCAATAGGACATTTGCCTATTGTCATATTTGTTTAGGAGCTGCAGTAGGAAGAGGCTGTGATTACTTTTTCACAAGATGTCATAGCACAACAAAGGAAGGTTATCAGCGCTTATAAATATCTAAAGGGTGCATGTCAAGAGGATGGGGCCTGGCTTCTCTGCAGTGCTCAGCAACAGGACAAGGGGCAACGAGCACAAACAGCAACAGAGGAAACTCCATCTCAAAACAAGGAAAACTACTTTGTGCATGACAGAGCACTAAGACGAGGCTGCCCAGCGAGGTTGTGAAGTCTCCTTCTCTGGAGGCATTCAAAAACATGCCTGGATTTGATTCTGTGCAGACTACTTTAGGTGATCCTGCTCTGGCAGGCAGTTGGACCAGAGGATCTCCAGAGGTCCCTTCTAACCCCAACTGTTCTGGGATTAGTAGAGCTTATATTTCTGAACTTCCAGATACTACTCTGCTCTGTCTCACACCATGACTCACACAACACATATCCATCCAAGTACTGTATCCATCCAGGTGTTAGAAAGCTAGAGGAAGAAGACATGAGAGAAAGCATGGAAGTTGATTTTTCACAGCCAGGCTGACAGTGGGAATACTATTCCTGCTCCCACATAAAGAGCACCAAGTAATTTAAACACTAGTGCTCTGTTGATTGACTTTTGTTAAACTTTTTCCAGTAGTTAAGGAGCTTACAGACATTATACAGAGGGCCACAAACCCTGACTTAAGCTTTTCACCTCTTATTACACAGTTAAAGGACAGACTTGCCAGTTGATTGATATAAAGATTTTTACACTAGTCCAATTAAATGTACTAGCCATAAAAGGTTTTTTATGCATTCATCTGCTGTTGTGATTATAGATCTTACCTGTACCCAGGTTATACTGCTTAGTTCTATTTGAAAAGAACAAATACCACATCCACTCACTACATCACATCCTACTCCTGAATTTACTGTATTCATCTCAAGGATAGACGTTAAGTTGTGCTACTTGCTCTGCTTCACACCTGAGCAGGTCACAGACTGACTGTGTCTGCAGAAACTACCATATCCATGCTAATCTTGCAAGTGTCAGTCACATTTCCAGCACTTTCATTAAGATCTAACATTTCCAGAGCTGTACTTTAAGGGGTTCAATATTTTTCCCTGCACAAAGTACAGCACATACAATTATTTTTAAAAGACCTTTTATAACATAGCATCCTCCTCTAAAAGGGCCCATCTTTCCTGAAGTCCAAGCTTTTCTTTATCTGTAGCTTTTCAGCTCTTCAAGCACATAGCACTGAAATTATGAAAGTGAAATGCTGTTAGAGAAAAAGCTGCCAAATCTTATACAGATGTAAGTTTAGGATTATCAGCACCATTAGTTACAATTATCTACCCACCTAAAAATCCACAAAGTTTTATTTAAGATGAAAATGAAACCAACTCAGAAAGTCAAGTTGACCTGTTGAGATTAGCAGTTTACTTATAAACGCAATAAAAAAAAGTTTTCCTCATCTTACACCAAGATGTCTGTTGATTGGAACAGTTTGATATGTATTACAGTAAAGCTTTGTTTCCAGGACACCATAAAAAATAAAAATCAGTACTTGCATACAGAGTCAGATCTGTTCTATTGTCCAGAAAGCAGTTAGGGATTGTCCTGCTTTCCCCATGCTCCTGACCTTCAGTGGTCCCTTCCAGTCTCCAGGTCCTAGTAGCACCACAACACCTGCAACCCAAGCATTACTTGTGTGCTTTCCCCACACTGAGCAGTATCTCAGCAAGGAGGAGCTAACCTAGTGTTAAAGTGTGAATTTCAGTGTTATGGTGGACATTTGCTTAGGAAGACTTGATATACTTCTCCAATGAGTGTTTGGCAATCAGTGGTTAAGGGAAACAGATGACAGAAGGTATACCCTCGTGTGTGTGTGTGCACACAACTGCAGGGTAGGAAAAGCCAGCATTTTGATGAAACAGCTTTTTTTTTTAAAATATATATACACATAGGTGATGACTAAACACAGATTTCAAAAGAGTGACTTTACAGATAATTGGCCCTGACTAACATAAGAAAACAACACTGCAGCTTTTTGTCAGCAGTGGGATGCAGTTATGCATCGTTAATTATACTGGCATGTCAATGAAAGGTCAGACAATACATTCTGAAGGAAGAAGAAAGTAGTCCCATACCCTGACAATATTTTGTTAGAAAATCTAAGTGCTTAAGCAACACTCTTGAGGTCAGAGGAAATAATTCAAATCAGGTCAAAGTTTGGGGTTAAATTCTGATCTGATGTAAAACCGAGAACATGAAATATAACAAGGTGATAGAAAAATAGAGGAGGCACTGCACCACCCACCCTTTCAACCTGGCCAGACAGGTCTGCTCATGAATGGGAATGTAACAGTGGGGGGCCAGTAACAGCTTCTCAGTAGTAGTACAACTCAAAGCAGAGGACTAAGATTTCTGTATCACCACACAGGCTTTTAATAGAATCATAGAATCATATACAATCATAGAATGATTAGGGTTAGAAGCGACTCCCAGAGGTCATCTAGTCCGACCACCCTGCAAGAAGCAGGGACATCCCCCAACTAGTTCAGGTTGCTCAGGGCCCCATCCAACCTGGCCTTGAACATCTCCAGGGATGGGGCATCCCCCTCCTCCCTGGGCAACCTGTTCCAGTGTTCCACCACTCTTACAGTAAAGAACTTTTTTCTAATATCCAACCTAAATCTCCCTCCCTCTATTTTGAAACCATTACCCCTTGTCCTGTCACAACAGGCCCTACTGAACAGCCTTTCCCCATCTTTCTTGTAGGACCCCTTGAGGGGCGGGGGCTAAATATAACATCTTTTGCTCTTGATGTTATATATGATGCCTTCTCCTAAGTACCAAGCTGATTTCTCCCAGTGCCAACTCTTCTAGGAAGTAGATTTGCCGTTTGTGAAGCTGTGACCAACTGCAAATAAAGTTGTGCTCTAATTGTACATTCTTATTTGACCCACCATTAAAAGGGCAGTTCTGTTTTGCTCACACTGAATGTTTCTTCTTAAAAGTCACTTTTAGCTAGATTCTTCCCCATTCACTAAATGGTTTCCTCCTATTGCTTTATTTGCACAGATTAAATTGTAACAGTAAATGATAATAGGAGCAAGTTTGCTGGCTTTGTAAGTTTGCTTCAAATACCCTAGTAAATAAAATGCACAATAACTTACATGATGTCATCTCTGCATGCAGCATATACTGCTTTTCCTGATTCTTTCATTTTTTCTTAATCAATTAAAAATACACATACAACCTTGAACACCAAAAGCTTCTACAGTAAAAGGCACACAGTGTTCTAATGTTTTTCACTAATGAGTCAACCATGCCTCCTTGCCAGGATGAAAGAGGTTTGCAAAGACATTCCAACTCTGCTGCTTCCTTTCCCAAAGCAGGAGTGAGGCTTGGCAACAGGTGATCGGGAAGTCGTGCCAAAGAACATCTCAGGGATGCACCTTCTCATAGGTGGTCTGGAATTGGGTTAGGTGATCTACTGGGAGTACTGTGGTCCAAGGTGACAGTTACTTTCTCAAGTTCAGCCTACTCTTGCCACAAAGGAAAGCTTGGGGTTTGTTTTGTTCTGGTTTTGGGGGGAATGTTTAAAAAACCGCAAAGGTAAGCAAACACACAGCTATTTCCCCCTTTCTCCTCATACTCAGATATATTCCCTTTCCCTGACAAGAGGGACACAAAATTCAGTGAAATATTGAAGTGATTAGAGGGTCAACAAAGAGCAGAAATGGACTGGGAAAAAATATTTCCATGTTTCTTTACAGATCAGTAGAGGAAACCTTGTTTTAGCACTTCCATTTCACATACAAATCTCCCTGGAGATACTAAATTCAAAGCTTGAAACCATCCCCTTTCCTCGTGTTATTTTATCTTTTCACATAATTACAGAGAAATTGCTAATGGTCACACTGAACACTTACATTAATCAGCAGCATAAATCAAACATTCACAGAAAGTTAAGCAGGATACATATTTCAACACAGCACTACACCACCAGAGCTGGTGATTTAGAGGCAAACGCTTAATTGCATGAAAGTTTCGAAGAGAAAGAGTGTGAAGAAGTTGTGCAATGAGATGGTCTTTGAACAAGCTTTGTGAGATAAGCATTGATAAAAATATAAATGAACTAACATTAAAAGTGATAATGAGCCAGAATAAGGAAACTCCCAACTGCTTGATTTTAACTTGGTCAAAAGTGTAAGCAGAATGGAATTTAAAGCTAGGTTAACCTCTCATTTTGCATTTCTTTTAACAATCAAGTTGTGGAGTTTTTTGAAACAGTGGTTTTGCCTAACTGCACATCTCTTCCAATGGATAATGAATGTCTCTCTGGGTCTCTCCACACTGTTAGAGATCAACTTCAACACTATTCACAGTATCCATCCTTCTGCTTAGGCAGCAAACAACTCCTAGACGGTGGTAATCTTGAGTAGCTATAGCATCATTAACTTGTCTCAAATACCCCATTTTTAAAAATTGTTCTTTTTAGGAACAATTTTGGAAGAGTACAGAAGAACTGAAAAGAGCCAAGCATTTTAGATGAGGCTATTATAGTAGAATTGAGCATTCCAATCAAGTTCTTTGGTATGTAAACTGATTTATTACATCCCAGCTCTTCTGTGTTAAAAGTGTGATGAAAGGTAAGCATCAGAAATTTTGTACTACTGTTTCACGATAAGCCTTCCCCCTCCCTTCATTCAGTCAAATTTCAACAGATTGCTTAATTTACTAGAAAAATTAAGTGTTTTCTATTTCAATATTATATGAGTACCTAGAGTCCAACACCTCTCATACTTAGTCTAATAGACAGTAATTAGTAGACAGTGGAGGTGATTGGAAAAATCCTTGATTGTTTCTGAAATAAGCTGATGACAAAGATGTTGTGGGAATTACTTTAGCACAGCACAACCACCATACCAACCCTTGTTCAGGCATTCAGCCAGAGCCTCAATCCTCTCTCCAGTTTCGACTCGTGCTACAGGAAACAAGCAGGTATTTGGATGACTTCAGTGCACATCACACCTCTCTAAAACAATGACTCCCAAGATGAAAATTACCTTACTTAGCTGGTAAAAATTCTTGTACTGTTTTCCATTTAATGACCAAATAAAGGAGGCACTTCCCACACAATTACAATCTTTTTAAAATTACTCAGTACAAACTGCTGAAGAAAACCAGGGGTAGCCAGAATAGCACCCCAATATTACTCAGGGACCTAAACAGAGATAATCCTCTTCATTGCCACCTAGAAAAGACCGGTATTAGTTTTAATTTCTCTTGGAAGCAGCAAATTCTGCTTCTTTCCATGAATAAAGGCAGCTGTGGCTTTAGAGCAAAAGCCCTATGTCTACCCATGTTATTACAGGTTAAACTTCAAAATTACAGTTCCATGGCCATTTCCTTCCACTAAAATTTAAGTGCATGCTTTCAGTGCATACCAACATTATGTTTTCAGGATCGGGTTATTCCAAAGGGACACACCAGGCTTTTCCTCCTCCACTCCAAGAGTTAAATGGGATGGGACCAGAGCTTTGTTATACATGGTCTAGTTATCACAAGATTTACAGAGGTGGGAGATGCAGATTTAGCTGACTCTGACAAGGAGTTAATAACCTTTATCTCCCCAAAAAGTTGTCAATATCAACTTGATCAGGGCCTGTTCAGAGAGGATGCACTTGCTATCAACATTAATGGCTGTTGCTGCTGTTTCAGTACATGTCAAAGGTTTCTTATCACAAGATTCTTTGTAAATGCACCCATGAAAAAAATTGAGATTTTCAATAAAATTCAATATATTTTCTTAACTATTTGAGAAAAGGAGTTCAATCAAAAAAGCTTTTACTATTTTTAGTTTTTTCAAGGAAAATACATAATATATTACTTCTAATTAATCCCTTGTTTTATTAAAAAGACCTTGTCATTTGGAAAATGAGATCCAAGATCATAGAATGACTGGCAGGTTTTCCTTTTTCTAGCATAGCTTGGTGAAGTAAAACGTACAAGTTTTTCAAAGGAAAAATGTAACACAATCTAAATTTACATTTCAAAGCATCTCACTGAGTACATGGTAGGCAAACAAGTTTGTCAGTATTGCCAGATTACTTTACATTTTGTATATTCTAAATCCAGCGTTACCACTATTTATTCAAAAAAAGGTGATCGAGGCCAGTCTCCTAATTTGACAGAATACTGTGATTAGACAGCCAGAATAGGGCTCTGGGCCAGGACTCATGTTTATTGAGGCAGGGGTTCATTTAATGGAATTTAAGGTTTTAATATTATGTAAATATATTTTATGTCAACACAAATCAAAATATATAATGTAGGTTCTGTTGCTACAGTCAGAGACAGGCAAGCTGCCCCTTGCTCTTGAGGGAAGGCCTTTTGACTTCAAGGGCACTCCAAGCTGATGAATTCTGGCATTCTCAGCACAGGCACTGGAGTTCACATACTTAGAGCATCTGCCCAGAATAACCTGGCAATAGGATGGAGTTACCCCTCTGAAATTTTCACTTTAAAGAAAGCCTTATTTAAATGTGAAGGGAAAAAAATTTATTAGTTAGCCTTAGAAGAACATTACTCGATGGTGTTTTCCATAACATTATTTGATTACTACCTCAAATCTTTTCAGAGGTGGCATGTGCATCCAAGTAGCTTTCAAGAGGTAAGGCAAGACTAAACATTCTTTTTTGAAACATGGTATAATAGGAAGTACATTAGAATTAGGATTTGTTGTGTTTTTTTTGCAATTTAGCATACAAAATTCTCAGTTTTGCCACTAACTCAGAAAGCTTTAACACTTTAATTAGTTTAAGCTTGGCAATTCAACCAACAAAAACTAAAATGTTTCAAGTTATATTAACAGAAAGCAATGCTAACAATTTTCTGAATGATAGAGTAACATAAAAACAAACTTGAGTAACACTATAATTAATTCATTGATTAGCTAGTTCCTGTTGAGAAATTATATTCTGTAAGAGTCTGTCAATACAAATTGCTATCAATTGCCACTTTATGAAGTATCAAGAATAATGGGTTCAGGTGCATATTACAACCAGTTGTCATGAATGCCAATTTGCAGCAAAAAAAAGGATTGTTTATCACAATTTCAGACAGATAACTTAGTTCTAATAACTCATTTCAGCATTGAATTTTCAATAACTTGAGTACTGTTAAGAGCAGAAGATTGTTGTAATAAATTTGCAAATTTAAATTCTTCTGTAAATAATTTAAATCAGCCTATAACTCAATTTTGCCATCGATTACTTCAATATTTGGCAATTGTACTCAACATCCAGACACTCCCATTCCTCCCACTGGCAGGATGTTTGATTACAAATGCTTCCCTACTGTGGCACTACTAGACCTTGTGCTTTTAATAACATCAGGAATGATGCAGTGTCCAATATTCCTTCTAGCTGACTCAGCCAAAATATTTTCTGGGTTTTCTGGGTCACGTATGCTAGCAAACATTCCAGATGTGAAGGCATTTACTACACTATTTCAGCACATCTGAACAGCTTAGTGTCCAAATGCTGAAGAAAACGCAGAGAACAGAATTCTGCTCATAGGTTCATAAGCACAGTGACGGGACACAAAATTCCCATGATTTGAGGCAAGGGCTGCAGTTCATCATATTCTTTCTCCATCTTCCTTATGAAATCTTTTATGTTATTTGATAGCAACTGTGAACAGGGAAAGTTGAGAAAAAAAGGAATCACTTGGAGTCTTTGGAAAAACAATGCAAGTTGTCAGCTAGAAACTGTTTAACACTTCAGGCCAGGCCATTGCACATTTCAGACGTCAAATGAACTTCAGTTAGCACTGGCCAAGTAAAAACACACAGTTACATTGTAACAACAAAGATGACATCATTATTTACAAGTTTATTAGTCTCCATAAAGCTTTACATCTAGGAACTGTGCCAATCCATGGCTATGATTGTGATATATGTCCTTGCAACAGTCTGTACCTTCTGGAAATCAATATACTCTCAGCCTTTTTCCTCACTTATGCAAATAAGGCATCAAAACTAGTTCTGTTCCAGCATGCTTACAATAGGTACCTGACAAAGTCCACCAACTTATATCTGTCAAACACCACTAAGCATAAACTTACTAATTTCATTGGTTTATCACAACCACTTCACTAGTAAGTGGCACATTAATCAGTTGATACAGTCCGGTTTGTATTTCAAACTAAGTACAGTACTCTCCTCTAATTTGTGACTTCAAGAAAATTTAACCACATGTGCAGACGTGCAGCAATAAAAGGTTTCAAAATGCTTCTCTACTTTCCTTTAATAACATGACTTGGTTTAACATATAAAAAACTTTAACACCAAAGTCTGAAACCTCAAAAATACACACTACTATTTTACAGCAAGAAAGGCTGTCTGTGCTTTCCTCCTGACTTTTGTCCTTACGGGAGCTCCCATGGATCATTTTTGCTAGCAAAAAGGAATCCATTGACTAAGCCTATCCTAGAGCTAATGACCGAGCTTCCATTGGGAAAACCTTGCAGGCTGAACAAAGATATTGACAAACCTACTTAAAATATAACAGCACATAACCACCACTACACTAGCACTGCTGTTTATTAGATTTCACAAGCAGCTTTTTATAAATGAGGATGTATTTTAGCTTTAGCTTCAAGTCAGACTAATAGCAGAACATTTTGCTTTGACTCAAAATTGTTTTCTACATATCTGATAGTTCCTTCCCTGAGAACTCTTAACTGGATTTTCCGAGATCCATTTGTTCTTACTGTTCAGGGAACAGCTCTGGATGACCAGCTTCTGGAGGTCACTCAGTTCTTTTCACAACCATTTTTGAGTACCCTGAATGACCATCAGCATACAGCAGAGCAAGGACAAATTGCAGAAGCCCATTATGGAAGCAGAGCACTGCAGAATAGGCATGGCTTAGCCCTTTAACACTAAAGATGTACAACTGAAACTTCTAAAAAATTCAACCCCAAAATCCTGTGAAACAGAGTTATTTAGACCATGTTCAAAGAGCCTTTGATAATAACAGAAATGCCCTTTGTCTAGAGGATTACTTTTGAACCAGATAGTTTCAGTGTTTTACTTTATTGATCCACAGCTGAGCTGTCAAATGAGTCAATCAGAGCTGGGAACTTCTTTATCTAGTTTCATTACCAAAGCAAACACCTCACATACATATGCTGTCAGGAATCAAATTGTTATTCCCAACCCCATCAGCAAAAATTTGATACCCAAGACAGGGGAAGGGAATATGGCAGACTTTCAGAGAAAGGAAAGTATTCTCAATACAGAGTTTATATGTTTATTATAACCACACTTAAAGTTAAAAAAAACCCAAAACCTACTTATATTCACTAAATCAAGATAATGTACTAGAAATAAATATTCTTCCTTCCCAGGGTCACAAACTTCATTAAAAGCATTAATGTTTCTGTTTTGAGAAGAATCTGGAAGAACTTCTCCATAAAGAAATGTGGCCACACTTCATTAGTATGAAGTTTGCATTGCATTTTAAAACCTCACAACATTAGAACTGCAAAAAGTCTGCAGTTAATCAGGAGAAAAAAGGTGGCATTTGAAAGATTTCAAGGCATAACCACAACACTGAAAAAACATGAGTGGGTCATACTTCCAGTTTAAGTCCAGAATTGATTCTCTAATAGTATACATTAAAATAGATTACAACTTATTGTTTTTGTGATGAAACCTCAACTAGTATTTCTATTGTTGTCCTCTGATAACTGATATTTGACTCCATACAATCCATTACTTTAATCATTACATGGTAACAAAGCCTTTCTAATAAAGCTTTCAGATGATAAATAACATTGATCTGCAAGAAGTTATTATTTACCACTGATAGACACTATATAGCAAGATAACTATAAGAAAGATCTGTGCATCGCTGAACTCAAGGTCTGACCTAGCACAGGATGGTATCCATTGTTAAGGAGGAACTGGGAAGCAGATAACTGCAACGATGCTTTTACAAAGCATTTGTAATATTATGTTTGGTTTTGACCAGAGACTTACCAAGCATGAAACATTAACAAAACCATGCCAGCTTACAATCACTTTTCAAATTGCATCCTTTGGCTTCAGTCCTAGTCTAAACAAGGAAGACAAAAGATTGAGAATTGCATTGCATCTACAGAAGAGCTCCAGAACAATCATTGATCTGGGAAACATGCTTTGTTTTGTGAAGAACTTTATTTACTTTATTGAAAAACTTTCAAGAGATTATTAAATCAAAATCTACAAGTACCAATAAAAGCAGACTGAGACCACTCACAGATGGAGGCAAAACCAAACATAAGTGGCTCTTAAATTTATCACAGTTCAAGTTGATGCATTATTTTGATTAGACCCATAAAAACAACCATTGGACAACTGTAGACCCAGGTCAGCTGTGACTGGACTCACAATATATACAATTACACACCTATTCCTAGAATGCTTGTCCTGTTCCACTCACCTCCCTCCCCCCAGAAGAAAGTCTGTTATTTTACATGCACCTAATTTTAAAACTAAATAAATTCCCATTGCTTCACAGACAACCTTTCACATATCCAGAATTTACTGCAGTCTAAATAGAGTTAAAGGCTTCAGTGTTTGTGACTTGCATAAGCACATGCAGAAATACCAAAGTGAGCATACCTCTACTGGAATTTCCTATGGAACAATTAAAAATTCAGGATTCATTAGTGCAGAAAAGAACCAATTTTTTTGAATCTGTTAATATATAATACTAGGGAGAAAGACAAAGTTTTTGCTTCTACCTCAAAGGGCAAGTCATGAGCTACATGTTACATCAGTACTATTGGATTAAAGGCTTGGACATCACTGGGCACAGAGATCAGAAAACCCATACCCTGTATCTCCTGTCTCCCAGGACAGCCATCTGTCAGAGGTCATTTCTCCATCAAGCCTGTTGAGATAAAGAACCCTTTTCCTTACAAGAAAAGGGTCACAGCTATGACAAGAGCAGCCTACAGCCTTACATTCAGGTCATGGGATGATTTTTTGACTCTTAGCTGATGATGGCCTGTAACACCTGCCTCTTAGATTTTTCAATGACTGAGACACTAAACTACCATACAAAATATCAATGCAGCAGCACTCCTCTGTTTCTGAAAGCAGAAGCATGAACACCTAACTCCAGGAGACCATTTTTAGACGTGAATCCTGATGATCAAGAAGCTTCCTGCAGCCTGCTTTAGGTACTTTTGAAGGGGCATTCCTTTCCAGTATTCCCTGCTGGTTCCACACACGGCTCTGGATTCAGCAATGACTCAGGCATCTAAAAATGGATTACTACAGCAACAGGCATAACAGCAAAATCTTTTGGGAGAAATTTATCACAACACTTCATTTGGTGTTTTTATATTGACACCATATTTCTGAAGGAGTTCTAGTTAAGCCTTGTATTTTTAGGAAGAGCTGCAGTAATTACTGGGTTGTATTTTATGGCTTCTGTTACGCTGAAAGCCGTATCTAGATTGAAGATAGAAAGGGACAATATAAACATTGTCATTTACAAGTAGGTCACTGTATAGGAGGAAAAAATTTCCTGGGCTTGTTTCCAGTTCCTCTTTGTCAGTTTTCCCATGTCTTAAGTGGGATGGATATCTACTGGTATGCAAGAAGCATTTTTATACCTAGAGATGAAAATAAACATCATTTACCAATAGACTATTTCAAATAGCTACAAGAGTACTGAAATATTGAATTACTGTAATATTTGCTTTCCCTCAAAGGTTCTCCACCTGCATTGCACAGAATTTACTACTTAAGTAATGCAAAACTATAAATCAGCAGGACATTCACACTTCAGGAAGCCTGACTCCAAGCCCAAAAATAACACGTTACAACACTGACTCTTGGATAACACTGGGACAATATCACTTTGCTAACTGTCACAATTAAAACCAAGATAAACAGGAACCTTGCCAACACTTCTAAAACATTTTGGGCCACACCGTTAGTACAGTAACAACTCAGCTTCATTTTGAAAGGAAGGAAACATCAGTAGTGTTGATTTTCTCTGAACACACAAACACATCAACAAAACCCTTCAGACAGTGGAACAAATATTCCTATTGTATGAACACTACAAAGAATACTCTATTTCTTGGAAATCATTCCTTTTATTCTTGATCTGCACTCACATCATGTAACATTCGTGCTACTATCTGAATATATTGCATGCATAAATACCAAAGGCTCCCTTGCAAGTACTGCTAAAAGTAAAGCTATGTATCTTTTCAAATACAATGTCTATTTAAACAATATTATAATTTATGAAGAAAGTGCCATGCATTCCTTTTAGGGGGAATCTGTAGTCCTAAAAAGGTTCTCTAGATTATCTTTACACAAAAGATTTCAAAAGACTTTTTGATGAGAATTTTCTTGGGTTTTCCCCACAGAATCAGTAGTAATAAAGTCTTATCAGAAATGCAGATCAAGGGACTTCAGAACACTAAAAATACTGATGTCTCCCCTTTACTCCATATAAGTGTGAAATCCCTAGCCAATTTATTAAAGAGCCTCATGCAAGAGTCATAGGTACTATTAACAAGTTTCAGCAAGACTCTGTGGAGCACAGCCTGTTAGGCATCAGTCCTGCTTTTTATTCCTGAGTTTCTGGGGATTGAACACAAATATACAGTGAGTGTTATTTTCACATCAGAACTCAAACAGGGTAGTACTACAGTTTTCTTATTAAGAAGGATAGATTGTATCTTAACATTCAAGAGGATGCCTGAGACTTGCACAAAGCATCGTCAATTGGGTTATATCCACCTGTTTCAAGGTGATGGCCCTTTGTAGAAGTGGACTGTACCTGCTCTACACCTCACTTGTATGTTCCCAGCACCACAATGATAGCTGCTCCACACCCTTCTAATCACCATCCCCCTCCAAAACGCACCACCTTTCTCACTCACCTGTGTTACATGCATTTTGTTATCACGCAGGAATGATTTGCTTAAGTGGCATGTATATTTATGTTCCCCTCTTCTGCTCTGCAATAATTGTATAGATATGTTACCTACTGCAGGTACTGCAACAGGCAAAATCTGGTTCAGATCACATATTTAGATACCCCATAACTCGTGATTTCTCCTTTCAGAACTTCCTGCCCTTACGGTGGGTAAATGGAATCAGTTTTATTTACCAGCTACTCAACCAATTCACTGGCTTTAGAGACTGGGAAAAAAATTATGGTATTAATCAGCTATTTGCTATTGAGCCTCAGAGCACTGTAATCTTGAAAAGAGAAATTTAGACCTCCACAGTGCGGGAAACCTTATTCCCATTGCATGGATTGATTCCAAGCTCCCATATCACAGGGTCATTGACACATGCAAGGCTTTATAAGCAACAAATAAATTCTAGACACTTGAAGACAACTGTTCTATTCATAGCCTTTTAAAGGGACAAAGCCGGTACTGTTCAAGCCACTGTGAAAATGACCAGAGGTGAACCAAGTTGCCATTCCATTATGAGCAGTGGGGCAGGACACACAAGGATGAACAGGCTTCCTTTAGTTCCTACGAGCATTCCCTGAGTCCTTACTGAAGTCCATACTTATACTGACTGCTTACTAAAGTCATCAATTTTCAAGCTTCCTCTGCCTTAAAACTTACTTTACAATTATTTTTAATATTATGTTCTGTTACAGAAGAGCTTATACAGGAGTGTAACACGAGAGTTTATTTAGCCCTACATGTCTAGCAATGGGCAGTGCAGGAAATATGATCTTCCTTATCCACACTGTATCATCCTTTGCTTGAAATAAAGTTAATTACTGCCATTTGAGCATCATTCCTTGTGTCACATTGATTTCCAGTTGCTTATGAGTGCATGCAATTAGCAACAGTGAATATCTGAATGCAAATTTTACAAGATTCACTATGTACCTCAATTATTAATACACTGCCATCAGCAAAGCTTCCAAATGAGAAAAAACAGTGGCAATACTAAACAGTTAATACATTCGTTATGAGATTCACTTTAGATTAAAATATCTGTAGAGGTAGATCAATGGTCTGCACTAGTAACATCAGGTCATACATAGTAAAAAGAGGAGAGTATCTCAATTTGTAGCTTAAATAATTCATTATTTTTGTTAAATATTTGTATACAACACCAAATATTCACCAAGATAACCACCATTCCCTTTTCCAAACCTGTTTTACATCACATTCTCCAGAGTTTACTCCCAAAACCAGATAAGATAGTCACACAAGCAATTCTGTTTGTAAATAGTATCACAGACAGTTACACTATAAAAATTTATCTTAAGTTTTATTAATATACTTCAAAGGAAGTAGGAAGCTGAAGTCAGATTAACTACTTTTGGAAGGACAGTTTTGCATGTCAACGAGTTTGAAAGATTATGTACCACATTACATTATTAATGGATACAAGCTCATATATAGCAAAGATTATCATTAAACATGACTTATCTGTTGGTAGACTTGAAAAGAAAAAATATGCTATTTACAGGAGAACAAAAACAAAGCAATTCCCAAGACTAACCGGAAGGTAATTGGTAGGATTCTGCTAAAGAAGAGCTCAGACTCCATGACCACCTCTTTTGTGAGAGCAATTACAGCATCCTTTTAACACAGCTGACTCTTGTTCACATAACTTCATGATCTAATGCCTTGAAGGAAGGTATTTAGGATGACTTGCTCTACAGTACCTGAAGCTGACAACCAGAGCAATAAAACAAAGTTTACACTCTTCAGAGGTTTGTACAAATCAATTATATTTGTAAATGTACCTATAGACATAGGTAAAACACATAGCATAGACTCTTAAGCACTGAAATGTGTCAATAAAGCACTGAAACAATGCTTTTATAATGCAACAGAGAATTTTTACTTAGATGAGCACACCTTGTTTAAGTTGCCACCTTATTTCTTGAAGATAGACAAAAGGAAGATACTTATGAGGGAGAAAAATTACATCTGCCTGGACTACCCAATAGATTTCAGAGGAGACACTGGTGAAAAAGTACAAACATGAACTTGAGAGAGATTTTTCATAGTTAGCTCTTAATGCAGCCAGCACACACACAAATACAGAAACTATGACTGACCCTTTACTAAAGGTGGAAAGAAACCCAACAACACCACAAACCAAAAAAACACCCAAACCCATAAACAAACAAAAAAGCCCCAAGCAAACAAAATCAGACCTAAGGAGAAAATCATCTTTCCATTTACCCTTAGTAATAGGTACTTCAAATGTTTTTTTTTTCTTTTGCTTCTTCTTTGAAGAACTAAGAGAGCACAGCCAATTTGTACAACACAGAATATAGTTTTAGTACAGCTCACCTTTACTTTCTTGAACTCCAATCACAGCACCCTGGGTTAAAAACACCAAAAAGAAAGACTTCTCTTTCCACAGCTTCCCAAGTCTCCAGGCTGCCTCCCATAATCAGTCACTGCTCTTCACACAAAACTCTTCCCACAGGGTCTCTCAACACAACTCTACAACCTCTTTATAAGAGCCTGCAAGTTTGTTACTTGTTTGGAACTAGGCTTTTACAGCAGCTGCTTTTAAATGGCTAATTGGTCAAACCTGAGGACAGGTAAAAGCCTGCAAGTGGGACTTTCATTAACCTTTTACCCTGTGAACTGTGCCTAGTTTACCATGAAGCCTTTAAAAAAATTAACCTCAGAAAACTTATTTCACCATATGTGAGCTGTGGTTTGCAATCACACACACATTGCCAATATTTAAATACAATCTTTAAAAAACACCGCACGTCGTATACAAAGCTGCACATTGCAAGTACTGAAACATAAATGTCAGGAAAAAATTCTGCAATTTTTGGGGTGGCATAAGAAGAAAAAATAAAAAAAATATATCTCTCCAAGAATTATCAGTAGAAAAGTAGACCACTCTTATGTGATATTTCTAAAGGAAGTGAATTTACAGCAGCTCTTTGATTGTATTAAGCTCAAACCTGTTCAAGTTTATGGAGGAAATGTATATCTAATTTTAAGTCTTAAATCCTGAACAACACAAACTTTCTTGACAATGATTTTCATCTGGTCAAATTATTAGAGAGGAATCACTGGAACAGGCTGTCCAGAGAGGTTGTGGAGTCTCCTTCTCTGGAGACATTCAAGACCAATCTGGACACATTCACATCTGTGTGATCTACTCTAGGTGATCCTGCTCGGGCAGGGGGGTTGGACTAGATGATCTTTTGAGGTCTCTTCCAGCTCCTGACATTCTGTGATTTCTCATTCAGTCCAAGCTCTCATTACACAGCATCTCCGAATAATGCTTTCTGCCCTTCACAGTTGACTTAAAGTTATTGCCCCACATTCTGGAAGATAATGAGTTGATTGTACTATTTTCACCTCTCATGGGATCTACAGTTCTCTGATACACTCGGGACATTTGAAGCCCTCTGCAAAACTATGTGAAACAGAGTAAGAGAGTATACCTCAGTATAAAAACGTCAGACCTTCCCTTTGCTTTCTGTGCTGGCTTTCTAAAGAATATAAATTCATATTTCAGACCTTAGTCTCAAGACAGCAGCAAAGATGGAACAACTAAAACACTGCCTAAAGGTCTGTAACCAAACCTTTCTTTTTTTAAGTCCTCTTGCAAAATGGAACATTTTGGAACAAAACCGATTCCAATTATCACAAGAGATGTAAGTTCCCTAGGATTAGGTAAATAACATTTACCCTAAACTCTAGGCAAGTTTCTTTGGCTTTGCCCTTTTGCACATAAAACTAAGGCAAAATGTATACCTCAAACAAAACAATGCATGACATCACATGCTCCTGCACTATATGCACTGATTGGGTTTATGCCACTTCTTGCTGTGAATATCAATGGCTATATTGCATAAAAATTGCATCATTATGTCTAGGCTTTAGGAAATTAGGTTTGGGTTGCTTGCAAATTTTATCAATATATAACTCAGAGAAGAGGTCACATTTAGGGAGATGTACAGTCAGTTGTAGATTTTATGCATTTTTTGGAAATACAATTGTTGCTCCCAAAGAATCAAAAAATCGTCCCGTATGGTCCCACATTAATTTTTGCCTTCCTTAAAGGTCCTATATTGTTTGTGAACTCCTTCCAGTTCTCTCCTTCCTTCCTTCCTTCCTTCCTTCCTTCCTTCCTTCCTTCCTTCCTTCCTTCCTTCCTTCCTTCCTTCCTTCGACCTGTTATACATTTATATAATTAAAAATAAAAGAAATTCACCAGTAGGACAGACATCGGGTTTTCTGTACAACTTCTTTACTTATTTTGTAAAATAGTGGCAAGCTGGTTTTGAACTGTTGCTACATCTCAACCACCCTGTGCTTTGCATTCACTTCGGTGGATATTGTCCATGGTAGTTTCCCAAGGGAACAGAAACAGCTGCTGTAAGTATTTTGGGGAAAAAGAAAATTGAGATTGTAATACTGCTTCTCCCATTAATGATACTGGTAAGTGAGAAAAATAAAAGTGTTCAATATTTTAAAAAAATGTATTTCTGCTATCATTCTGTATTTATACCATATACATAAATCCACTATTCCTCATTAAATTTATTAAAGTGGGTATTCAATTTCATTAGTCTAGTTTTAACAGTGCTCTAGCAGATACCTGTTGCACTGAGTTGGGCTTGGTGGAACTCTACCTTTCCTGAATTCAGCAACTGAGTGATGGGAGAATGTAACTCAAATAACATTCAAGATTCATTGTGTACCTGCAGGTACACAACAGTAAGTTTTGGAGATTTTTAAATGCACATTCAATTTATGATGTTTGGCTGGCACTGTTTATAACAAAATGGTAATATATTATCTTTCTTTTAATATGATTTCAAAATATTCTTAATGCCAAAAGATGAAATATGCAATTTATGGCATCCATGTGCCCAGAGAAAAATGATCTCATGGGATCTCATTGCCAAAGTCATGTCAGTACCTATTGGTGTATTTACTGGCAGTTATAAAGACTGTCCTACACTTGTGTGTTCTGTGTTGCAAAACACAAATTATGTTTGTGAGTCACTGGATAATGCTTTTCCTGCACATAAAGTGATATTTAAGAGTGCTCAGAAGGGTACATTCGATTTCTTCTGATTCCTACAATTTCAAAAACTCAGTATAAAATAAACTGCTTGTCCATTTTTCCAAAAGCCCTTTAATAACCATTAAGTTGTTTGTAGAACAGAGTAACTTATTTATTAACTCCAGCTGGTTCAATATTTATACATCTTTTTCAAAGGCCTACATAGTTGAGACAAGAAGCTGACTTTCTTACCAAAAGCTGGATAATAAAGATAAGAAAAAGGTCATCTTGCCAAGGATACAGTATAAGGAATAGCACTTTGAAAGGGAAAATTCTACATAAAATATAATTCCAGTAATGTGAACATATATGCCAAAGATGAAAAAAGGATTATCTTTTTTCATGCATACATGTTCAAGTCTTGACTGCTTCACACTAATGAATAATGTTTTATGGTCTTTGTTATAGGAAGCTCTAAAAGATTTGTAAAGTACACTACATTTACAACTGGAAATGGTCACATATCACAAATACTTCTTATTTTTTAAAGCAGTTCCTCTTATAGAGATGGCCCTGATACGGACTTACTGATCTTCCCAATTTCACTGCAGCCTAGCTGCCTTTGTAACTTCTATTTTACTGTACTGCAGTATACCATTATTACCAATCTTTTGTTTTCCAAAAGAAATTCTACAAGGAGAAGGCTCCTTCAGTGCCATTAGAGAATCACACCATTGGGCCCTAAATCCTGAGTGAGCTCACGCATTTTTGAAGTTCTAACATTTTGGTATTTTCCATAATTAAAACAAACAATGTTGAAATTATTACTGAAATTGTTCCATAATATTTCTCTCTCTGATTTGCTGAGGACAGTGACTGGAACCCTTGCCCTATAATTTTCATACCTGGCCTCCTCACAGCCTCTGAAATTTTGGGTTCCTCACACCAAAGAGGGAACCTAGTCTGTCTGTAATTACTACCATGCCTTTCTAAACCATCACTGTGAAAATGAAAACTGCCTCTCACAATATGCAAAAGGACAAACAGGCCTTCCTTTGAGAACATGGGGAGCAAGGAGGACTGCCATGCAGCACGCTTATATTAAATTCCCCAAGCGCTGATGATGGGCATATAAGGACAGTAGGACCAACATCTGCCCGTTGTACAGTAGAGCAGACATCAGAACAGTGATCCAGGTAAGGATGCAGCTGAGCTTCTGGCTCTACTCAGTCCAGGGGACTCATGGTCTATCTAAACAGGACCGTGCTCCATCATTTATCTTGAGACTGAGCCACAATGCAAATTCAAGGGCCAAGATGTCCAAAGCACAGCAGGCAGAAACAGAGAGACACCAAGGTGAAAAGAGCATGCTCTAGACCTCTGGATCCTGCCTGTAAGGAATATTTTGCTTCTGCCCCTTTCCAGAGGAGCATCCAAGTCACCCTCTAATAAGTTCTCCTTTCATCACCTGATTAATCCACTCTTGTAGCTGTAACAATAAGAGTGTGCTCCTGCAAGATGCCTAGGGCTCTGTAGGTAGAGTCCTCTCTCAAGCTCTGTGCTTTCTGATTTCACGGGCAATTGCTGTTCTCACTATATTATTGTGCAAAAGGTTACCATCTTCAGAATTAGTTTAGCTGTAGTCCTGACCAGACAGTATTTCAGTCTTTTCTATGGATTCGGGCAAAGCTTTGCTAATAACAATCTGAAAGCTGAGTCTGTAGACCAAATAGGAAAGTGCCTGCTGGGTTGGAGTCTTGGAAAGTAAGCAAATTGGACAGCTCTCTGATGCTTAGGTGAGGTTTAGACATCTGCTGTCCAGGACAGGTGCACCACCATCAATGCAATGAATTCATATTCTCTTCACACTCGAGTTTGATAGAAGTTCTAGAATGCTAAAACTTAGTGAAAACCACCTCTAACCGATTAGATTATCCACCACCACATGCAGGCTGTCAAGTTCTGTGGAGAAAAGCAAAGACACTGCGCTTCTGTGTCCCGTCTGCTGCTGTTTCAGTATGTATTGTTGTTGGCAGGAAGAACTGAAACTCAGAGCTAGGAAACCAGGGCTGGGTAAAGTCTGAAGCTTAGATAAGGATCACAAGTTGACAAGTATCACATAACACTGTTCAGTAGCCAGTTCCGCTTGGAAACAGGAGAGAGCAGGAAGAAGGCTATAGTTTCTGTATCTATTTCTTCCTCTCCTTTCATTTTAATGAGAGGAATGTCCTACATTAAAGATGAGAAACAATTTTTGATCTAAACCCAAAAGAAATATGAAGAAAATACATATAACTAGAAAGAGCAGCCTGTCAGAGAATGGCATGTGCAAATCAGGTGGACAGAGAGGCCCAGTCAATCAAACCAGGAACAATTTCAGTCTTCAGTGATCCTCATACCATAATTATTGCCATGCGTCGGTATGTTCAGTTCAAACAATTCCAGAAAAATCTCATTGTCAAGGATTTGCTATCCAAAGGCAAGCTTCCCATAAGAAACCTTGTTCCAAGAGAATCCTAAAGGTACATACATATATGGTTTGTTTCACATTCACTGAATTTTGTACCTATCTATTTTGTGAAATAAGTTGTTGGAAAGAAAGTATTTATTGATTTTAATGAACATAGGACACGTACAGTGTCATTATTCATAACATTTACAGATGCACCTAAACACTTCTGCTTGAAAACAATTGGAATATTTATTTTGATGCTTTCAATTTGCAACTATGCGTACGCAATAATTTAACAATTTCTATTCACAGCATGCCGATACCGCTAAAACACCTACATTTAGCTAGTCAGCCAAAATTCCTGCTAATTGTTCCAATTGAGCATGAAATTTGTTGGCAATTTTGTTCAACACAAATCATATTTTTCTATCCAAACAATTTCTGTAGTCATCTGATTATGCAGTACATGAGCCAAATAAATTTTCTGAAGTGGAAAGATACATTTTTATTTAAAAAAAAATAATAACAAGTTTTCAGAACTAATTGTGAATTCAAAGATCCTATAGCTAGAAACTAAGAAGCAGAGGCTTTACTCTCTCATTAGGAGGGAATATTAGGACATCAACCTGTATGTAGACAAATCTCCTATACACCATGTTTAAGGCATTCTGATAATGTCTACTTGCCTGTGAGGGTAAATTGACTCAACTGGAATGAGAGAGTGTAGGGATTAAAATGTGTTTCTGTAAATTTAAAGAAGATCCATTCCAGAACCAATCTAGAATTTTTATAAAACTTTCTTTAAGCTGAGGACTCTGTCAAAAAATCAACAAGTTTTGAGGCATCAGTATATATTTTAGCAAAAACCACAATTTTTTTCTCTATGTATGTGGCTTATTCCAGGCAACATTCTGCGGATGATTTTTAGATTTCCCATATGCTGAAGGATAAAACTATTGCTTAGAAATCCTGAAATATTTTTATCTTGACTCTGTTCAAGGAATTGAACATCTACACGCTTTACATTGAACAGAGCTAGCATACATAACATAAAAAAAAATCATAGCTGTGATCAGTATGCACGAACAACGACATTAGGTATTTGTTCTGAATCACAGGCTCAGAACATTCACACATTGCTAGACATAAATTTAAAGAGAAGCTACAAAAGTCTTATGCAAATGTAAAGATATTTAATTGGGTCATGTACAGTGGTATGTGTCCACTGAAAAAATACTTAACTAGTGTGAAATCTAAAATTCTCACTTAATTGAAAACAGTTGATTGTATGAGGACAAACTTCTTGCAGGGACCAAACAACACTGCTTTCAGGTAGACTCTTTTCTCTAATGGAAGAACTAACAAATGCAAATTTTGCACGATTTAACAACCCTCACACATGGTACCATATAAGGATGCCCAAGGTGAATCAATCATTTGCAAAGAAGAAACAAACAAAAAAAAAAGATTTTAAGGTAGGGTTATAAAATGACTCAGTAGTTTAGGAGAAAGTTTACCATGTGAACGGGACTGAGGGCGTGGGCAGAGAGGAAAGCAATGAGACACCAAGGTCAAGGTGTAGCACAAGATAACTGAGTTCTTAAGGCAGTGGACATCAAATATAGCATGATCTTTGAGTAACACAGAAAAACAGAAAATGTGATCCAATATAGGTTCTTTTCTTCAGGGTCAGGTGTATCATCTGACTGCATTTCTCTGAGATCTGGCAGTATAGAATGCATGGATTTTGAAAGGCTATAAAAATGGTAATGCACTGGTTAAAAGAAAAATAATTACATCATGAATAGAGACTTCAAGAAGAATATTGAAGCTATTCCAGAATGGATTGGAGAACATATTAGGCTGAACAACAGTCACTGAGACACTGGGGGTCAGAAATGCCTTAATAGCTTTCTGATCTTACAAAAAAACCCTGTCGCAAATCAATGAAGATAGCAGCAAAAGTAAAGAGAAGGGTCAGAAATATTCAGTAACAGAAAACTATTAGTGCAATGAAGGTAATTAAGATGTTCAAACAACAGAAATGAAAAATGTTCAGAAAGTATGCAGTAGGAAGAGTTAGGTGGCAATCACAATCATAATAAAGGCAGCTGAAATGAAAGAAACTAATGGAGCTATGGGTACCTGGTACCTGAGAAATGTTTGTCTAACTTGTTCTAAAAAGCCTCCAATAAAATAAATTCCATCACCTCCCCAGGCAATTGCTTCCAGTGATTCAGCTTTATTATGAGAAGTTTTTCCTGATACCCAGCCTAAACCTACTATAATTTAAGTCCATCACACCTTTGCTGCCTGCAGTGCATGCAAAGAAAAGATTGCTGCCCTCCTGATTGCTGCTAACCTTCTGCATATTTGAAGGTTATTATTTTGACTTCTTTCAATAGTCCACTCCAATTTCCTTGACTTTCCCTTGTAGTTACTTTTTCTAAGTCTCTGATTGCTCACATTGTTATCTACATTCTCTCTCCTTGGGTCCTCCTTGAGCTGCAATGCTACAGACCAGACACAGTACTTAGTGAAGCCTTTCCTAATGCCAAGCAGAGCTTGGCTTACAGGCGTAACATATGGACAATATGGATAATCCAAACTTGGAAATAGCAAGGAGTAAAAACAAATCCAACTTTTCTAGGAGAGAAAAATTACAAACTCAGGCCTGAGAGTTGTAAAAACACCATCTTCTTCACATACATATCCAAATCCTTTAAGGGGCAGGTTGCAAAAACCCCCAATGTGACCCTTCATTGCTGAATGACATTGAAAAGAAAGAGTAGGGTAGGTGACTCTAAACTATGTTTCTGCCCCCTTGAGTCCAGCTACGGTTTTTGCAGTCCCTGGAATCATTTGGAACAACCTGCAACTTGTTCTATGGGATCATGGCTAAACTAGTTTTCAGGCTATATCCTACACCTGGCATTACACCTGTCACAGCAATAACCACAATAAAGAGAGAAAGATGCATTAGACACTGAAACTGACATTCCTCATTCAAGAGAATGTCTGTTTCTCCAACAAGTACTATTTTTTTAAAAGAGATTTCTATTAAATATTTATTATAATATACTAATACATTCTTTGAAGTTCCCAGAGTTCAGTTTACCAACAACCTTGTAAATTATATGGAAGGAATTTTTAACTAAACAAGAGCTATAAGTATAATGGTCTTTGATAGCTCCTGTTTCCAAAGATGTATTACCTTTATGGTCACTGAAAACAAGATGACCATTCCAGGGACAATTGCATCATTCTCTTCAATAAGCTGTTACTTTCTCACAAGGGGACTGAATTTATTCTCTGACACTGAGACTAAAATTAGGAACTGAGATTATAAAGGGGCAATCTGATGACCTGTAACAAACAGCTGGGAAGAAACTCTTCCTTGATACTAGACATTATGTCATCAAAATAATGCAGGTGTAATGCTGATGAAGCATACAACTAGTTTCCCTTTGCACAAAATAATGAAGCATGCTTAGGTTGCTGTTTCAAAAATTACTCATTGAATTATTCAAATTAAACAAGAAAATTAACTCAACTTTACTGGATTTATTTGTAAAGCAAGCTAAAAAGTCATGACATTTTATTGGCAGGAGAAAACAGTAATACAGCTTATTAGTATAAACTTCAATTACCTTAACTCCACAAATGTCTGGGACAGGATTGTCACGTGTTTTAATAAGTCACTCTGATTTCCAATAGCTAGTGTTGGTATAATGATAACTACTGGTGTGGGTGCAGACTTTCAAAATCTTTTACTCAAATAAGAAAATGAGAAATAATGGATGATGTTTCCTTCATACTTAAGAGAAAATCCTGAAATTAAAACCTCATATAATGTACCATACATACTGATTACTAGAGAAACAGGTCTAGATTTTATTTGAAATACCTTAACATTTGTTTCTACTGGAAGCACAGTAACTCCATGAAAAAAATTACTGAAGATTTACTGGAGAAATAATTATTAAAGAATGTTGATTAAAAAAAAAAAGGATATTGCAGTTATACTGTAAAGATATCAAATGGGTGATCATCATAGGAGCAAATATGTTCTTGGTTCTTATACAGGTTATAACAATCTGCCTTACTCCATCAGATGTAACACGGTGGATGCTGCTCTCCAGGACTTAGTGTGACCAAATGTTAGACTTCACAGTACTGCTCACCTTGTCTCACAGGCCTAAAGAAAGAATCTGACCCTGTTTCAAAAAATAAAATAAATCATGGGCTCTAAATGAACTGAAAAATACCCAGAAGTTAGGCAAAGCAAGACAGAAAAATCACTTTTACTCTTTTTAACATACAGATTCATTAAAATGACTGACAGAAAAGTGAAAGTGACTCTTCAAAAGTGATTATTATTAAGGGGAAAAAGGTTGCCTGGAGGAGACTTAGAACATCAGATCACCTAAACGATATAGCTTTTGGGATACACTAAGCAGAAAGAAGCAATCAGGTCTGGAAATGGCTTAGATGTCTTTAAAAAACCCCAAAAGGAATAAAAAAATGCTTTAATACTGAGGGCATTGAGTGTCAAGAAGCATTGTATCGATCTATAATGCTACTTTAAGTTTTTTTATGATTCTGCTATTGAAAAAAACTATGGGGGTATCACAAAATATCACAATAATCTCAAACTCTCTGGACAAGGTGCATCTGGTGATTTGTTACTTGTCTCCCTGACAGCCTGTGCTATATGTAACTGCTAGCACAGGGAGCTTAGGACTTCTTCCTCTGTGAAGTGGGTGGTGTCCCCTTCCCCTGGGACACCACCCACTTCACTTTAGCCTCCCCTCACAGTTCCTGTCTTGGATCCAGAGGTTCACTGTCTTCCAGGCTTCCTATCCTCTCCTCCACCAGAGTAACTTTAAGATGCTCTTGTTCTTCCCAAGATGAGGGAGTGTTCCTCCTCCTCTGCTCCCCTTCTAAGAGCTCATACAGATTTGATCACTTCTAATTAGGGAAATAGGAATTGTAACAGAAGCAAATGAAGATGCAGATTAGGGCTGGCATGGGTTAAATTGTGCATAAGATCAGTAGCATGAATATCATGCCTCAGCAGGAGTAGCTATTACTTCACAGATTTAGAATTAGGATACTATCATGCTACAATCTTATTGGCAAGATAGTGGTTGATGTGATACCAAGAGTGAAGGAGGACAATGGAAAAAACTAAGTTTGATTTCTTCTGTGTTAAGCTTAAACTGATAATAAGATATTTAATAGTTGACATAAGGCCAATGTGACAGAATGGATAACAAGATGAGACTTGTTAATGTCATGTTGTGAATCAGTTACACGAAGAGACAGCCTGAAGAGGTAAAGATTGATTAATAATATGGTCTAAATTGGGAAGGGCAAAGACTATTTTCACTGCTCGGAAACCTTTTCCAAGAGCAGGAAACAGGAGAAGTACGATGAAGATTGAAGTTTTTTTTTGAAGAAGTTAATATAGTGATACTGTCATTTGTTTGCAAAATATTAAGACAGACTGGCTGGTAAAGATTCCAAAGCAGAAAAAGCTTAAAATAATAGAGATTCAACCCTCCCCTGTAATGTTTTCAGAAATTTATTTTCATTAGTTGTAAACTGCTGCTATCTGAAAATAGACCCAAAAATATTAGCTGTATTATAAGTATCTAAACTAGGAAATAATTTTAAGTAGAGAAATATACCTTTATTGATTATTACATGATTTCTAAATGCTGGGCAAAAAATGCCTTTCTACTGCAAACTAAAACTCTATAGCCAAATACTTCCTCTGGTTATTTACAAACAAATGCAAAGAACAAAACAAAAGCTAACTGAATGGCATACTGGAATTACCACATTAGATAGTCATGAATACTGACATGTATCAGCCCAATCAGCATTAATACAGAACACCAGCTGCACAAACCCACCATCCTTTAAGCCAGATGACACAAACGAACAGCAGTCTTACTCTGCAGTTGAATGGGAGACTTGCAGTAATGTCTGGAACAGTTCAATGATTTTCTGCTGTGCCCAAAGGACTCCCGGATCAATACAATCTCATTGGAAGTACTGGAGTTATTAGAATGATAATAAAAGTATGTAGTGTGGGGATGCAATGCACCACCATTGAAACTGGAACCCCTGGTGTATCAGTGCAAGAGCCCACTATCCTGATGGAACATTTAGACAAGATTTAAAGTATATTCTTCATTTTTACCAAAAAAATCTCTAACTCTAAAGTATCCTAATGGGCATCAGATACCACAGAAATATTAAAACAATTTTCTAATTCTAACTTCATACAACAAAATGAAGTTATAAATACTTCATACTCTCCTACTGTTAAAGCATTGTTTCATGGAAATACATGTGTGATCCAGACTCCCTCCAGACCAAAAGAGAGCTGAGAATGGAGAACAGAATGGCAACCATAACTTTTAGTGTCCTTTCACAAATTGACTATAGACCAGTAACAGAAGCTTAATATAGCTCCTTCTTGCAGAATATACATCAAAGAACAATCAATACCCTGAATCGCATTCATTTAATCCTCAGCACAATGCTTTGCTTTGATATAGATCAGTATATTGCAATTCCAAGGAAACTTTGAATGGACTTAATTCTCTGTATAACTATGTATTAATTAGGAAAAAAAAAAAGCTATGGATACTGAATACTAAACAATTACTAGAAAATGCTAGGCTAAGAAGAAAAAGCTAATAAAACCTGTAAAATATAATTTAAATATTTTAGCATTTACCTCTTTTAGTGCTAAATAAAAGATATGAGTAAAGAAAATGTGGCAATTCACTTGTGATGTTTACTTCTAAATTTTAATTAAATAATCGGTATGTACAGAATTAGAGTTTGGATGCCTCAGCTCCCACTCATTACATCCCTCTGAAAAGGCAACAGAGAAAATCATCCTACATACTGGTGTAGAAACAATGAAATCAGATTCAAAAAAAGTTTACTTTTAACTACAGTGCAATGTGCCCTCAGCCTAAGGGAGCTGGAGAGGTCTTCTGTGCTAAGATAAAAGGAGACAGGAATATGGTGATACTGGTGAAGAATGTGGGTGTTCTGGTATTTGGGCAAAAAGTAACAAAGCTTCTTCAAAGAGATATGGATTTTTTTTTTTCTTTTGCACTATCTATTCCAAGTATTTAAATTATGCTAGCAAGAACAATTGTGATTGCTTCCTATACAGTAGCAGGACAGAGCGCCTCAATTTGATAAGTACTCAAGAGCTGATTCTTTTTCTTTCCGCTATGAATCTGTTTTTCACATTGCTCACTTCTCCATGAACCTTAGAGATTTGACGGAGTGTATTTAATCTTCCATTGAAAGAGGCTATTGAGAAAAGTAAGAGAAGCTTTGAATTTAAGAGGAGTTGGCAGCAATGAAAAGAAAAGTACAATCTTGAAAGATTTCAGAGCTATCACACCTCATTCCCAGGTCCCACCATAAATAAGATAAAGTAATAACTGTAAACACAATATTGTAAATAAAAGTAAAGGAATAGAGGATTATGATCTACCAAAAGCCCAACCTAGATTAGATATTCATTATTATCCACATATTGTAATTCTCCCTTTATTTTCAGGTGAAACTTCCAGAAACCATTTCATGCATTATTACACTATTTGAATATCATATTGCCTTGCATATTATTATTTCTTTCCCAATGTACTGCAATTACAAAAGAATGCTGTAATGCAGCCATTATCTACAAATGAAAATATGCAGCATGCTCTGTGTTCTTTAAACCTGCACGTATACAACACAGCACTGAAATGCGACTCACAGCTGCTTTATTTATTTGTTTGTTTGTTTGCTGTAATCTCTGTTAATTAAGATAGATGTTAACCAGGGGGCACTGTGCACTCGAAGGACCGAGCGTGAGGTTTGCTCCCTTCTAAATGCCTTCGTCTCGCATTCCTTCAGCTCACATCCATCAGGGAAGCACTGCCAGGTGAGCTGACTGTCACTCCAGCCCAGGCTAATAGATCCTCCAGTGGCTTTTGTTACAGCTCATGTCATGCTATTAAAACTCTGCGCCTTGAAAATGGCATAACATATGTAGCTGAGACTTGTCAGCTCCAGGTAATCAGACGCTGCTTGGTTTCAGAAGCAGATGCAGATGAGACTAGCAATATAAATATGCAAATCACAATGGTCCCTTGTCAGCACCACTGTTCCTACCTCTAATGGCCCCCGTAGAAAGTCTGTTTGCTCAGCTCCTACTTCCAGTGCTACATCGACAGAAGCAAAGGGGCGGCTGGCCATCTGCTGTCGCTCCCGCATAAGTTGCTGATGAGGAAAAAAATGATGTTTGAACAAAACATTAAAAAATGCACCAGATATTAGTTCTCCCTACTATACCTCCCACTAAAACATAAGAATGCAAATAGCATGCAAATAGTCATATTTGTAATATTAAAGGGAGAAAGTTATGCTAAATTCTCATCATCTATATTTACTCGAGAACTCTGCCCAGAGGGCTTATGTTGTCTACAAATGGTCTTTCAGCTTGAACTCTGATGAAATCTCCAAATTAAAGCTTCCCTAACTGACTGTTCATTCTAAATAACTTCTCTATTTGTGCAAGTGGGAAGCAAATATAGGAAATGGTCGGTAAAAATAGTTGAAGTCTAATTCCACTGATAATGCATGCATTAGAATACCTGCCAAGAACAAGTCCACTTGGCCTTCCAATTTTCATACTTCACTACTAAGCCAGATGGAGTTAATAGTGTCAGGATTCATAATTTCATGCAGTATCTTTTCTGCAGTTACTTATATATGAAGAATAATGTGTCAGGATTGGGAACCCTGCATCAGTGTATTTGAATACCATCAGCTATGCTCACAGAGCTTGTATAATCCCAATCGTACCAGTGTGCACAGAAGTCTTGGGCAAAACCACAAAGCTAACTCATATTTCTTCCTCAATCTGTAACTATAATGCTTATTAAACCATGATGAATAAAAATGATGACCAGCACTAGATATTACAGATCTTACTTCACTGGTTCAGCGCAACTAATAAAAGCATTATTAAATATTTAAAGTGAATGAGTCGTGCAATTAAAGTCGTGTGCTACTTCAACTGAACAGGATGTCACAGCATCTTGAAGAGACAAAATGCTTGCAAAAAATGTTTTATTAGAAAAGATCTAAGTTTCATTTTCTTCACATATTTCTCCCTATTTTATCTCTGGAAAGCTTAAAACATTAGGAACTGGTATTTGAATGTAAATGACACCAGCGCTGTGACGTCCTGTTCATAAAAGCTTTTGAAATAATCGAAGGTATGCAAGCAAATACTCGCTGGCAGCTTACTAATAAACATTCTTGATTTAAGGTCTGTTACAAAGCTCATTTTGTAACACTGCTCATGCATTTTTTCTTGACTTGCATTTTAAGATAGTGTATAGAAATCTAAAGCAGCACTCGTAGCTTTAAAATCAAGACTGTACAGTGGTCTCCCAGTTACACCCAGTGCCTTCCCAAGGCCCCTCTTTCATAAGCATGAAGTGCATTCACAAGCCCCTGCACCAGTGGGCTCCCATTATATCATACCAAAGAGGATAACTGATATATCTGTGGGTGAAGCTGCTTGGTTTATATTTAGAATAAATAAAAGTCTAGTATGAATATCTAGATGGTTAAAAATTACATTTAAAAATTAAACTGGTCGTCTTTGCATATTGACTTACATCAGTGCTTAATTCCACCAATACAAAATATTCATAGATTTTATAGCCAGAAAGAACCAGGACCCTCCACAGCCTTACCAACAATTTGACAAAGACCACAAAATCATAAAGCATCACTGCGTCACTACATGCTAAAATTACTATATCTAGTTATTTTCTTCCTAAAATAACAGAAATTAAAGAAAACAATGTTATTAGAGCAGTCCTACCATATGGAACTCATTACAGTATTGTAAGTCTACAGAGCTACTGGCAAATGCTTACTTTTTAATGGGAAACCAAATGTTTTAAACAAACAGAATTGCTTAAGGAAAGTATTTAAATGAACAAAATAACCTATGATCCAAGTGCACAAATGATTATTTAAAAGATTTACTTAATACACACTATAAAGGAATGGGTATTTGATATGCTCTCTGGCTTTCTAAAAATAGCAGTTTCCTTCACCTCTGCTTCCCTCCATTCACAATGCAGTCACTCTAATTTTAATGCTTTAATTTGTGAAGAGTACTACGAAGATTTTTAATTAGCTCTGTAAACAAGAATGAAAACTTCAAAATGTTGGTCTGCCCAGGAAGTGCTGCTGAGTTTGGCAGATGAGCACTATTCAAGATGATGCTGCTTGTTTTTTAGCATTTTAAAGCTCCTTATAAGCTGCAAAATAGCAAAAAAAATAAGATGCAATGAGAAGTAGAGAAAGATATTATGATGTTTTAAGTTTTTTGACTGGAAAAGGTCACTAGATCCCACCATATGCACCATGTAGCAAGCCTGAGACAAAGGAAAAGTTCTAGCTACAGAAACTTGTAAATTAGTTTACTGCATCCCAGGTGGCATTTGGCTGTGACACTCTGTGCTCCCATCACACACTGCAGCCCATACTGGATGGTGAAATTCCTGTAATTCAGGCACAGGCCAAGAAACAGGGAAACTGTCCAACATGGATATTCTCAGAAGAGTGAAAGAATTCTTACCTTTTTCTCAACAGTGAAAGAGATCACAAAAACTCACAGAGATAATGTCATAGCTGAGGTAGAAATAACATGGGATTGTGGAAAATGCAACTATGCTAGTGTTACCTACTCATACCCTTAAAATTTCACTGTATTTAAAAATAATGCAAAACAAAATAAAAAAAAATCTTCAGTAATAGGTAGTGTTTTCTTGGAGACAAATAATATATTGACATGATTAAAAATAATATTTCCATATTTTATGACATATTTAAATTTTAATAAGAATTAAGCACATGCTTAATTGTTCACTTAAAACTATGGGAAATTAAAAATATTACTTTCTCAGCACAGGAATGAGAAATTCAATGAACATTTATCAGACTGAACAGACAACTAATTTCAAGATCTACCATAATTTTAAATCTCATTAAATCCAAGAGTATTGACAAGATGATTTTTTTTTAGGAAATCCTATTATTTTACA